>CM026404.1:36672969-36687533 GCA_014843695.1 Archivesica marissinica | reverse complement strand
AGTATTTAACATGTGAGGGTTAAAGCTTACATATTACATGTATAAAGATATTCCTTTCAAAACTATAAAGAGTGGGTGCAGGAATAAAAAGCGTAAACCTGGTAAATCTTGGTGGAGTGAAAATTTAACAAACTTATGGTCTAATCTATGCATTTTGGCAGGTAGATGGTTAAATTGTTCCCATCGTAATGCTAAATTAAAATTCAAAACTGAATATGTTCAAGCACGTACATTTTTTGATCGGGAAGTACAAAAGGCTAATCGATTTTATTGGTATTCCATGCAAAACGAACTTCTAACATACTGTAATGTGGACCAGACTAAGTTCTGGAAGTTGATCGGGAACATTGGCGTAGGTAATTGTAAGAGTAAGCAAATACTGATGAAAGTTACCTTAGAAGATGGGTCTACTTCTACTTCTACTTGTGTTCTATTTAAGTGGAAAAATGATTTCAGTTCTTTATTTAACAAAGACAGTGTAAGTGAGTCCATGGCTACTGAAAATAGTAATAATATTGATGGTGTACCATTTAATGAACATATTTCTTTGTTAGAGGTCAAGAAGGCCGTAGATAAGGTCAAACCTGGTAAAGCTTGCGGAGTAGACGAACTTCCATCGGAAGTATTAAAAAATGATACCACTATATTGTTTCTGCATGCCTTATATAATATATGCTTTGATAATGGTATTACTCCATCATTATGGAATAGATGTATTATTAATCCAATTCCAAAGTCTAAAACAGATCCTACAGACCCCATGTCTTATAGAGGCATTTCTCTAGCTTGTACAGCATACAAGATATACTGTAATATATTGAATGATAGATTGAGTTCTTGGGTTGAAGATAATGGCATTTTGGCAGATGAACAGAATGGTTTCCGTAAGAAGAGAAGCACTTCCGATCAAATTTCGTCTTTAGTTAATTTAGTTGAAATACGAAAGAAACTTAAGCAATGTACTTATGCAGCTTTTATAGACTTCCGTAAAGCTTACGATTTCATTAATCGTTCTAAATTATGGACAAGATTAAATGATATAGGTATTTCTGGTAAAATGGTTCTAGCCATAAAGTCACTGTATTCATTTGTCGCCTCTTGTGTTAGAATTAACTCATTTAAAACAGACTGGTTTAATGTTCATTGTGGATTGAGACAACCCTTGTTGTTTAATTTATATATTAATGACCTAGCTGTATATCTTAAGTCCTTTGATATTGGTATTAATATAGATAATGAAAAGGTTTGCATACTCCTATATGCTGATGACATTGTTTTACTGGCTAAAGATGAATATGACTTACAAATTTTGCTAAATGCTCTGAACGATTGGTGTTGTCTTAAGGACATGTCAATTAATGCCGGTAAGAGTAAGATAGTGCACTTCCGTCCAGATAGCCGGGCGAGGTGTGAGCATATATTTAAATGTGGAAATGAACAGTTATCCGTTGTTGACAGATATACATACCTCGGTGTTGTTCTTCAGGATCACCTAGATTTTAATGTTACAGCTAAGATGGTTGCTCAGAGTGCAAGTCGTGCGTTAGGATTATTGATAGCTAAATGTAAATTTTCGGGAGGGGTACCGTATAATGTATTCACCAAGCTATACGACACTGTTGTTTGGCCTGTAATTGCTTATGGTGCCTCAATATGGGGGTATAAATCCTTTCCTTGTATAAATGCTGTCCAAAACCGTGCTACGCGGTTTTATCTTGGTGTCGGCAAGTATACACCCAATGCAGCCGTTTCCGGTGAAATGGGTTGGTAACCTCCCATTGTCCGTCAATGGAAAACAGTCTCTACGTTTTGGGTACCAATTTCCAAAACAAATAACTCGAGATTGAACAAACGAATTGCACTTTGGGCAAACGGGAAATCTGCTTCCTGTAAAAACTGGTTCTATTTTGTTAAAAACATTTTACGGATATTGATTTTGCAGAATTGTGTAACTTATCTGCTCCAATTTCTAAGCCTCATTGTGTCGAATGTGTGGAAAAATTTGGTATGAACAAATATATAACAGATCAAATATATAACAGATTGGTATGCCTCTATAAATAGCATTCATGGTACTACTGGACGAGGTCGTAACAAATTAAGAACGTATTGTAAGTTTAAGCATGTATTTGAACCTGAGGAATATTGTAAAATGATTTTACCTACACGACACAGGTCGGCATTTAGTAAATTTAGATGCGGTGTTGCACCAATCCGTATAGAAACCGGAAGGTATGAGAATTTAAGATTAGACGATCGTAAATGTCCTTTTTGTAATGTGATAGAAGATGAACATCAGTTTTATTGGAATGTGCCATATATAATGATCTAAGAACTTTATTATTGCAGAAGGCAATATTAGCTGACCATAATTTCTGTAATATGACAAAACGTAAATAATGCCCTTTTTGTGTTAATTACTATATATCTATGATGTTTACAGACTACAAGAAGCAGCTGCTAATTAGGTCATTCTCGATCTGATCCTGGGTGATAACTGATTGTGTAAGATATTTCTTAATAGCGCACAAGTGCTTGTTTTTCGATTCAGTGTTTTATACCATTTTGTTTTATTTCGTATTTAAATATAAATTAGCAACTGTTTCTTGGCATTAGAATGTAAATAAGCATTAACTAATAGTAGTGTGGGATTTTATAATGTGATATGTTTTGTTGCAATATGTCTCTTATAATTCTATTCAGAATGGCTATGTACTTTTAATCTGATTATTTACATTTGTGTTTGCATTACATGTATGTACATAGATGAGCCTTTAATAAAGATTTAAACTATTACATACAAGGCTATTTATATACAGACAGTAGCCTCATTGAAATAAATAAATGAATATTCTATATTATACACATTGGAATTCTCAATGTACTTACATTATATTTATCATTTTGTTTGTGTACAAACGTAAGGCTTAAATTACAATCAATATGTAGGTACATGTATGTACATGTATTGTTTACATAACAAAAATTAATGTTAACCATGGAAAAACATTTAAATGGTGAATAAATTATCAAGCTTAAAAACACAGGGTCTTGTTTTATTATGAATAAAAAATGCTATTTTAAAACTTTACAAATATGTAACGTTGTGATAATGCTAGTTATAAACATCTACTATACATGATTTTCAGGTTTGATTGTTGTGCTGAATGAGTGTTAAAGGGTTAAACCCCATCAACCAACCATATCTGATTGCTATGTAATAACAAGTTATGCAAGACTAGGCTGAAAATTACACAGTACAGCTACTTTTTTTGTTATCTGATACAAAATGAATCTAAATTTGAGAGGTATAATGCCAGATAGAATCCTGAAGGTCTTCATTCTACATATATAGCTCTTTCCACATGAATTCTAACTTTAGCTATTCCTCTGGCCCTCCTAACAGCTTTGGAACTGAGAACTTTCCCATGTGTAAAGGCAGGAATGTTTAATGTGGCCTTTTTTGGAAGCAATAGGTGACGTATATTAAATCCTCTGTCTGCCATAATGTCATCATTTTCTTCTGCCAGGTCAACAAATTTAGACTCTTTGACAATAGTTGCATCAGATATTGAACCACTGTATACATCTGATAGACAGGAAATAGTTCCACACGGAGTGATTGCAATTAACTGCTTTAATGTATTAGAGTGCTTATAGTTAGACCAAGTAGCCTTCTGAGCTGCAGGACGTAAAGGCTTGAATGAAGTATTCAGTACAATCAATTATTGCTCGTGTTCTTGGGTATTATGAAAAACACTTTGGCAAATTGTACTTTATTAATTCTTTAGGAGGCCAAATTATAAGTTGGCTTAAACACTGGCTTAGAAGCTTGTCTTCTTATTTTAACAAATGTTAGAATCATTTCCCCAAATAGTAACAGTTTCCTTCTCATATTGCCACCCTTTCTTCCAGGTAAATTCCTTCTCTTGCCATCCCACAATTTAATATGTTGTGCAGCTGGCTTAATCCAGTCAAACAGATACAAAATGAGTTGTAGAGTTGGTATAATAAAAACAGTCTTTATCATTTTGTGTAATTTTCTCAATAAATGCCACATTTTTCTTTGGAACTGTTTTGTTTAGATCTCTATTACATGTATTGTTTTCACTTTCAACACAGTCATTGAAATCATGAAGTATATCATGGAAGATAGATAGTATTTCACTACTGCATGGTACAATCTCTGGTTCACTGCTTGCTGTTGACTCTACTTGAAGATGTAGTTTCTTGCTTTCAGCTGGAACCGTTGTTGTACATGCCCTTTTCCTGGATGTTCTGGATCTGGGTGTGCTGCGAGATGGGTAGGCTGTAGAAACTGGATCATTGTACCCCTCGGGTAGTGCTGAAATGTATTAGGGAAAACAATTTATATCATATCATGTAGCTAACCAAGATTAAAAAACTATGGAAATGTACATATTTACTCAGTCTAAGTCTTTTAAACAGTCAGTTTATGTTATTTATGTGTAACCCAGGTCAGAAAAACATGCAGCCAGTCCGGGACTCGAACCCGGGACCTCTCGCTTACAGGGCGATTGCTCTATCGACTGAGCTAAGCGGGCTGTCTACATATCACCTCACATATTGGGTTAATATACATACCGTTACATATTCATGCAATGTTATATCATAATGCCATTGTGCGTCAAACTCGATAGCTACATTAAGTTACAGTAAGTGGTTGACATAGGCTTAGGAGGTTAAGTACGCCTCATGATAGTGATTGCAAACAATAATATACTGTATTGTGTGGAAGTCGTGGATGCGCGTTCGCTTCAGGTGCGAAAGGTCCGGAGTTCGAGCCCCACTGGAAAAGTTGAAATAACTTGTTTCGCAATCGAGCTAAAATAAATTTGTATAAACTAATATACTGTAGCCTACATTTTGACCTTGTCATCATGCTGGTAATATATCGTATTTACGTGTACTGGCGTACTCCCTCTGTTTTGTTTTAAATATTAATCTAATTACCAATCTATTATGTATACCGTATATATTTAAGTCTAACCTTAGAGCAAACAAAATGGTGTGGTCGAATCAGGTCAACTGCCAGATCGCTGTGAGGTCGCCCGCACTGCTGTATCCAGAGCCTACACCTTTCTACAGCATTTGACGGCTTTGGGAATGGATGGAATGTCACTCCTATCATGTGTTCCTTTGTTTTATAGCGGCTATCGCTTTTGCACATGCCCCAGGAACACCTTTTTGTTGGCATATTGAAGTTTCACTCAACACAAAAAATGGCGATCACCTAACTGTGTTTGTACCGGGTCACAAAAATAGATATTGGAAAAACCCATTTTAGCGGAGTTCCGGATAACAACTATAGGATGTTTCCTTCTGGTGACGTGGATGGGTTAAATTCCATGTCCCACCCCAACTCCCACTCTTCTAATCTCTTAAGATCATTTTGGAGTGTGACCGATTCATTTGCAGATGATAGATAGACTGCAGTATCATCTGCAAAGATACAGACTTTGGAACTGATGTTTTGTGGGAGGTCGTTTATATAGGCTAGGAAAATCAGGGGTCCAAGTACGGATCCCTGTGGGACTCCAGAGGAATGGCATCTGAACTAATACCATTAAGGACAACTGACTGGAGTCTATTATCTAGAAAACTCTTAATCCACCTTAATGTTTGACCTCTGACTCCATAGTCCTGCATTTTATGTAGTATTTTCTCGTGATTGACCTTATCGAAAGTCTTACTGAAGTCTAATAGGATGAGATCTACCTGATGCTTATTGTAGACAGAGGTAACCAAGTCATTGATTAGCATTACTAATTGGGTCACGCATGACCGTTTTTCTCTAAACCCATGTTGCAAATGGTACAGAATACTGTGGTTAGTGAAGTGGTTTACTATCGAGGAGTAACTAAGTATATGTTCTAGAACCTTGCATAGTCAGTGAGATAGGCCTATAGTTGGCGGGGTGTGACTTGTCCCCTTTTTTGTAAATGGGAGCAACATTTGCTGACTTCCATTGGGCCGGCAGTGATCCTTCATTGAGGGGTGGGAGTCCATTCCAATGGCATGCGTTAATAACTTAATATAGTTAATATGGTGCGTGTGACCTAAATGTTACTAATGCATTCAATTACTTATGTACATTGTATGTTTTATTGATGCCAAGCACCTTGTTGGGACCTTGACATGTTTTTTTGGACAGGCTTAGCAGACTTAAGTCACTAACCAGTACATAAATAACCAGTAACACAGTACTAACAGTGCCTCACTCAATGACACTATATGTGCCCCAAACTAGTATCAAACCCGGGACCCTTTGAATCCAAATAAGACACTCTACCACTGGACAATGGACGACACAATAAGTACTTCTCTGAACCATATAACCCATATACATTCGTAGGAACAGATATTGCGTCTAACTACTGGTAAATTTCAAGATTATGTGACACTTATGTGTGTCATTCCTATACGAGTAATGCATATTTACGTTTGTTTACCTGTTAGTCTCGTTTTGGCGAAATTAGGTCAAAACGGTGCGCACTATATAATAAGCCAAACCGTGTTTCCGTGTATAGTGATGGGTGCTGGTCAAAACGTACCCAAGTCAAAACGTACCCGCATTTTAAGTCAAAACGTACCCAACTATAAGTCAAAACGTACCCATTCTTTGATCAAAACGTACCCGTATTTTAAGTCAAAACGTACCCAACTATAAGTCAAAACGTACCCATTCTTTGGTCAAAACGTACCCACTCAAGAAGTAAAACGTACCCAAATAGATAGTCAAATATATCATTGTGGTTGATATATTTTGCATTGACTAGACTACTAGTTCATGAGAATGAGGTGGTATGTCATTGTCCAGACACAATGGAATGCGGGATTCGGGCAGTGTATTCTAGGCAGGATGTCATAAAACTGTCAAACTTCCTGTCCAATCGAGGACTAACACACCGCCGCTAAGTTGACCTTTCTGCAGACGCTACTTAGCCACGCCCCCCATAGTTACAGGTGCTCGCTGTAACCACGCGAGACAAACTATCTAGCAAAATGACGTCTAACGCAGACCTGCATAGAGTTGATCTAGATAAAATACCGTCGAATTTCTCGGTTTTATTTCACCCAGATAAGAATATCTCGTTGAAAGCAAGACAGCAAGGGCTTAGGTTCTTCAGTGAAGGTTATTTCTCTAAAGTACAGATATATTTAACGGGTGGGGACGTGTTAAGTGTTCGTGGAAAATGCTTTCGCAGTCAACGGAAGAGTGAACAACCACATCGTGTCAACATTGAGATCGAACATTAGGCCCATAAACTGAACACCAGTACGTTCACTGAGCTAATATGAGAATCCCACAGCTCTGCACATGCGTGGGTACTATTACTACTATCTGGTCCCTAGTCCACCATCCACGACAATATGTATGAACCACATGTATAATTGTAATCACCATTATACTCACATATCTCTTGTGAACAGTAGATCTATAAATGCAGAATATATTTTTTGGAAATATTTTATTATGTATAAATAAATTAATTTCAACTTACTTTTGTGCAAATATATCTGTTTGCATTAATTTTGGATGTATTCAGCTGGTCGTTTGGTCGTCCACAGAACTTGATCCACCTTAGACATTTTTCAAGATTTGTCTTAGGTTTTGGAAATGGCACGAATTTAACGTCACCTATCAATCGATCTAGATATCTACTATCACTGTCACACAGCCCGTAACTAGCTAGCTATATAAGTTTATTTAATGTCGCCACCGCATAAATGCATTTGGGCGACTAAATTAGCTAAGATGATTCAAAGATCAAAGAACCGCGAGGGGTTCGACATTAGCGGAAGATAGATAGATAGTTAATAAACTATTAAAATTACAATGCTATGATAGTTAGAGGGCTATGTGGGTTGCATTAATCTCAGAGTGTGTTCGGTTTTCATATCTCCCACTCCCGCTCGCACACGAGTGTGTACCAAAGGAGATAGACCGGGTGAAGAAATTACCCAGTGCAATTACTAGGTCTAAGGAGATTTAGACACAGGTTGGTTAGTAAATTGTTTGTTAGTTTGTTCTATAGCCGACTTATACCGTATGTCCTTGGTGTGTTTTAAAACCGTGCAGATATGTGTTTCTAAGTAGCATTCAAACCAGTGTAGAAAATAACAAGGACACACACTAGATTTTTGAAATGTGTGTCCTAAACAAAATGAACAAGAAGTTAGAAGGAGTGAACCAATGAGATGGATGCATGGAACTCTGATTGATCCAAAAAATAAAATAATAACTAGTTTAACCATAACAGCAGATAAATAATAATTAATATAGAGACAAGTTTGACCTTAATTAGGGATCCTGGGGTATATTTTTATATCAGCATACCCCATCACCAAAATGTATTTAGAGTAGGTGATTTATAATGGGTTGCATAAGGTAGAGAGATAGATTAAATAAAAAAAGCAAGAAGGAAGAAGGTAAAAGGACACTGTCTGTCAGAAGAGTATCAACAGCTCATAAGTGTGTCCTTCATATATCCCTAGATCCCTAATATCACATAGTCAAACCTGCAACATATAGACTGCGTTGCCCGCTGAGGGTTGTACTAATAAATATCAATAAAGATATTGATATGAAAATTAAAAGTATTCTTTTCATACTATAAATTGCCAAAATCAAGGTGCTAATATCGTACCAGAATAAACAACTTATTTATTGTTAAAGCAGAATTACATCATATGAAATAAAAGATATCTGAAAAATTAAATTGTTACGTATGGGACAGAGGCGTCGCAAGTGGGTCCGCAGAGGCCGCGGTCGCGGCCCCAATCTTTGGGCGACGCGGCCCCAATATTTGGGCGACATGGCCCCATTATTTTGCCGAGGCGGTCCCAATATTTTGACAAGATGGCTCGAGGCTGTGCGGAGATTAATCCTTACACTTGATTTGTGCCACACAAATGTATTTCGCCGTCCGACTGCCGCCCACCCCGCCCTCGCCCTTCGACTGAGATTTGTTTTGCCTTTTTATACGCCCGTTTGAAAAACCGAACGTATTATGGTATGACGCTGTCTGTCTGTCTGTCTGTCTGTCTGTCTGTCTGTCGGTCGGTCGGTCGGTCGGTCGGTCGGTCGGTCGGTCGGTCGGTCGGTCGGTCGGTCGGTCGGTCGGTCGGTCGGTCGGTCGGTCGGTCGGTCGGTCGGTCGGTCGGGTCGTCGGTCGGCTTCCGGTCGGTCGTCGGTCGGTTCGGTCGTTCGGTCGGTCGGGTCGTGTCGGTCCGGTCGGTTCGGTCGGTCGGTCGGTCGGTCGGTCCGGTTCGGTCGGTCGGTCGGTCGTTCGGTCGGTCGGTCGGTGTCGGTCGTGTCGGTCGGTCGGTCGGGGTCGGGTCGGTCGTCGGTCGGTCGGTCGGTCGGTCTGTCGTCGGTCGGTCGGTCCGGTCGTCGGTCGGTCGGTCGTTCGGTCGGTCGGTCGGCGGTCCGTCGGTCGGTCGGTCGGTCGGTCGTCGGTCGGTTCGGTCGGTCGTCGGGTCGGTCCGGTCGTCGTCGGTCGGTCCGGTCGGTTCCGTCCGTCCGTCCCGTCCGTCCCGTCCGTCCGTCCGTCCCCGTCCGTCCGTCCGTCCGTCCGTCCGTCCGTCCGTCCTCCGTCCGTCGTCCCGTCCCGTCCGTCCGTCCGTCCGTCCTTCCGTCCCTCCGTCCGTCCGTCCGTCCGTCCGTCCGTCCGTCGTCCGTCCGTCCGTCCGTCTCCGTCCGTCCTTCCCCCCCCCGTCCGTCCGTCCGTCCGTCCGTCCGTCCGTCCGTCCGTCCGTCCGTCCGTGCACCTCCCCTTTTGATGCCGAAAAATATTTTGTTAACAAAATTACGGCTTATTGAACTTAGTCATTTTTCGGCAGTTTTTATGTACACATACCAAGTTTGTGAAATCAACTCCTCTCAGAGTTTTCTAGCAATCAATCTTAAATTTTGCAGATGCATTCCCCACATCATGAAGATGTGCACCTCCCTATTTGATGCCCAAAAAAATACGGCATAAGGAACTTTGTCATTTGTTGGCACTTTTTTACTTACAAAGTTTGTGAAATCAACTCATTCCTTGTCTAGTTTATTGGCCACACTTGAGCGGGCGTAGTAGTATGGTCAGCTCTTTGAATGGTAAACAAACGGGCGCCATTTTGAATACGCTTTATAGTAACTCATTTGCATATAAGGTAATATAAAGTAGGTCACGCCAGTGCGCGTCACTATATAGCCTATTGGTGATATATCGCGCAACTACCGATCTCTTTACTTGTAGCGTATACGTCACCACTACCGAGCTCTTTGCTTTTTTTGGTATACGCGTCACTATATAGCCTATTGGTAATAGCTTTATAAATAGCGATCTCGTACCATTCTATAAATATAGACTACGAACCGATCCATAAATAACTATTACGAACGCTTCTATATAAATATAGACCTATTAGAACGGTCTCAGTCCTCAAGCAGCTTCAACGAATATACGGGTAAGTTCATTATATTATTCGAGCTAGGAGTACGTTTTTATCGAGTAAGAAATCATAATTACAAACTTAACCTATGTACGAAAATGAATAATATATATCGTTACGTATACTTCCATAAAAACGCGATAAATTATTAATAATCCGTAATATACGTTTTAGAATGGCATGTCACTAGACATAGCCATAGCGTATATGAAACACGAATAAAATACACGTATTTTATCGTATAGAGTGAAACAACTATTAATATAAATGTCTAATACGTGTTGTTCCATGCCCTGTAACATAATTAACTGAATCCAAACTGTATGAGGTTATATGGTTGCCAGTTGACCCTAAATAACCTTATCTAGAAATGCGAGAGAAATACACGGAACCCAGATACAACAGTACGATACATCTCAGTTTAAGCAACTCCCCCAACACCAGCAGTACCCAAAATGAAGGCTAAATTCGTTTACATCAGTATTTACTACAAAATACGTCATTAGTTGCCTGGAATGCCATAGAAATACTTAAGCACTGAACCAAACACTGACGCAGGTAATTATAAAACCCGTCTGCTGGCTATCTCCGAATAAATCCTATGATTTAGTATGACCCACGTTAATTCTCTGCTCGGAATGCCTCCAATAATGAATCCAAACTGTATGAGGTTATATGGTTGCCAGTTGACCCTAAATAACCTTATCCGGGAAATGCGAGAAAAATTTATAACCATCACCATCTCAGTAGGTACGCAACATGACATCGAAGTAATTAATACGTTTACATACAGAGGTTGCTCTCACATGACAACTGAAGTGTTCCAAATTGGACAGGTCGTAAACAACTATACCTGACACATTTCTCTGGGCTACAACATAACGGTTTATCTGATAAGCCCGGAGCGCGTACATAACTTAATCCTCGGCTAATTGGTATTAATTGATACGGAGATATCCCAACGATGTTGAAGACAGGGCTTGCTTCTGAATCATCACAACTACGCTATCTCATAAAACAAGAACCGGCTGTGATGATTCATTAATGGACACTATTTTTAACACCCAAACACGATTGTCTTTAAGACGTATCTACAAATAATTAAAATCGCTTTCGTTCGCTAAATGTATGCGTACTTGGCGTGGGCAATTCTTATAATCACTGCCTACCTGTCTCTCTGTCTCTCTGTCTCTCTGTATGTCTGTCTGTCTGTCTGTCTGTACGTCTGTCTGTCTGTCTGCCTGTCTGTCTGTCTGTCTGTCTGTCTGTCTGTCCGTCCGTCCGTCCGCCCGCCTGCCTGCCTGCCTGACTGCCTGCTTGTATGTCTGTCCGTCCGTCCGTCCGTTCGTCTGTCTGTCTGTCCGTCCGTCCGTCCGTCCGTCCGTCCGTCTGTCTGTCCGAACCTTTTATTCTAAAAAATCATGCGCACCTTATCAATATATCTGATAAGAACTAAAAATGTCGTAGCTCCCATCTAATTTATACACATATAGGATTAATTGCAACAGGAATAACAGTCGGAATGACTGGAAAATGCAATGTCAAAAATGAGAACGAAATATTTATTTCGCTATAAATCCCGACATTATACAGCAATATGTGTGTAGTTCATTAGTACACGTATATTTACCACCGTGAGGGTAACATAAGGCTGTCCGATTAACGCATTGGATAGCATTTCGTTAGTGTTGGACTAAGAGAATTAACTCGTAAACGTTCCTATCTGCAACATAAAAAGGGTTATTTCCCTTTACTGCATAGCTGTAATGACCGCATTTATGTCGTTATCTTAACAGTGTATAGCCCTTACTGTTCGTCTCTCCTATTGTATCGATGTTATTTAATTAGTTTATACAAATGTATTTTAGCTCGATCAGGAATGACTACATGTATACTTTCATTCCCACCAGGGAGAGTGATTCATATAAGTTGTTAAAGCTTCTTTTCCCAATTGGGTTTAAAGTCCCGTTTATGAAAATAAAAAAAAAATATTTAAACGTAACTATAAGTTAGTTCTAATATACGCGTATCGACGTCACGAGTCCGACGCTACCCTTCATTTTGATCTTTCGATATATCTATAATACTGATTATCTCCCTTTAATCGTAAATAAGTTTGAAGAAAAATGAACTTTCGAGGAAACTGTCCGTGTTTGGTATCTTCGGAAAGATCTCGAAGAGACAATGACGAAACCGCGACTCAATTAATGGTCCGACCTCATACCGGAAGTAGCGATCCGAAAAACCGGAAGTACCGATATAAATTCGTTATAAAAGCTTTATTACAGGACCTATCTATCCGGGGGTTTCGATAAACGATTATACGTTCCGAGCCTAAGATTTTCAAAATGGAGGATAAAAATGGCGGCAAAACACTATATCGCTTATTAACGGTCCATTCGAATCGGTGTGTGCCATTTCTGTCCGTACCTACCATTAATTATAATTACGTAGCTAATGTCCGTACACACTCCCTCTACGCATTCTCGTTATACCGATTATATTTATTATCTTCATTTCGATCTTAAGATGTTGATATCATATAATTCGTATAGGTACCTAAATATCCTTACACTTTGGCATCCGATACTTAAGTCGCTGAGCGTTTCCGGAATATTGCGTCAGTCAGTCGTTGGCGTAACGACATCATGTCCAGACACGTATAGACCTATCCTATAAATGACCTAAGGTACTATAAATAGAAAACTAGTTGGAACGGGATATTTATATTCATCCGATCAGAACGTATTGCTATAAATAACAATGACATACGTTACTATAAATAGAAAACTAGTTAGATCCGTTATTGCTATTTTTATTTATCCGAGGAGAGCGTATTGCTATAAATAACAATTAACTACGTTAATATAAATAGAAAACTAGTTAGAACCGGTATTGCTATTTTTATTTACCCAATGACGTTATAAACGACCGATCAGAATCCATGATAGTGACATATACCGATAAAATGATTATATTGCTACAATATATACACACTATCTCACCATATTTACGTACATTACTACAAGATACACACACTATCTCACCATATATACATACATTACTACAAGATATACGCGCTGACTCACCATATCTACATACATTCCTACAAGATATATCCACTATCTCACCATATCTACGTACATTAATACAAGATATACACACTATATCACTATATATACGCACATTACTACAAGATATACACGCTGTCTCCCAAAGTAGACATACATTACTACATATATACACACGATAGCACCAATATGCTATATTACAACACTGATATATCCACTATTCACCATATCTACATACCATTCATCAAGATAATACACTATCTCACCATATTACATACAGTCACAAGATATACACCTATCTCACTCTATATATCTATATATATACGCACATTACTACACGATATACACGCTGGCTCACCAAATATACATACACTACTACAATATATACACACTATATCACCATATCTGCATATATTACAACAATATATATCCACTAGCTCACCAAATATACATACATTTCTACAAGATATACACGCTATCTCACCATATATACATACATTGCTACTAAATATACACACTTTCTCACCAAATCTACATACATTACTACAAGATATATCCACTATCTCACAATATGTACATACATTACTACAAGATATACGCGTTATATCACCATATCTACAAACATTGCTACAAGATCTACACACTATATCACCATATATACGTACATTCCTACAAGATGTATCCACTATCTCACTATATATACGCACCTTACTACAAGATATGCACGCTATATCACCATATCTACGTACATTCCTACAAGATATATCCACTATCTCACCATATCTACATAAATTACTACAAGATATACGCACTATCTCACCATATCTACATTCATTACTACAAGATCTACGCACTATTTCACCATATATACATTTTTACTCAAGAAATACAGCGTTCACATATCTACATAAATTATACAAGATCTACACATAATCACCATATCTACATAAATTACTACAAGATATACACGCTGTCTCACCATATCTACATACATTACTACAAGATCTCCACACTATTTCATCATATCTA
>CM026404.1:36637969-36670469 GCA_014843695.1 Archivesica marissinica | reverse complement strand
GCCATCAGACGGGTTTTATAATTACCTGCGTCAGTGTTTGGTTCAGTGCTTAAGTATTTCTATGGCATTCCAGGCAACTAATGACGTATTTTGTAGTAAATACTGATGTAAGCGAATTTAGCCTTCATTTTGTGTACTGCTGGTGTTGGGGGAGTTGCTTAAACTGAGATGTATCGTACTGTTGTAGCAGGGCTCCGTGTATTTCTCTCGCATGTCTAAATAAGGTTATTTAGGGTCACCTGACAAACATATAACCTTATACCGCTTGGATTCAGTTAATTATGTTACAGGGCATGGAACACCACGTATTAGACATAAATTTATATTAATCGTTGTATCACTCTATACGATAAAATACGTGTATTTTATTCGTGTTTCATATACGCTATGGCTATGTCTAGTGACATGCCATTCTAAAACGTATATTACGGATTATTAATAATTTATCGCGTTTTTATGGAGTATACGTAACGATATATATTATTCATTTTCGTACATAGGTTAAGTTTGTAATTAGGATTTCTTACTCGATAAAAACGTACGCCTAGCTCGAATAATATAATGAACTTACCCGTATATTCGTTGAAGCCGCTTGAGGACTGAGACCGTTCTAATCGGTATATATTTATATAGAAGCGTTGGTTATTTATGGATCGGTTCGTAGTCTATATTTATAGAATGGTACGAGATCGCTATTTATAAAGCTATTACCAATAGGCTATATAGTGACGCGTATACCAAAAAAAGCAAAGAGCTCGGTAGTGGTGACGTATACGCTACAAGTAAAGAGATCGGTAGTTGCGCGATATATCATCAATAGGCTATATAGTGACGCGCACTGGCGTGACCTACTTTATATTACCTTATATGCAAATGAGTTACTATAAAGCGTATTCAAAATGGCGCCCGTTTGTTTACCATTCAAAGAGCTGACCATACTACTGGGCGTATTTTACGACCATCGGCGCTCTTGTTATTTTAACTTTTTGTTCATTTTTCAAAATTATTTGTAGGCTACTAGCTACGCCACTGTAGAAATACATGTACAGCAGACGTGATATAATATGTGTTTATAATATGACGCAGTGACATCCAGTGCCGAGCGGCAGCCACTATAAATTAACGCGTTTCCATTTGTTGTGACACCTGCCATAATACGGAAACGGCCTCCTGTCATTTGCATGGCAGACAAAACATGACGTCATTTTATTAGTTGCATTTATAAGTAATCAGTAGCAGTAGCCAACTTGCGTTTGCGATGGATGTCCCAAATCAATCCACCGATTTCAAATTTCCAAAACGAACGTTTGGCATCAAGAATCCCGAGCAGAGATGTTTCAAGTCACAGTGGTTTAAAACCCATCCCTGGATCCACTATGATGAGGTAAATTAATTTAAAAACTAATTATTCAATATGAAAGAAGAGTACACCATTTCTCTGATTATTCTATTTTATCTTGCTGTCCCGTGCAGGCTCCGGGTGTGATCAACTGCAGAGCTGTCTATGGTCACACAATAGTGCCACAGTGGGCATTGCATGTGTAATTGGCGACTAAAGGGGCTTAACGTGTTCACATCAATAGCCGAATCAGGATATACCCAATATAAATATTGTAACGAAACTGCACACATGCATACATGTAGATATCGGACTCACGGAGAATCAAGCCCAAGAAGGACAACTATCACGCTATTTTTACCCCCCCCCCCCCCACACCCCCTCCTTACCGAATGGTATCGGGGACATCTATTTGAGCACCGCAGGTGCCCTGAACACGTGGGAGCATCACATATTACTTTCCTGCATCACACTTGCCGTGGGTTGACTTTGTGTGCGCCGAAGGTGCTCATGCTTGGGCACAGCAGGTACCCGCATGGCCACCGCATAGGGTACGTGTATATGGGTTGAAATTATTTACATGTGTTGTCGTTTCAGGCTGCAGACCACGCTTTCTGCCATTTATGCGTGGCGGCGATGAAGACTGGGACATTTAGTAACACCAAGGTCGACGGTGGGTTCATCACCACGGGCTTCACCAACTGGAAGGACGCAACAATTTTTTTTAGAAAGCACGAGAAGTCCGACTGTCACAGGGAAGCTGTAGAGAGGCATGTAACGCTCCCCAATCAGTCTAATGACATTGGTGAAACGTTGTCGGCCGCCCACTCAATTGAGAAAGCCAACAACAGGGAGCAACTCTTGACAATTCTACGCAGTATTCGGTATCTCGCGCGACAGGGACTCGCACTACCTGGTCACGATAACGACGAGGGCAACTTTCTCCAGCTTCTGAAGCTCCACAGGGAAACCGACAACTCTATCATTCAGTGGATGCAGAAAAAGACTGACAAGTATACATCGGCCGAGATGCAAAATGAAATACTGCAAGTGATGGCTCTCAGAATGTTGCGGTAAGGTGTCGAGCAACATAAGAGACACTGAATTTTTCACGATTATGGTGGACGAGACGACGGATGCGTCAAACCGGGAACAAGTTGTGCTAGTTTTGAGACATGTGGACAGTGCCTTGACTGTTCATGAGGACTTTGTGGGACTATATATGGTTCCCTCCATAGACGCTCAGACACTGACAAATGTGATAGAAGACACGCTCATTAGGATGAATTTGTCAATGAATCAGTGCAGAGGACAGTGCTATGACGGAGCCAGCAACGTGTCCGGGGCGAAAAAAAGGGTCGCCACGACAATCATGCGGAAAGAACCTAGAGCTGTGTACACGCATTGTTATGGACACGCGTTGAATTTGGCCGTTTGTGATACGATACACAGATGTAAAGTCCTAAGGGATTCCATGGATACTGTACATGAGATATCGAAGCTGATAAAGTACTCGCCGAAAAGAGACACGAAATTTGAGAAACTGAAATGCAACATTAGCCCAGACACGCCCGGATTTAGAGTGTTGTGCTCCCACACGATGGACAGTACGGGCAGCTACATTGAGGAGTGTCATGGATAACTACACAGTGCTTCAGTCACTCTGGGATGTGTCCTATGAAAGTGCCAAAGACTCTGAAACCCGCGCGCGAATCACTGGCGTTAAGAGCCAGATGGCGTCATTTGACTTTCTGTTTGGTGTGGTTTTAGGATTCGAGGTATTGCGCCATAGTGACATTTTGAGTAAGTCATTACAACAGAAAACCATATCGGCAGCCGAGGCTCAAGACCTAGCGAAACTTACCGTTGACACGCTCTGTAAACTTCGTGATGAACGTGCATTTGACGAGTTTTGGAGTAACCTGGGTGATCAACGTAACAACCTGGATGTCAGTGAGCCCACTTTACCACGGCGACGCAAGATGCCCAAGCGATTCGAGGACGGTAACACTCCTCATGAGTATCACCAGACCCCCCAAAGACATGTACCGGCAGCAGTACTACGAGGCATTTGATTCAACTATCACATGTATTTGAGATCGGTTTGATCAGCCGGGGTTTCAGACCTACCGTCACCTGCAGGATGTGCTCCTTAAGAGTATCGTTGAGAAAAGTACGTCATCTGACGACTTAGACTACGTTGTAGGCTTCTATAAAGGCGACCTAGACAGAACGACGCTTGAGACACAAATTGAGGCTCTACGGACACTGGTTGAGAGCAGGTATGCCGACCTGAACGCAATTACCGTGGAAACCATCATCACGTTGTTTCAAGACATGAAATCAGCTACCTTGGTCATGTTGTCGCAGATAGTGACTGTTGTGAAGCTGATTCTTGTGATGCCCGCAACTAATGCTACCAGTGAACGTTCGTTCTCCGCACTCCGCAGACTGAAAACATACTTGCGCTCTACCACGACTCAGGATCGCCTCAACCATCTCATGACCTTGCATATACACAGGGAAGAAACTGACACTATGGATCTAATAGCAGTGGCCAATGAGTTCGTTGGAAATAAGGAAGGACGTCTAACTACTTTCGGGAAGTTTTAGAGACAGTGTACGAGTACACATGATGACATATGTAGACAGTCTGGAACTTATGGATTATGCTGTGTGTTTGTCAGTGTCGCATTCATGATTACATATTGTTATCACTCAATGCGCAACTGGTTCACCCAACTGTTTGTCCTACTTCAGCACTTCGTGCATGTACTTGGATATTGCCCTATACGCTCATACACACACTAAGCATGGGACTATGGAATCAACCCACCCAAAGCCTAGTTTTCAACAGTAGATCTAATTAGCCTTCAAATATAAATGTTCTCCAAATCATGAAATGTTACCGCAAAACATCATTTTTACCGCAAAACATCGGTTACTTGTGGCATGCGAAATAGCGACCTGTGTACCGGGAAATCGCGTCTGAGGCGTTCTGGTTTTCCAAATGTTCTTGGGGGAGGACCCCCAAATCCCCCGCAATACCAGGCGGCTCGCGTTCGCGCTCGCGGCCCCAATAGGCCTCTCAAATTATATGCATACCTGAGATTCCATTATCAGAATGAGGCTCTAGATACAAACAAACATGGCTGAAAGTGAAAGTAAATCAGTAAGGCATTGCTGTGTTCCTTTATGTACTTCTGATAGTAGATATGATCATACTTTGCATTGTCATGCTATTCCAAAAGACAAGGATATAAGGAAGAAGTGAATAATAAAAATAAGAAGAGATGAAGGGCCATTATTTAAGGTAAATATTATTTTAAATTCACATTATTGACTAAGATAATACTTCAACTGCATTTCAATACATTACTAGTTAGTTTATTCCACAATATTGCTTCTAAATGCAATGAACATTTGACAACTTAAATATTACTTATATCCTTACAAAATAATTATTACTGTATCAGTTAGAATAAAGAACTATTAAATGGAATTTCTTTTGCCTCAATTATGAAACCAACTGGGCAGCTGATTAAATGTATTTGCTCAAGATACATGTACCGTACATCTTATAAAAATCACATTTGTTTTGTAGATCACAGCATCAACAGTTGTGTGCTCAAAACATTTCAAAGCAGATGATTACAAGTGGACACCAGTAAAACGAAGACTGAAAAAAGATGCAATTCCTTCATTGTTCAACTGGACAACCCCACGACGAGCACTGAAAAGAAAGGAACTGGCACCCGTTAGGTCAGAAGGGGACGAGACTAGTGAAAGGTATTGATTTAAAACACATGTTCACAATATATTCCTTATTTTATTGTGGAACGATTAAGTGGAAGTCGTGATAGCGCAGTGGATGCGCGTTCGAGCCTGGAGCCGTTATGATTATGCCCTTAGGTAAGGCATTTAAATTCCACGTTGATTCTTCTATCTCCCGCGTGGCGATGGATTCCATCAGGAATGAGGTCTCGAGAGTGATTAATATAAGTTGAAAGAACTTGTTTCGCAATCGAGCTAAAATAAATTTGTATAAACTATTTTATTTAAACTATTGAGAATATAAAATGTGTTGCATAAGTGATTATTATTATTGTTGTTATAATAATACATTTTCAACTTTCAGCTTTATGTCTGATGACCAGCATCAGCTGCCTTCCATAACAACAGAACGTATGGAAACAGATCATATATTACACAAGGATGACAACCTAGAAGAACAACTGAAAGTAAAATCTGAAGAATGTGAACAGTTAAAAAAGCAACTAAAAATGGAACGTTTTGGAATTAATAGGTTTTCTTCCGATGATTCGATGATAAATTTGTATACCGGATTTCCATCATATTCCGCATTTCTGATGTTTTTCAATGCATTCAGCCTACAGCTCAGAACATGCAAAGTGCATATTACAAAGGCAGTGAAACAATTAGCCTAGCTGGACGTAAACGATCAATGATTTTGATTGATGAATTGTTTATGTTTTTATGCAGACTTAGAGCAGGCCTCTTAGAGCAAGATCTGTCTGTTAGGTTTAACTGTTCGGTCGCAACAGTCAGCAGAAAAATAGTAACATGGGTTAACTTTCTGTATTTTGTGCTAGGATCGATTAATATATGGTTGCCAAAAACAGAAATACAAAGACTCATGCCTGAACCATTCAGAATACTATATCCCAATACAAGAGTTGTCATCGACTGTACGGAAATTAGAATTCAAACGTCTTCTTCACTGTGACAGAGGCGCTACTTTAAACATACCTCATTTTCTTAGCTCAAAATGTCAATTTAGTGTACAGGAAGTGGACGATATTGAGAACATTGCAAAGTTAAGAATACACATAGAAAGAATGAACCGACGAATTAAAGAAAATCATTTATTTGATTCACCAGTGCCTATATCCTTATGTGGAAGTATAAATCAGCTTTGGGTTGTGGCTTGTATATTGGAACTCTTTAAAGGTCCTATAGTGGAGACCTGGGGAATTGTTTAAAAATAAACACATCCATAGCCAACAATTAAAGAAAACTGTCAAAATAAAACATGTCAACTTTTTCTTTAACAGAATTCCAGATAAGTTCATTGAAGTAAATTGTTTCTCGATGATAATCCGACTGATACCAAACAAAAAAGTCGCACCATTCCAATCCTGTAACAGCAAGTTGTGTCAAAACCTGGAAATAATAGGAATGGTTCCTTTTAAGTTTTAATTGTTGCGTATCATCTTTATATAGATATTTTGCCTCAAGGACAAAAAAAGTCCAAAATTCGGATTCATATTTGGATTATAGACTTTCCGGTCTGGAGTAGCTGCTATCCACGGTGCCCAGTAATTGACTACAACACCACATGCATAAATATTGACATTGTTGTCCAAGCACTTTGCATAGTATGTAGCTGCAAAAGGTTCCGATGCAATTCCCTGTCGCATAGCAGCCGTAGTTACATGCCTGGTTGACTTTAATCTTTCTACAAGAGTGGTATTTTCTTTACGCCTTTTGTATATTTCACCAATGTTGGAAGCTGTCAATCTGTGCAATAGAAAAACCTCTGTCCTTAAGTTAGTTTGTGGTATTAGATGAGGACTGCATGCTGCAGAATATTATTGAATGGAATTACAACGGTGACTTACCTGATAATCCATGGATGTAATTCTCACTAAAATATTTGAAGCCTTTGTCAATGGATTTGTTTCCTGATGACTTCTTGTTTTCCTTAATGTAATTTTCAACAGAAGCAAATGAAAATGATGGGATTATATCTAAGTCACGAGAGCTGTAAGCAGCCATGGCTAGGAGATCTGTAAACAATATGTTTGCTCACTAAGCCTCGTTCTGAGAACATGTTGAATATTCATGAGATAATATTAAGAGTGGTCTATGACAATTACCTTCCCACGCGCCTGTGGGTAGTAATGCTGCTACACATTCTAATATTATACCTTGTATGCTTATGTTCATTTGGTAAACAGTGATTTTTTTGCCATAAAACAAACTCGAAACCGAAAGTAGGACTTTCCGTGTCGATCGGTCACGCACTTGTTTACAACCGGAACGCATCGTCCGCACTTGTTTACATTCGGAATTCATCGTCCTCATTTGTCCCACGTTGTCTTTTTTAATTAAATTACTTGATATGTTGATGCATACCTCTGTTAGCTAAGTCATTTAGAGACATTTCTAAATCCCCGCGAGGGGTTCGACATTAGAGGAAGATATATAGATAGTATTTCATGTTCAAACTATATACGTTGTTTTCTACATCCTCTTTTGTTTCACGCATGCGCGCTGTGCGTGTTTATATTGCGTGTGTTGATAAACAAATTCGCGTATACGACGGTTTAACTTTATTGGAATTTTATCTTTTCTGAGCGACTATTTCGATTTTGGTAAACACACACATATTAGTATTTATTTTAACAAACACCATAAGGACGTTTAATCTCACACCTTATCTAACACCTTTATCAAGTTATACGTATAGAGCCCGCTTTTTCCCTATGTGTTACATAGTGTCCGCATTTTCTCTCTCTATATATAGCTCATAACGCGTCCGCATTTTAGACAGACCCCCGTTTTACCTCCTAATTGAAGAGTATCGATATTCTTCTTCCCGCGAAAGATTTCCCGCCGTAAACAATACACGTGAACAAACAAAAATATAATAAAAATAACTAATAAAGATGGACACAGGTTTTGATGATCCAGGCGTCTTTTTTAGCGACAACTTTGCTTCAGAAGATCAAAATAATGAGGATCAAATAAACAGAACCCAAGTGAAGAAACGTTTTAAAGACTTCATCCGTCAGTTTCATGAAAGCAACTTTTCTTATCACTACAGGTAGCAACATTTTATTAACAGCTATAATACATGTAAAACTATACATTTTCTGGTAGATCTCATCAAACCATTTGCAAAAATGTATAGTTTAACTTTGTTACACCACAAATTTTGAAATTAATGGACTTGTAAATGATGAAAAATTGCAGTCAGAAAAGGCTTGATTTTCAATTTCTTAAAAAAGTTGACCCCAGCTTATTACTTGATCATGAAACGGTATTCTACATAGTAGTCAGTGTTATGTTCTTCTATAAACATTTCTCACCTGTTCTGTAACAATTTTATGCACACAGTACTTACAACACACTTATAAATTAATATAGTTTTAATATACCGACTCGTAACCGAGTACGAATGAACGGTGTACGGTAACCGAGTACGAATGAACTGTGTACGAACAGCCATTTTGATTTTAGAAAATTGCAAATACAAGCTAATTAATCTTCAGTGAGCGCAAATGCATATTTGCATTTATTCCAAACCACAATACCGTATCTATTTATACCTCAATCGAGCTTGAGAGAAGGACACACTTTGCAATATTTTAATGTTTTTTTTACTCTGCATGAATTACGATTACGACGGCGGAAGTGGAATATTGGTAATAGTTAAGTTTGATTACTTCCCTTGTCCGGTGAGACTTGTCATGTCACTCGGATGCGAGCCAAATACACAGGATATACGTCAAATTACATTCTTGGAAGTGCCCAGAATGAAAAGAATACTGATATATCTATCATAAAATACCAATTTCATTAGCGTATATGGCCGTTTTGGACAAATTTATGATATTTGAAATTTTCACTTTCGGTTTTGAACTGTAAATATATACTGCGTAACAGCCAAATGGGCATATACGCCATATTTGGTCATATCTCCTCCCACTTATGCAAATATTTCAATCGGAAAGCCTTTGCTCTGTTCATACAAGACCGTAATACACAGGACATATTTTGGGGTCAGTTTTTTATCGGAACACCGATTGCGCAATAATGGGCAGTAAAGATTAATATATGCATACGTAACTTGGTGTTCCCAGTAGGGGAAAGAAAATACGGAAAGAAGAAGTACTACGCACTAATTTCGTACTAATTTACTTGGTAAATGTTTTAATTAAAAAACAGAACATTATACTAGCTCATTTTAATTCATATATAATATTTGCCGAAATGGTAACAAAAGTTCTTTAGCATTTGTTCGGCGGTCGGACACTTCGACCCCAAGACATCTCGACCCCAAAATCCTACTATAGTCGTTTCTTAACATACTGCTGGTCTTGACATACCGAGGCATCCACAATTTTTCAGAACGAGGTAAAATAACGCCACCTATCATTCTTTCCATTGGATCAGTGTTGACCCAGAAAGGTAAACATGTGTTGATAAACAAGAAATCATAAACTGTCAACGTAAGTGGCGAGTAATTTACTGATGCAAGATGCTTAGTGAATATCAAGATCTATGCAAAATTACCCCACCCCTTTATCTGATCAAATGCTCCAAATGTCCATAATATAGCCTCGAGGGTCCTCATTCGGTAGGATACGAAACACTCATTAAAATTTGCATAATAGTTTGTAAAATATACAAAGACGTATGTATACATATCTTAAGTCAAATCCTTTTCCAACATGTTGCATCAAATTTCAACATAAATGCATGTGTTTCCAAAGAGTAATCACGATTTGTTCTGAACTACTGTAAATTTGTCCGTAATTTTACATGTGACCCAATTCCGGTAACTCTTGGGCAACAGTGAATTAATTATGTGGTGTTTTTCCAAACAGTTCAAATATAAGATATAATTCCAAAATCTATTTTTAACAATAATAACTGTTAAAACACTAAATTATTAATTGTTGTTTTATGTAACTGTTTTATTCTACTCCTATAGTGTCACAGCAAGGACACATGGCCGTGTCTCCTCTTCTAAGTACCCTGACTGTGGTGCAATATGTCAAATGCACCCAGTGGTTACAGAGTTTGCCCCTATTAACTCTGTCACACAATCTCCACGTTGCAAATATTAGAGATACACACTTGGAAATCTCTTTAGTGTCTGTTCTTTCTCCTCATCTGCCTAGGATTAGCCTAAAAAAACTAATATTGTTTATAAGGAAGGGATAGGACTGAAAACAAAATAAATAAATTAGGCTTGGCCTTATAGAAAAAGTCCACTTCCGAATTAGATCTGTCAATCAAAGCCTGGTTTCAGAGCAGACGGATGGTAACATTTCTGAACAATGTTTTTGGGGCCAAAAAAGGGTATTTAAATGAACATTTATTTGGTAATAGTAGAAAAGGTATTATTTTATATGCGTGACATGTTTCAACAAATGTTTACCTGTTTTTGTCTCATTTTACTCTTGTTTGACTTTTGACAGATAATTACAGCTTTAGTAAATATTTACATCGGAGCGCATGTATGACGTCAGCAAATATCGCGCGTTGCGAGATTTAAACAAATAGCACCGGAATTAGGACAGTCACGGAATGAGGACCTTCAATGATATATATTTATGTTCATTCCAACTTTGTAAAATGGCGGTCTGGTATTTATGAATGAAAATGTTTTGATCACGTGTTATAGGTTACTACGTAATTCCCGTATTACCAAATATGGGCATCCGAGACGCGCTTTTTCTACTGAATGATTAGTTTTCAAAACAGTTTTCCCACCAAATTTAGTATTTTTAAATATTTTATTAAAAACAAGTTGATGTTCATATCTATGGAACTTTCTCCCGTGATGTACATCTATTGACATATGGTGATAGAGCCAGATTCCCGCATTTTATTATTCATGAAAAGTAGGCCCATCGTGGTCCTAATATAATGCTATTTGTTGTTTTCTGGTGGGAGATTAAAAAGATATTCAGGTTTTATGTTAAAATGATAAATTTACTGCTAGAGTTACATATAATACAGATTAAGGTCTATATCAAATACTCACATACTTTTATTATGACCACCTTTGTGTAAACACCCAAATCAGGGCCTCGGCCATTTGCCGTGGTATACACTGAACTAGTGACTACGTAACTGCTGACACGATGGCGCCAAAAACATGATAAACACAAGTGATTCCCAATAGTATTTCTTCTTTGTGTATTTGTAATGTTGAAGTGGAGAAGACATAGAATGAAGCATAATGAGTTTTAAATTCAGGTACATAATAGTATATCTGTAGTTTGGTTTTTAATTAGGGATGGCAACGAATATTCGTTCGGACATCCGAATACTATTATGGTATTCGAATATTCGTAAAAAAAAAAAGAAATTGAAATAAACTGTAAAAAAATCAGATGCATCGGTGTTGTTTTCATTTGAATCCATCATAAAACCTTGGAAATTCTAAGTCAGAATACAAAAGAAATCGCCCCAGGATGTGTGACTAAATCATGCATGTTGTGGTCCCCTCGATCGCAGGTGTTTATTCACTTAATTGATACTCTCCCAAGTAATCGGATAATTACAGTAAATTGGTGTATATACGGTAGGTATGTCGTGTTTGATTTAATGTTATCAAGGGGTAATATAATTAATTTGTTTGCAAATTATTGTTTATAAACATTTAAATAACAAAGTTCTAACACATAATTGTAATTAAAGACAAATTAGAAAATTGTTTGCCAATTATTGTTGCTTGGTTAATATCGGTAGTCTTTGAAATGGTTTTAAAAACGTTTAGACAAGAAACTTCTTTGAAATATCACAGGAAGTTTGCAACAACATTCACGCCCATGTTAATTTTCAATTAACTGCTCAATATTACAAAAGGTCAACATATTATATAAGTACGATTTTTATGATATTGTCCATATTAAATGTTGATGGTTAAGTTATTGTCAAAAATATTGTCAAAAACTTAAAATTCTAAAAATGCCGCCTGCTCAGTTTGGAAATACTTCACTCGCTCTGAGAATAAGAAAACTGCTAGGTGTAGTTTGTGCAAATTGGACTTAACATATTCTGGTACAACGTCAAATCTAAATAATCATTTGAAAAACAAACACCCTTCAACGGAAAGCAGTTCAAATGACTCTAAAAAGCAAGTGACGATGTCTTCTTTTGTGAAAACGCCCAGGAAATTTAATGTTGGTGAAAGTGAACGTGTTACACAGGCAATTGCGGATATGATCGTAAAGGATTATTTGCTCCTGAGTCTTGTTGAAGGAGATGGATTTCGCCACTTAATGGCAATTGTAGCTCCAGATTATAAAGTTCCATGTCGAAATACTATTGGCGGAAAAATGAACTGAAATTTCCGACTATTGCTCACGTTGCCAGGAGAGTACTGTCAGTGCCAGCAACGTCAGTCCCGTCTGAACGCATCTTCTCGGCCGCTGGTCTCCTAATCAACAAGCTAAGGAATAGATTATCGAGTTCTCTTGTTGACAACATCATTTTTCTGAACAAGAACAACGTTCAACACCTATGTGAAATCGAGGAGAGATGTGTTGACTTGTAAACAGTGAGCTCGTGATTTTCCGACCCGGTGAAAGTAGACAATCATGGACTTATTTATTTGTACATTTCTATGTATGACATTGTGTTTGGGCTTCTTTATCTGCAGTTTAGCTTGAAGAACTCTTTGAAAGTTTTTGAGATATACGAATTTGAATAAGGTTGTACATGAACATACATAGTTGAAACATAATTTTCTGAATAAATAGTGCATGAATTAAATACAGGAAATGTTATTCACAAATTAAAAGTTTTAAAATGTCAGGTGTTTTTCATTCATAACAATTCTGTATAATGGCCACAAACTATAATGTATACGGATGCCTCATGTCAGATATCATCAACAAATAGCATGTCCGACTGGATTCTAGTGATACACTTTAATTAATCTATGACTTTCCCAATCCCTCGGCACAGTAAATTCCAATGGGAAATATGTGTAAGAAACACAGGCCATATTTTATTTACATACTTTATTCACTCCGGAAGTAATACATGCATGTATGTATCAAAAATGTATGTTTACTATGCATATATGCAGTCCTATTCATACACCAGTTACGTCGAATGTAAAATTATAATTATGCATAGCGAGGTGACTGGTGTTAAATACAATGTGTACAGAGGATGATAACAATAACTGATTGAGTCGTCACCATATTTACACGGCCATACCCGGAAGAAGTCACACTGAAACAGAAAGTAGGTTTTGAATCTTGACAGAATCATGATCGAATATTCGAATACTTTCCCAATCGAATATTCGAATAGCAAAATTGCTATTCGTTGCCATCACTATTTTTAATAGATAATACTGCGATATACCCATAATGCATCCTACCTCTTAGTAGTGACCACAAGCCATTTTTGTTTCTTTCACATACATATCTGTGTTATATATCCAGAGATCATTTTTGAACAGACAGACCATGGGCCAATTGGCCCATCCACCAATTTTTCAGGGGGTCAATTTAAGATTGAAGGGCCAATGTGAGCCGAAGGCTGAACGTTTTTTCATGCTCTGTGGTGCATTCTGAGCACTACAGAGCAGTAAATTTGCTTTTCCAAAAGTTGTATTTTTTAGTTTGGATATTCAGAAAAATTTATTTTGAACAGAAAATTTAAATATTTCAATAATATAATATTTTTAACCATAACAGAATTGTGTACGTTCTTTGTTTCCTACATTGTAAATAACTTATTTTTCGTCAGTCTCCTGAATGACATCAGTCACATGATTTTCGTTGTTGTTTTTATCCTGGAAAAAAGACAATAAATTTCCCTGCTTCAGAGTTTTCTTTGGTTTCGCTTGCGTCGTCGGCAAATCGCTTCGTCGCCATTTTGTTTTACTTGTCTGGGCCCGGGAACATGGATATGATGGCACTTTCGGTAACGCTCGGCCGTTTCCGTGAAAAAGACAAATGCTATCTGCGCTGGTGTCGCATCATATGCTTGTTCCGGGGCCAAATTTCCGGAGGAAAAACATTGATTACGGTGGCATATTTCTGCCATTCACGAAGCGAAAATTACGGCGATTTTTCGATGGCGCGCCCGATGACCCATCACTTGATTCATAAGTGCGCCATTTGAAATTGTTTAGCGCCAATGGCGCATGGCGCGGCCCAAAAATGATCTCTGTATATCATTGGAAAGGTCTTGACAAAGACAGTGGTGTAATTTGTTTTGATATTGGATGTTCCTATACAGAGTTATGGGCCTTTGAAATGTTGAAAATGTGTAAATTGTCTGCCCGATTTCGGAGCAAAGTTGTAATTTTACTGAAGTCGTTAGATATATCCATCATTGGAAAGGTCTTGACTATACGAACACATTGAAAGGTCTCGACTATACGAACACATTGAAAGGTCTCGACTATACGAACACATTGATATCATTTGTACTGAAATACAATGCTTGTAAAGTGGGTTATGGCCCTTCAAAATATAGCAAATTAGTATTTGTCTCACCTGTTATTCGTAAAGTTATCTTTGTCTATTGTGATTAAGTTATTAAATATGGTTATTAATTGCATTAATGTATTATGTTTAATATTAATTCTCACTGCATTTATTATTTATTTAAATATTAATTTTATCATAGATGGGCTATCTATTTGTATATCTGTTGTCTGGATGGACATAACATGATCACAAT
This sequence comes from Archivesica marissinica, assembly GCA_014843695.1. NCBI lineage: Eukaryota > Metazoa > Mollusca > Bivalvia > Venerida > Vesicomyidae > Archivesica > Archivesica marissinica. The sequence continues at coordinate 36,655,660 of CM026404.1, read as the reverse complement.
GAAAAATAGCAATTCTATATATACATATATTTTGACCTCAATCATGCCGTCATTATTATTATGTTTTTGCCTCCTACATATGCTACAAATTCTTAGCTTTGGTATGTACATCACTTATTGCTGATCACAGATGATAACATCTCCTGCCCGGTATTCTTCACTCAACTTTGCTGTGTAAACTGCCTCGTCGTGCTCATAGATCACATTAAACCATTGCGGAAATCCTGGCACCTGAAATATGAGAAATATAAATGTGTATACATTGTATCAAGACAAAAAAAAATGTTTCATTAAAACATAGTATTATGCAAAGCTGAAAACAAATACTGGTTCACTGTATGCTCCATTGCCTATATATATTTACCTGTGAAATAACTGTGCCTTTATACCATCTTGCTTCATCGTTTTCTAAGAATTTGTGATCAATGTTTTTACCAACTAGCATGTGGGACTCGTCAGGTGGCGGGGTTTTTATAGGCATTTTCAATTAATGCTGGAACACTTTGTTTTAAATCGTGTGGAACATGCTTACCATTTTCTTGTTTACTGAATGGTCCACCTCCGTGGTCGAGTGGTTAAGGTCACTGACTTGTATACCACTAACCTATCATCACTGATGATCACGGGTTCGAGCCCCACTCAGGCTGTGTCTCATTTATATGAAAACGTTGGCAGTTTCTTACGGAGGTTGGTGCACCCAAGTACTGGTTAACCGCTGGAGCCTGCCCAGGAAAGGTGTTGTTAGGTAAACTGCCCGTCGGCGATATAGCCCAAAATGGTGCTGATGCAGGCGTAAAACCCGAAATATAACATAAATTGTTTACTGAATAAATATATATTTTGTTTGTCACATGTTTGCTTGAATACGTTTTTGCGAAACCTTAGTTGAACCTTTAGTGCGTCTATCCTTTCCTTCTTCGAATTAATTTTTGAAAGTTCCTCCTCTACCTGTTCTCCACTTTGCCAAAGACCATAAAATAACATGTCAGATGTTTCCTTTTCAAGTTTTTGAATTCTTCGCATTTCTTGCTCCTGTTTACGTCTAAAATCCTCTTCCTGTTTTTGAATACGCGCTGCCCGAATGCCTGCTTCCCTCTCTTTAAAATGATGTCTCTCTGATCTTACCTCAGCCCGGCTCTGCTCAATAATAGTGCTGCTATTGTCCTGGGTAGCTAACCACTCACTTGTTTTATTTAAAGAAAATGCAATTTGTGCTTCTAAAGCCAAAGTCTTTATATTGGGTTTTGACATAAGGATATGGTCCACATAGGAAACTACACGTTCGGGAAATTTATTGTGCTTGTCAACACTAGCTGTATTCATGAGATTAATAACTTCATGGTGTCCACCTGGAAGGTGATTGCCATACTGCCTCTTAATAAGCTTTGCTAAGGCTGGTATAATAACTGACAGTATGATAATAACACTTTCATCATGCTCACTGGGTTTAATTAATGAGTCATACACAATATCTTTCTTTACAGGGACATCGTCAAATACTAACATATTACCTGTGATGAACTCTTTTGAGTTATGTCATCTAAAAACAAGAGCAAGCGAAGGTACTTTTGATTCATAGCGGCTATAGAAACATTTTTATTTTCAATTACATTCCACAAAGGAGTTGTGATCAGTTTAGATATCAAACCCAGTGCCTTACACCCAGCAATAAAGAAGTGTTTTAAGATCTTTTAACACACTTTGCAGCAGCCCATTTAATGAACTAGTTTTTTCTAAGAAGTCTTGCATTTTACTTCTTAATAAGTGCACATGTCCAGCATTTGTAAAAAGAATATTAAAACGGTTCCCCTTAACTGATGGTGTCCTCATTAAATGTTAATGCTTAATGTATGATATATCGTCAAAAGCTAGAAATTCAAAATGCCTGCTCAGTCACACGTTTGGAAATACTTCACTCGCTCTGAGAATAAGAAAACTGCTAGGTGTAATTTGTGCAAAATGGACTTAACATATTCGGGTACAACATCAAATCTGAATAACCACTTGAAAAACAAACACCCTTCAACGGAAAGCAGTTCATATCACTCTAAAAAGCAAGTACCAATGACTTCATTTGTGAAAATTCCCAGGAAATTTATCGCTAATGAGAGCGAGCATATTACTCAGGCAATATAGTGGATATGATTGTTAGCCTCTAAGTTTCGTTGAAGGAGATGGATTTCATCACCTAATGGAAATTGTTGCTCCGGAATTGAAAGTGCCATGTCGGAATACTATTCGTGCTCGCATTGTGAAACGGTACAACAAGGACATTCTCAGAAAAGAACTAGATTTCATTTCATCATCATCCATCACAATAGAAAGCTACATAACGATCTAGTGTTTAAGACAAACGAAAAGGAACAGTCTGATGAGTTAAAGAGCTATCTGCTCGAGAAAATGGATCCCCATGTGAAACCCCTTGAGTGGTGGCGGAAAAATTAACTGAAATTCCCCACTGTCGCTCACGTCGCCTGTTGACTACTGTCAGTGCCAGCAATTTCAGTCCCATCCAAACACATCTCCGCAATTGGTCTACTTATCAACAAGCTAAGGAACAGATTATCCATTTCTCTTGTTGATAACATTATTTTTTTGAACAAGAACAACGTTCAAAAAGGTTGTGACATTGAGTTTTAATGTGCACGCATGGTGAGATCGTACGGTATTAACCGTTGACATTTATGGACATATATATTGTATGTGTGAAATTGACCTTTCTGCGAACGCTACTTAGGCACGCCCCCCCATAGTTACCGGTGCTTGCTGTAACCACGCGAGACAAGCTATCTAACAAAATGGCGTCTAACGCAGTCCTGCATCGAGTTAATCTAGATAAATTCCGTCGAATTTATCGGTTTTATTTCACCCAGATAAGAATATCTCGTTGAAAGCAAGACAGCAATAGTTTAAGTTTTTCATTGATGGTTATTTCTCTAAAGTACAGATATATTTAACGGATGAGGACGTGTTAACTGTTAAGTGTTCGTGGAAAATGCTTTCGCAGTCAACGGAAGAGTGAACAACCATATCGTGTCAACTTTGACATCAAAAGAAATGAAATATGCCATCGTCTTGAGAGACTCGACCCTATGCCTCCTAGAAGACTCGAACATTAGGCCCAAAAACTGAACACCAGTACGTTCACTGAGCTAATATGGGAATCCCACAGCTCTGCACATGCATGGGTACTATTACTACTATCTGATCCCTAGTCCACCATCCACGACAATATGTATGAACCACATGTATAATTTTAATCACCATTATACTCACATATCTCTTGTGAACAGTAAATATATAAATGCAGAATATATTTTTTCGAAATATTTTATTATGCATAAATAAATTAATTTCAACTTACTTTTGTGCAAATATATCTGTTTGCATTAATTTTGGATGTATTCAGCTGGTCGTTTAATTCACCTTAGACATGTTTCAAGATTTGTCTTAGGTTTTGGAAATGGCACGAATTTAACGTCAAATATCAATCGATCTGGATATCTACTATCACACAGACCGTAACTACATCTTTTCACCATTGTCAATGACAGACAGCATTAATTAATTTGTAATTATTTTTCAAAACATAATTTCAGATCACGATCACTCGTTATCAGATTTGATTAAAACGTTACTAAATAACTTGTTTGTCTGTCTGACATAACGATAAAACAATGATTCGGTGTAGTAATCAATGCTATAATTATGTGCACACATTTTATAATTGACCAATTAGCACAATCGGTGCTAAATTCCGATGTGCAATTTTGATCTTGATAATAGCAGTAGGCCCCTATAAAGTCGGCGGTCTCTGTGATGTACCGGTAGTCGATTAGTTGTTGATTACTCCCAATAAACAGTGTGACACGCTTAAATTTGATTGCTGTGTTTGCTAGAAAAATATGACTATATGGGGTCAGTCGGTGTTTTTATAGATGCATTGTTTTTAAAGCAGCTGTCTGGTATTTTGTGGTTCATATACACACTTTTAGATTTGTCCAAGGATTTTGAAATGGGTTGAATTTAACGTCGATCACCAGGATATCGACTAATTTTGTACTATAACTAACCCACACACCAAAGCTACACATTTTCAACATCATTAAAACAATTTTAAACCCGTATTTTCGATCAAATTCACGCCTTTTCAAATTTGTCTACTCGTTACTAGTTTGTCTAATATGCATTGTTTGTCTAACAAGATGGCGGCGATAAGCCGTTGCCGGGGTTGTGCGCAAATGGTGCGATGCAATTGGCTAACGCCAGCTGTCAATCAAAATCGGCAGAAAGGTCAATTTAGTACACATTGAAATGTTTCAAAGTAATTGAATTTGAATAAAGTTTAGCATGTTCTTATATAGAATTCTTCATTTATTATATATAGTAGCATAGGTATTAATTTGGTGTACTAACTTAAGTCTCATCAGGAATGGTAGCGTGTACAGTGGACGATAACAATAACTGATTGAGTCGTCGCCAAATTTACAGGAAGAAGATATGACGTAGGGCATAAAACAGAAAGTAGATTAATTGTGAAAATTTATGTGTGATATTTTGAGTTTTTCACAGAATTATATCAAATATTCGAATATCTTCCCGACCAAATATTCGAATACCAAAATCGCTATTCGTTGCCATCCCTAGAAAAGAGAAAATTGCGAGTTGAATTTCTGGGTACTTAGAAATATGTGCGAGTAGAAATTAAACCTGAATAGTTTGATAAAAATAAATATAGCAAAAAATAAATAACAGTATTATTAATTATTATGGATGAAAATCCTTCCGTAGAGTTGAATTTCTGGGTACTTGGAAATATGTGCGAGTAGAAATTAAACCTGAATAGTTCGATAAAAATAAATATAACAAAAACTAAATAACAGTATTATTAATTATTATGGATGAAAATCCTTCCGCCCGATAATTGCACATTTAGCGAGGACAGATATTTCGTTTTCATTACAAATACTTTGTATACATACATCGGAAGCATTAATTAGGCGAGTCTAGCATTGACACTCCCATAAAATGGCCCCATCATTCGCCAAGAGGTAGTCTGCTATGCATGAATAAAATTAAAGTGAGGATTCTGCTGGCTGAACAAGTGAGATATTTGGTAGGTCAAATTAATCTCATTTGTCCTGGTGGACAGGTGGCCAAATAATAATTTAGCGCATCACATTTTCAGTATGGTCAATATTGGAACTTGGAAATAAAAATAAACTCAGCAGCTGATGTATTTAGTTCTGTGTGTCATTACATAACCTTCGAACATTGTTGTTAATGCTCTAAATGATATAGTAAATATTTGTTTGTAGGGATGAGTTGAAACGCCACTACAACCTTGGAGAGTTTTATCTGGAGGTGGATGTTGAAGATGTAACCAGTTTCGATGAAACTATTGCTGAAAAGCTGTACAAATTACCAACAGAACATCTACCACTGGTATTTATTTATGCATAAAAAACTTGAGCATTGTCATTTCTCTAAAAACTGTCAACATTAATGTTTTGAAACTTTGCATACACATCCGAGTACTAATTCTCTACACCCACAGTAACCTCAAGGGTGACATTTAAATATTGCCCCCAAAATAGTCTGATTTTATTTATACGAAAAAAGTCTGATTTTATTTATACGAAAAAAAGAGCACAAACATTATATCATTTCTCTAAAGTTATTGCTTTGAAATTTGCAAACAAATACTAATACAGCAAGTCCCCACCCCCCTCAATAGTTGCAGTACACATCGGGAGGAATACCTTGGATATGCCCCCATTCAAGCATGATTTTACTTAGCGCCAACGTCATAGAGGGAACTCCTAATCAGGAGGAATGCGGCAAATGTATGCTGAAATTGCCACAAAATGATGCTAACTGGTTGACATTTGCGGCGATTAGCGGACTGCATCATTTTCTCTTATTTACATAAGAGTATACATGTACATCTATTTATGCACAACAGTTATACATGTACAGTACAGATCCCGCGGATTTTGCTATTTCCACTCTACCACGATGCGAAGAATTATCTCGGGAGTGGAAAAATGCGGTGGATGGATCGTTTTTGTCCACGGGGGAGATGAAATTCTCGCGGAATTACACCGCAGACAACAAATATCGAATATCCCCCGTGGTTCGCGGTGGAAGAATACGGTACACGGTGGAACCCCGCATACTAGTTGTTGTCGATAATTACATGGATGGTGAAAAACGTGCATTTTAAAACAATAATGCACATGCAGTTTTGCATGCAATAACGTGTAAAACATTTTAGAAATAATACATGTGTGCGGTACATTGTACATGTCTGCTATTGTTTAGTTACAATTTTTAATACAACTATATACAATATAACTAAATGTATGATGTTCACCCGAGGTAGCGACAAGCTGTTAAAATTTATAATTAGCATTGAATTCATCTCCCGTCGAACATTGTTACCAAAATTGAAGTGTGAATAAATGACTAATCCAAATTGAATTCATCTCCCGTCGAACATTGTTACCAAAATTGAAGTGTGAATAAATGACTAATCCAAATTACGCACCGCTTGAAATCGAAGGATTTATTAAATTTGCAAATTCCTGGGATTAAATGAGTGAGTGCCGGCGCAACATTGAGTGAGAACCGTGAATTATAGAGCAAAGCCGAAACGTTTGACTTACGAATAATAATCCATTGTTTCTTCAAATCACACATTTTTTGGGGTACAATGATTGCAGTAATTAGCAAATAGATATGCAAACATGCCAATTAGCCGGGGGTTCATAAAAGCAGACCTTTGTTCACCGGCAAGTGTTCACACCTCCGTAAATAATATTTCTTATGTTTGAATACGATGTACATTGCCATCCCTAACTTAAACTTAAAAAATTGTTACTGACCATTGCATAATGCCGGTAAGATTCTGAACCAATTCCTAATTTACTATGCACAATATTTAGTAATGTGTATATTCAATAATCTGTCACTGACACATTGCATCATACACTCAAATAGAACTGCCAGTCTGTATTTCTCGTGTTATGTCATTTTGTAGACAAGAATTCTTTGAAGTGCCGACAGCCAGATGTCATGATTACTAGTAATGTTCACAGGGATTCAGTGGGTCAAAGCAAATATATAAATATGGTAACATTTTACAATGTGTTGTCTGCAAATACATTGCATCATACACGCAAATAGAACTGCCAGTCCGTAATTTCCGTGTTATGTCATTTTGACTGCATAAAAAGCATCCCATGACACTTCTGATTTAGAAATGCCATGACACCTCTGAATTAGACATGTCACACAAAGTTGCGAAATTATCAACAAAACATAAATATATTGTTGTTGCAAGTGGGGTCCTTGTAGCTGTTTGATATATCATTCTATAGACAAGAATTCTTTGAAGTGCCGACAGCCGATGTCATGATTACTAACTAGTACTGTTCACAGGGATTCAGTGCATCAAAGCACTTGTACGTGACATTTGACACGTCTACATACATGAGCCAGCCTAGAATTACAGCCGTTTTGGTCATAACAAGTATACAGATTTTCTTAAAATATGAATTGGTATTAAAGCAGCATTACATCGTATGGCATAAAAAATATTTGAAAAATTCAAATTTTACGTATGGGTAGCAATGCTGCAACACATTCTTAAATTATAATTTGTATAATTATGTTCAATTAGGAAACATGTTTTTTGCAATAAAACAAACTCGAAACCGAAAGTAGGACTTTCCGAGCCGGTCGGGTCACGCGCATTTGTTTACAATCGAAACCGGATGCACATTCGGAATGAATCGTCCGCCTTCGGCAATGATGAATAAACATGGTATATTTCCATCAGTATTTGAACAGGATTGAAGTATGAACGATCACAGTAAGTTGAAACTGCCTCAATTATTATTACAATGTATCTCAAATGATGTAAATGTGATTGGGTTTTAATTGGAAACCGTGCAAATTGTTTCATATGCCGAATAAGTGTTAAATTAATGTGAAACAACTTCAGAAGTTGTTATTGGGGCGCACATGGGATAGTTTTAACATAATTTTCATAAATCATTATAAGGAAAATATATTGTTTCTCATGCAGAATTTGAGCACAGAATAATCTTTATTAATTAATAGCTTCCAATAAATGTAATTCAGTGGCAATCAATGATGATTTTCTGCCACTCATTCTAAATGCAACTATATGCAAATTGTACAAGACTTAGTATATACATATATTACATTTCGTCTATTTTTGGAACCGTATATAATAATGAACATGTATTATTTACTTTTCACAGCCATTATAGTGAAAACGACAAGCTTGATCGACATAAGCGTTTGACCAATACTAAGCACTGTGTATGAAGAGCCTTGCTCAATGACACTACAATTGTTCCGTGACCGAGTATCGAACCTGGTACCCTTCAGGCCTTCTATTCCAAATCTGGCGCTCTACCATGGGTGTCACACAATTAAATACACATTCCAGCTTTATGTCTTATAACTAACATATCGTGAAATCTAAACCATCAAAACATCAGTAGCAACATAGCTTTTTGTTGATTTTGCAATACCTTTGATGATGTTTGCTGTGCAGACATACATGGCCATTATAATACAGTATTGAGCTCGAGATGTAGTCCTTTTAGAGGTACATTTGCTCATTCGGATGCGTATCAATGGTATAAAAAGTGTTCATTACTGAATCATGGACGTCACACAGGGTCACGTCACACATACAGTGAGTGACGCACCATCACAATGAAGTCACATTGGAAAAAAGAGAAGGATGTATTTGTTTAAAATGTTTTAATAAGATACTGTAATTTTTTCTTAATGGGATTCTGGCTGTTTATTTATGTACCTCATAGAAAATTCATTGTATTTACTGATTGTCATTGAGCACATGGGTATTGAGAAGTTGCAGAATCTGGTATTCAATCTCCACCACCATAACGAGGACCTCTACAACCAGCTGTTAGTATACAATATTGGTGCAGGTGTGGACATTGCAATGAGATGGGGGCAGACTTGAACAAGTAGTGTGGATGTCTGCCCAGCAACTGCATTTCAATGCGCAACGTAAGAATATATTCCAGTCATATATAGAGTATCAGTCAAATATGTGCAAGTCATAAATATTTGGATGATATTTGCATCACTTTGATTGTGTGTGTGTTTTACGGATATTTAACGTCGCTACCGGTTGCCCATATGAGCTACACCTCTTGAAGAGATTAGTGATTTTAGTGGATTGTGCAATGATACATACAGAGACGCATTCCATAGTCTGCTCTGCCTCGTTTATGTGCACGGTTTAGAGTCTTATCCGAAAGACTATGATGTGAGTCATTTTAGTATGGTATAGTGGTGAGTTTAACCTGCGTGTTAACCACTGAACCGCTACATAATTGGAAGTTGATTCTGATCACAAATTGTTATTCACTTGTTTATAAGTAACCTAACGTATATAGTTGTGGCTGTCCGATTAGCGCAGTGGTTAATGCGCTCGCTTCTCACAAATGCAACCCGAGTTTGATCATCCTCACACTTGGAAGTATGTGAGATGGTACGGTGGTCACCAGATCAGACAGGTGGGTTTTCTCCGGGTACTCCGGTTTCCTCCGACACGAATGACCACAAATACTCTGTCATCCGCTTCAACAAGAGTGATTAATATAAATGTTACAGCTTGTTTCCCAGTCATTGTTAAATAAATAAAGTTTAAACTTAACCTCACACAGTTGTCACAGGTGAGCGATTCCATTGGACATCATTGATATACCTCATTATGTCATAATGTTAATTGACGAAACTTCAACATTTTAAAAATCTTTAATATCAGAAACTATAATTCTCAGATAATGTGGCTAGTGGATATGTATACTAGCTGTGTTGCAACTACATGTATAAGCATTCATTGGGCGACCTGTTAAATAGAATAAAAATAGTGTATATAGTATTGTTTATTTTAATGTCACCCCTATTGAAAGGGCCAGCCATTTCTGGCGAGGTTCGAACTTTCGACCTCCCGCTACATATGTGGAAGCCTTAACCACTAAGCCACGGAGAATATTCAAACGTTCCAGATACTGTGTTCGTATAACCCTTTGAACTCTGGTGAGCACACTGAGGCCTTCAAAAGTTCATGGTGCTCTTGTTTAAATTAACTTGCATTCTAGAAATTACTAACCTCAAATGTCACTAATACATTCAGACTTTGATGATAATTTACTCTTGTTTCAGATTGAACGGTTGGTCCTAGACGGACAGGTTCTGACAGTGTCTTCTTCTGACAGTGTCTTCGGTACTATATGGAAATGTTGGGATGCAATGGAATATACAATATACAGTAAAAACCCTCTATGCGACCACCCGATTTCGAGACCACCCCGCTGTTGCGAACGATTTTTTCAGAACGGAATATTTCACTATATATGTCAATGGTCGTTGACCCCGATAACCAGACCACCCTGTTATTCCGTAATACAACCAGTTAATTCAGACAAATGCCATTAATCCTATGCTAATTGAACCCCTAATACGACCGCGGGCGATTTTCTCACTTTCATTGATCATGATAAAACATTTTTAATTATGTCCCAGTTTTACGACAATAATTATGGTATTGTATTGGTCAAGGGAGATAAACACGGAAGTGTTGATTGTAAATGATTGGTTTTGATTGCTTTAATCTTTTGTAAAACACAAGGTAGGTATTATGTGTTTCTATTAATAGATAATTACCTCTCTGTTTGCTAATCTTTGCGATATTGGATTGATTGATCTCCTCGAGTGTTGGACAATAAAAGATTATCATTAAGAGAGTATGTTTCATATCACATTTTGCATTTATAGAATCGGCATGGACCGTAAATGCAAAGAACTCTTAAAGAGAACATTTACTTAATAAATGAAAGTCCTGGTAAGAGCCAGAGACAACTACCAGAAAAGTTCTGCATTGGAAAGACACAGGTAAATTAATTAGTAAAACTTAATCAAACAAATTCTGAATGGATAAATATAGGACAGCCTGAGAGGGGTGGAACAAAATGTGTGATTAACTTATTCAGTGGGCAGAAATATTTAATGAAAACAAGCTGATATGAATCCAATTTTTTTGAGTTGGATCCTTGAGGAGGGGGGTGCTACAATCTAAGGAAGAAGGCTTGCTGTGTGACCGACCACTGAACCTGCTAATTGAAGATTATTTTATATTGGTCTTCTTGACCAAACTCGATAAAGAGACCACGCCGCTAATAAGACCACTTTTTGGAAGTCCCATAGGTGGTCTTATTATAGGGGTTTTATTGTATAACATTTACAATTTTACTGTACATGTACAAACCAAATAAAATTTCAATATTTGATATTATGGATCTTAATGAAATGAATTGCTGTATAATCATCTGGAATAAAAGTGCATTAAATGACAATTGTTCTCTTTCATTTCTTTGTTTCAAATAAAGTTTTAGTTTGAGGGGGAGATAAGTTATAGTCAGTAATCATCTTGAGTCATCACAGTTTGTTTTGTCAGTTTTTCTTCACACTGCATAGTGTCTGGATATGATTGGCATTATCACATATATATCCATACTACTTCGATTCTTTCACAACATAGCGTGTCCAGTTGTTGCTATATTCTACATAGCCTGTAAATAAAATACAATATCAATAATACTGGTACTAAACCAAACTAGAGCCAGTTTACCCTGACAAACCAGACAATGGTTAAAATCATCGTCAAACTACTGATCTGGTTTTGTACGAAGCAACTGTTGTGTAAATGAGTTATGACACAATGGGAAATAGCAGTCAGTTATCTTCCTTGGCATCCGCTAGGGGCGCCACTGTACCCGGTCCTGGAATTCTCGCAGAATAAACAGCATTAACATGGCATCGAAGTTCGGTCTTATGACAATACCACAGTTAAAATCGGAATTAAAGAAGAGAAATGCAAAGCAGACAGGAAGGAAAATGGATTTGGTTGAAAGGTATTAATTTTGCTTCAAATTTGAGCGTAATAAGCAATAAAGACCGAGAAATGCAGCGATCCTGTGAACCGTAAACACGGGTCATGTCCGACAGTGCTAAGTTAATGCAATGGTCGATAACACGATGATATGTAAAAAATACCTTGTAGTTGACGTTAAAAATGGTCAAGAATATGTATTCCACCCGAATTGCAACACCTAACAGAATTAAAATTGTATAACTGGGAAAACAAACACAATTTTACGGCTAGCATACGCTATTATATACGATAACTTTGTCTCGAAGTATATAAATGTCGAAATGGCCGTGTGGTTAGAGCGTCGGTCTATGACGCCGGAGACCCGGGTTCGAATCATACTGGAGTTGTTTTATTAATCCTAATGTTTTTTGTGTGTCTTTTTGCTTGCCATGCTGAGATGAGAAGAGGGGTCACATACCGTGTTGACATTGTTTTATGTCTAGACGGAAGTATTGAGAAGTCTCGGTGCGAGTGCGCAACAGGCATGGGGCCAAATGCACACTGTAAACATGTCTGTACGGTTTTGTATGCTGCATTCATGTTTTCATCAAAGAGGGTGATCAAGACCCAAGAAACCTGCACACAGAAACTGCAGCAATTTCATAAGAGCAAGACATTTCTTGGAAGCCCGATAAAGTCTAACCAGCTAGAAATGCCAGGTTCTGATGAGTTTACATCAATCGACTTTGATCCTAGGCCACAACACCTTCGAAATGCTGCAGGTTACCAGGATCATTTTAGAAACAATTGGTTAAACTTCAGCGGGGCTTCCAAACTACCAATTTTTCAGCTATTCCCTCTATATTGGAGTGGCGCATGATCACGACTATTGTCGTCTTACACCAGCGGACCAGTTTCTGGAGACTATCTGTGTTACCAAGATTTCTTCAGAACAGATAAGGGCGGTTGAAAGAAGAACCTTGGGACAGGGTTCAAATCCGCTATGGTATGAGGAACGAACAAAGAGATTGTTATCATCGATGTTCGGAAGGATTGTTAAGTCTCTCAGTTCCTCAAGGACTGACAGGCAGAAGCTTGCCAAATCCCTATTGCAAGTTACAAAACTGAACACACCACCAATACAACATGGTGTCAGATATGAAGATGTTGCTATGTCCAGATATATGTCTGAAAGTGGACATAATGTAAAGAAATGTGGCATCGTTGTTGCACAAGACTATCCATTTTTGTCATGCTCACCCGACGGTAGTATAGACAGTACCCTAATAGTTGAAGTGAAGTGTCCTTTCACTGCTAAAGACAAACCAATAAATCCAGTGACGGTACCCTATCTTAAAACAGATGAAAATGGTAAATTGTGCTTGGACAAACAGCACAACTACTACTACCAAATTCAGGGACAGTTACTATGCACAGGTGCAAGTGCTTGTGTGCTTGTTGTATACACCTTATGTGACATTGTATACACCACAATCAATCGTGACAATGCATTTATTAGGACAATGGTGGAATGTTTGCAGACATTCTTTGACACTTATTTCAAACCAGCACTGATCGAGAAAAGATTTTACTGTCCATTTGTAGAATAGTTCCATGACACAGGAATTCGGCACGTTTGGGGGTACTAGTATATATATTTAAGTACAGGGATTCTACTCTGTGGGATGTCAGATAAAACATGCAGCTTAAAGTTTTGTTTTATCTGAAGAACAATATAAAGACTCGGGATAGGCGTTATATTCGGACAGATTTGTACAAAATTGTTTAAGATAGGGCCATTTTACTGATCGATGTGAAATCTGACATCCCACAGAGTAGAATCCCTGTACTTAAATATATATACTAGTACCCCCAAACGTGCCGAATCCCTGTGTTCCATGATAACCCCAGGCTCAAAAAGAGTGCCAGAAGTCATAAGATACGCCCGTCGAGGCACAACAGAACAAAACAAATATATTTCAACCAGTTTACTGTAACACAACCTGCGTTTGGTTATACCTTGCATACATTGTCAGTTCATTGACAATCTTGTGTACATTATCTATCATTACTGATTTTGATACTACATACATGTACAAAATAGATTACTATGTCAAGTACATGTAAAATAGATTACTATGTCAAGTACATGTAAAATAGATTACTATGTCATACATGTAAAATAGATTACTATGTCAAGTACATGTAAAATAGATTACTATGTCAAGTACATGTAAAATAGATTACTATGTCAAGTACATGTAAAATAGATTACTATGTCAAGTACATGTAAAATAGATTACTATGTCAAGTACATGTAAAATAGATTACTATGTCAAGTACATGTAAAATAGATTACTAAACTGTTCTTTTGTTTCAATGGGGTTAAATGCCATTTTCAACAATATTTATGTTTATGTTTAAACCCTTATCAGCCATGATGAGTCACCAGGGTCTAGCACACTGAATAAGGTGCTCCGTTCAACAATTTGACGGTCGCTTGTGGATCCACCATATAACGGAGATACATATGAGACCAATCCACCAGGTGTTGCACAATTAGCACTTTCATTGTGTTCCTATTCTTGTATGTAGAATACGTAGCTTGTTGTGCTCTTGGGGCCTTCGGTTTTTTTATTGGACATTCAGTCTGTATTCCCATGTTTCGACTCTGTAACATTGGCATTTCACAGTTCATATCGCATGTGTTGTCTGCTTCAATTGTAACGTCGTTTACCATGACTGAGGATTCTGCCATTTCCGACTCAAACACAGACAACACCTCATCATCAAATTTTCGTTTTAGCGATTTTCTGGCATGATGTCTCTCTACACGCGATTTCTGTGCTGGCGTCTGAGGCCTTGACCAAGAAAACAGGCTAGGTAGAGCCGTAGCCCGTAACTTCTGTTGTATTGGCTGCCGACCTGAAATCCAATGTTCAGTGTAATTAGATGCACAACTAAATCAATTTCATTTACGGATCCAGGAATTTTTTCCGGGGTAAGTGGTGGATGGGTCCTGTCAAATATTTTTTCCAGGCGGTTTCAGACTCAACAAAATTTGTTTAATAAATATAGTAAACCATCACTCATATTAGTCTAATAGATCCACTATATATTGTATAGAAACCACATAAATAAGGTTATACCTAGCATCACTCCAAATGTATCGGGACCGGGTCAGGTGGCGCCACCTAGTTAAGAACGACAACTCACTGCAAAGTCCCATTCAGTATTGTAAGCTGGCCTAGTTTTACACAATGATCTCATTTTAACTTGGAAGTTTATATGAAGCTATTGACAGAATGCTACATCCACTATCTGTCTGCAACACCCACTATATCTCCGTGGATGCGTATCTAAGGTAGTCGGTCACCTGCTTCTCAACTCTATAGGTTCAGTTCCACTGGTGGTGTCCAATTATATCAGGTTGGTGGTTTTACCAGGTGCATGAAATACTGCTCAGAGGGCACCTGGATACATAAGCAGTTATGCTGTCAGTAATATACACCATAAAATCTAGATATGCCTGTAAACAGTGTTTTACAAAATGTCACAAATACATCTATAAAGCTTGGATTGCTGGTATTTGACAAAAGATTAGCATGACCCCGATTCGACATTGAAAGATCAAACACATGGTATTGTTTATTTGACAGTTCATACAAGGTTTCATACTGTAGAAATTAATTGGAGTGGATCCGTCGCTGATCACACAGACATTTGACCGAATTCACACACAATCAACCCACTTTTACACCAGCAAACATCTATCGGCATATTTCTGAGGTACCCTGTCCCCAAACAGACGTAGCTATAAACATTAGCTCCCATTCCATGGTTAATTATTGATTGATGGAAAAAACAAATTACATTTTCCAAGTTATATGAACATTTCTTTAGGTGGTGGCATATTCACGACCCTTTGAGGAGGGTTATATATTGTCCAAAGTATCGCTATAGAATAAACTATTACATGGTCATTCAGGCATTATAAATTTTATACCTGTTTATATAATAATAATAAATTAAATAAAGGTGTGAGAATCTGGTCTATTAAAATAAAATAATTAATATGCAACACAGCGGCTTTAGTGTAGATATACTGTATTAATGAAGTTACCTTATGAATGATCTCTCTGTTATTCAATATTGTGGTGTTTGCGTCCTCATTCATCTTGTGGACACTCGACAGTACCCTGATGCTTGACATGTCTTCAATAATACACAGTTCTGATCCAATTCTGCAACAAGAATGACACATACCCATAACAATTCTTAATTTTAGCTGGGTGAATATCTTATCTAGTTTATTCAAATTGCTTGATTGCGAAACAAGTTATTTCATCATTAGTTTAATTGATCTCACTGCCTCCCCTTAATGGAACACATTGTCACGAGGAAGAGGCAATGTTGATTTAACGGCTTAACTACATACATCATCACTATGGTTTTGGTGGGGCGCAAACTCGCACCTTATGGTACCAGGTGAGAACCATATGCAGTTTCCTTATCTGTACGGATGAAGATGCTGTTCTGTGTCTCGAAACTGTTAAATCAAATACGTGTCAGAACAAATGGAAATAAATGAAAACATTACCGTATTTAGCTATGTATAGTGCGCTATCGTGTATAATGCGCACCCACGATTTGGCACGAAAATCGGGGGGGAAAACTGAGTTCCGATGTATACTGTGTACGTGAAAAACGCAATTTTCCAAGTAAAATTTAACTTTTCTCAAGAATCGCTAAAAATTGTGCTCCGTGATTTTTACAACTTATATTAATCACTCGAGATACCTCAGTTTTGGGGGTGGGTGGGTTTTGTTGTGTGTTTTGTTTTTTGTTTTTTTTTTTTTGTTTGTGTTTGTTTTTGTGGTTTTTTTTTTTTTGTTGGTGGTTTTTGTGTTTTGTTTGTGTGTTGTGTGTGTTGTGTTGTTGGTGTTTGGGTGTTGGTGGGTTTGTGTGTGGTTTTGTGGGTTTTGTTTTTTTGTTGTTTTTTTGTTTGTTGTGGTGTTTTTTTTTGGTGTGGTTTTGTGTTGTTGTTGGTTTGTGTTGTAAAATGAAATGGGTGTTAATTAGATTCCTGGCAAAACGCCTGGCAGACCATCTGTTAAGTTACAAATATGTAATTTGCAGCTGTCCCTAAACAAAGACCCCCTGTTCAAGCAGGTTGTCAACCCTAACCCTGCCCCACCCTCGCCATTTTAGAAAGGTGTATGGTAAGTGGAGTAACATGTAGATGTGTTGCCAGAAAAAACCCCACCCAAAATGAAACTGGTTTTGACCCCCCCCCCGACAAAAGAATGTCCAAAGGGGGTGGGGGTATTTTTCCGAATAGCCTTTAATGCATGAGAATCAGTAATGGAAATGTATACAATGATTCGTAATAATTATGTATCAATCTTTGTTATGGCACAGTCTTTGATATTGCTAAACAACATTTTCCACTTGTATATATTAAATTTAGAATTAATAGCGTATTAACTGTAAAAACAAGTACATTCATTGTTACTTTGAATATCAAATGTGTTCTAAGCACAACCAATTTGGTATTTACGAAAATATATAGGCGATGAAGTAACTGTCTTCTTTCTCAAATATGTCTTGGTTTTATACCCCATGGGGTCCCCATAAATTATAACGATTGTTTGAGAACAAGTTTGTCCACTGACATATACCATAGTATGTTGATTTTAAGTGCTACAATGATTAAACAACTCTTTAAAAATTGTGTTAACAAG
>CM026404.1:36599258-36636969 GCA_014843695.1 Archivesica marissinica | reverse complement strand
TTTAAAGCAGCTGTCTGGTATTTTGTGGTTCATATACACACTTTTAGATTTGTCCAAGGATTTTGAAATGGGTTGAATTTAACGGCGATCACCAGGATATCGACTAATTTTGTACTATAACTAACCCACACACCATAACTACACATTTTCAACATCATTAAAACAATTTTAAACCCGTATTTTCGATCAAATTCACGCCTTTTCAAATTTGTCTACTCGTTACTAGTTTGTCTAATATGCATTGTTTGTCTAACAAGATGGCGGCGATAAGCCGTTGCCGGGGTTGTGCGCAAATGGTGCGATGCAATTGGCTAACGCCAGCTGTCAATCAAAATCGGCAGAAAGGTCAATTTAGTACACATTGAAATGTTTCAAAGTAATTGAATTTGAATAAAGTTTAGCATGTTCTTATATAGAATTCTTCATTTATTATATATAGTAGCATAGGTATTAATTTGGTGTACTAACTTAAGTCTCATCAGGAATGGTAGCGTGTACAGTGGACGATAACAATAACTGATTGAGTCGTCGCCAAATTTACAGGAAGAAGATATGACGTAGGGCATAAAACAGAAAGTAGATTAATTGTGAAAATTTATGTGTGATATTTTGAGTTTTTCACAGAATTATATCAAATATTCGAATATCTTCCCGACCAAATATTCGAATACCAAAATCGCTATTCGTTGCCATCCCTAGAAAAGAGAAAATTGCGAGTTGAATTTCTGGGTACTTAGAAATATGTGCGAGTAGAAATTAAACCTGAATAGTTTGATAAAAATAAATATAGCAAAAAATAAATAACAGTATTATTAATTATTATGGATGAAAATCCTTCCGTAG
This sequence comes from Archivesica marissinica, assembly GCA_014843695.1. Lineage (NCBI taxonomy): Eukaryota > Metazoa > Mollusca > Bivalvia > Venerida > Vesicomyidae > Archivesica > Archivesica marissinica. The sequence continues at coordinate 36,636,126 of CM026404.1, read as the reverse complement.
AGTTGAATTTCTGGGTACTTGGAAATATGTGCGAGTAGAAATTAAACCTGAATAGTTCGATAAAAATAAATATAACAAAAACTAAATAACAGTATTATTAATTATTATGGATGAAAATCCTTCCGCCCGATAATTGCACATTTAGCGAGGACAGATATTTCGTTTTCATTACAAATACTTTGTATACATACATCGGAAGCATTAATTAGGCGAGTCTAGCATTGACACTCCCATAAAATGGCCCCATCATTCGCCAAGAGGTAGTCTGCTATGCATGAATAAAATTAAAGTGAGGATTCTGCTGGCTGAACAAGTGAGATATTTGGTAGGTCAAATTAATCTCATTTGTCCTGGTGGACAGGTGGCCAAATAATAATTTAGCGCATCACATTTTCAGTATGGTCAATATTGGAACTTGGAAATAAAAATAAACTCAGCAGCTGATGTATTTAGTTCTGTGTGTCATTACATAACCTTCGAACATTGTTGTTAATGCTCTAAATGATATAGTAAATATTTGTTTGTAGGGATGAGTTGAAACGCCACTACAACCTTGGAGAGTTTTATCTGGAGGTGGATGTTGAAGATGTAACCAGTTTCGATGAAACTATTGCTGAAAAGCTGTACAAATTACCAACAGAACATCTACCACTGGTATTTATTTATGCATAAAAAACTTGAGCATTGTCATTTCTCTAAAAACTGTCAACATTAATGTTTTGAAACTTTGCATACACATCCGAGTACTAATTCTCTACACCCACAGTAACCTCAAGGGTGACATTTAAATATTGCCCCCAAAATAGTCTGATTTTATTTATACGAAAAAAGTCTGATTTTATTTATACGAAAAAAAGAGCACAAACATTATATCATTTCTCTAAAGTTATTGCTTTGAAATTTGCAAACAAATACTAATACAGCAAGTCCCCACCCCCCTCAATAGTTGCAGTACACATCGGGAGGAATACCTTGGATATGCCCCCATTCAAGCATGATTTTACTTAGCGCCAACGTCATAGAGGGAACTCCTAATCAGGAGGAATGCGGCAAATGTATGCTGAAATTGCCACAAAATGATGCTAACTGGTTGACATTTGCGGCGATTAGCGGACTGCATCATTTTCTCTTATTTACATAAGAGTATACATGTACATCTATTTATGCACAACAGTTATACATGTACAGTACAGATCCCGCGGATTTTGCTATTTCCACTCTACCACGATGCGAAGAATTATCTCGGGAGTGGAAAAATGCGGTGGATGGATCGTTTTTGTCCACGGGGGAGATGAAATTCTCGCGGAATTACACCGCAGACAACAAATATCGAATATCCCCCGTGGTTCGCGGTGGAAGAATACGGTACACGGTGGAACCCCGCATACTAGTTGTTGTCGATAATTACATGGATGGTGAAAAACGTGCATTTTAAAACAATAATGCACATGCAGTTTTGCATGCAATAACGTGTAAAACATTTTAGAAATAATACATGTGTGCGGTACATTGTACATGTCTGCTATTGTTTAGTTACAATTTTTAATACAACTATATACAATATAACTAAATGTATGATGTTCACCCGAGGTAGCGACAAGCTGTTAAAATTTATAATTAGCATTGAATTCATCTCCCGTCGAACATTGTTACCAAAATTGAAGTGTGAATAAATGACTAATCCAAATTGAATTCATCTCCCGTCGAACATTGTTACCAAAATTGAAGTGTGAATAAATGACTAATCCAAATTACGCACCGCTTGAAATCGAAGGATTTATTAAATTTGCAAATTCCTGGGATTAAATGAGTGAGTGCCGGCGCAACATTGAGTGAGAACCGTGAATTATAGAGCAAAGCCGAAACGTTTGACTTACGAATAATAATCCATTGTTTCTTCAAATCACACATTTTTTGGGGTACAATGATTGCAGTAATTAGCAAATAGATATGCAAACATGCCAATTAGCCGGGGGTTCATAAAAGCAGACCTTTGTTCACCGGCAAGTGTTCACACCTCCGTAAATAATATTTCTTATGTTTGAATACGATGTACATTGCCATCCCTAACTTAAACTTAAAAAATTGTTACTGACCATTGCATAATGCCGGTAAGATTCTGAACCAATTCCTAATTTACTATGCACAATATTTAGTAATGTGTATATTCAATAATCTGTCACTGACACATTGCATCATACACTCAAATAGAACTGCCAGTCTGTATTTCTCGTGTTATGTCATTTTGTAGACAAGAATTCTTTGAAGTGCCGACAGCCAGATGTCATGATTACTAGTAATGTTCACAGGGATTCAGTGGGTCAAAGCAAATATATAAATATGGTAACATTTTACAATGTGTTGTCTGCAAATACATTGCATCATACACGCAAATAGAACTGCCAGTCCGTAATTTCCGTGTTATGTCATTTTGACTGCATAAAAAGCATCCCATGACACTTCTGATTTAGAAATGCCATGACACCTCTGAATTAGACATGTCACACAAAGTTGCGAAATTATCAACAAAACATAAATATATTGTTGTTGCAAGTGGGGTCCTTGTAGCTGTTTGATATATCATTCTATAGACAAGAATTCTTTGAAGTGCCGACAGCCGATGTCATGATTACTAACTAGTACTGTTCACAGGGATTCAGTGCATCAAAGCACTTGTACGTGACATTTGACACGTCTACATACATGAGCCAGCCTAGAATTACAGCCGTTTTGGTCATAACAAGTATACAGATTTTCTTAAAATATGAATTGGTATTAAAGCAGCATTACATCGTATGGCATAAAAAATATTTGAAAAATTCAAATTTTACGTATGGGTAGCAATGCTGCAACACATTCTTAAATTATAATTTGTATAATTATGTTCAATTAGGAAACATGTTTTTTGCAATAAAACAAACTCGAAACCGAAAGTAGGACTTTCCGAGCCGGTCGGGTCACGCGCATTTGTTTACAATCGAAACCGGATGCACATTCGGAATGAATCGTCCGCCTTCGGCAATGATGAATAAACATGGTATATTTCCATCAGTATTTGAACAGGATTGAAGTATGAACGATCACAGTAAGTTGAAACTGCCTCAATTATTATTACAATGTATCTCAAATGATGTAAATGTGATTGGGTTTTAATTGGAAACCGTGCAAATTGTTTCATATGCCGAATAAGTGTTAAATTAATGTGAAACAACTTCAGAAGTTGTTATTGGGGCGCACATGGGATAGTTTTAACATAATTTTCATAAATCATTATAAGGAAAATATATTGTTTCTCATGCAGAATTTGAGCACAGAATAATCTTTATTAATTAATAGCTTCCAATAAATGTAATTCAGTGGCAATCAATGATGATTTTCTGCCACTCATTCTAAATGCAACTATATGCAAATTGTACAAGACTTAGTATATACATATATTACATTTCGTCTATTTTTGGAACCGTATATAATAATGAACATGTATTATTTACTTTTCACAGCCATTATAGTGAAAACGACAAGCTTGATCGACATAAGCGTTTGACCAATACTAAGCACTGTGTATGAAGAGCCTTGCTCAATGACACTACAATTGTTCCGTGACCGAGTATCGAACCTGGTACCCTTCAGGCCTTCTATTCCAAATCTGGCGCTCTACCATGGGTGTCACACAATTAAATACACATTCCAGCTTTATGTCTTATAACTAACATATCGTGAAATCTAAACCATCAAAACATCAGTAGCAACATAGCTTTTTGTTGATTTTGCAATACCTTTGATGATGTTTGCTGTGCAGACATACATGGCCATTATAATACAGTATTGAGCTCGAGATGTAGTCCTTTTAGAGGTACATTTGCTCATTCGGATGCGTATCAATGGTATAAAAAGTGTTCATTACTGAATCATGGACGTCACACAGGGTCACGTCACACATACAGTGAGTGACGCACCATCACAATGAAGTCACATTGGAAAAAAGAGAAGGATGTATTTGTTTAAAATGTTTTAATAAGATACTGTAATTTTTTCTTAATGGGATTCTGGCTGTTTATTTATGTACCTCATAGAAAATTCATTGTATTTACTGATTGTCATTGAGCACATGGGTATTGAGAAGTTGCAGAATCTGGTATTCAATCTCCACCACCATAACGAGGACCTCTACAACCAGCTGTTAGTATACAATATTGGTGCAGGTGTGGACATTGCAATGAGATGGGGGCAGACTTGAACAAGTAGTGTGGATGTCTGCCCAGCAACTGCATTTCAATGCGCAACGTAAGAATATATTCCAGTCATATATAGAGTATCAGTCAAATATGTGCAAGTCATAAATATTTGGATGATATTTGCATCACTTTGATTGTGTGTGTGTTTTACGGATATTTAACGTCGCTACCGGTTGCCCATATGAGCTACACCTCTTGAAGAGATTAGTGATTTTAGTGGATTGTGCAATGATACATACAGAGACGCATTCCATAGTCTGCTCTGCCTCGTTTATGTGCACGGTTTAGAGTCTTATCCGAAAGACTATGATGTGAGTCATTTTAGTATGGTATAGTGGTGAGTTTAACCTGCGTGTTAACCACTGAACCGCTACATAATTGGAAGTTGATTCTGATCACAAATTGTTATTCACTTGTTTATAAGTAACCTAACGTATATAGTTGTGGCTGTCCGATTAGCGCAGTGGTTAATGCGCTCGCTTCTCACAAATGCAACCCGAGTTTGATCATCCTCACACTTGGAAGTATGTGAGATGGTACGGTGGTCACCAGATCAGACAGGTGGGTTTTCTCCGGGTACTCCGGTTTCCTCCGACACGAATGACCACAAATACTCTGTCATCCGCTTCAACAAGAGTGATTAATATAAATGTTACAGCTTGTTTCCCAGTCATTGTTAAATAAATAAAGTTTAAACTTAACCTCACACAGTTGTCACAGGTGAGCGATTCCATTGGACATCATTGATATACCTCATTATGTCATAATGTTAATTGACGAAACTTCAACATTTTAAAAATCTTTAATATCAGAAACTATAATTCTCAGATAATGTGGCTAGTGGATATGTATACTAGCTGTGTTGCAACTACATGTATAAGCATTCATTGGGCGACCTGTTAAATAGAATAAAAATAGTGTATATAGTATTGTTTATTTTAATGTCACCCCTATTGAAAGGGCCAGCCATTTCTGGCGAGGTTCGAACTTTCGACCTCCCGCTACATATGTGGAAGCCTTAACCACTAAGCCACGGAGAATATTCAAACGTTCCAGATACTGTGTTCGTATAACCCTTTGAACTCTGGTGAGCACACTGAGGCCTTCAAAAGTTCATGGTGCTCTTGTTTAAATTAACTTGCATTCTAGAAATTACTAACCTCAAATGTCACTAATACATTCAGACTTTGATGATAATTTACTCTTGTTTCAGATTGAACGGTTGGTCCTAGACGGACAGGTTCTGACAGTGTCTTCTTCTGACAGTGTCTTCGGTACTATATGGAAATGTTGGGATGCAATGGAATATACAATATACAGTAAAAACCCTCTATGCGACCACCCGATTTCGAGACCACCCCGCTGTTGCGAACGATTTTTTCAGAACGGAATATTTCACTATATATGTCAATGGTCGTTGACCCCGATAACCAGACCACCCTGTTATTCCGTAATACAACCAGTTAATTCAGACAAATGCCATTAATCCTATGCTAATTGAACCCCTAATACGACCGCGGGCGATTTTCTCACTTTCATTGATCATGATAAAACATTTTTAATTATGTCCCAGTTTTACGACAATAATTATGGTATTGTATTGGTCAAGGGAGATAAACACGGAAGTGTTGATTGTAAATGATTGGTTTTGATTGCTTTAATCTTTTGTAAAACACAAGGTAGGTATTATGTGTTTCTATTAATAGATAATTACCTCTCTGTTTGCTAATCTTTGCGATATTGGATTGATTGATCTCCTCGAGTGTTGGACAATAAAAGATTATCATTAAGAGAGTATGTTTCATATCACATTTTGCATTTATAGAATCGGCATGGACCGTAAATGCAAAGAACTCTTAAAGAGAACATTTACTTAATAAATGAAAGTCCTGGTAAGAGCCAGAGACAACTACCAGAAAAGTTCTGCATTGGAAAGACACAGGTAAATTAATTAGTAAAACTTAATCAAACAAATTCTGAATGGATAAATATAGGACAGCCTGAGAGGGGTGGAACAAAATGTGTGATTAACTTATTCAGTGGGCAGAAATATTTAATGAAAACAAGCTGATATGAATCCAATTTTTTTGAGTTGGATCCTTGAGGAGGGGGGTGCTACAATCTAAGGAAGAAGGCTTGCTGTGTGACCGACCACTGAACCTGCTAATTGAAGATTATTTTATATTGGTCTTCTTGACCAAACTCGATAAAGAGACCACGCCGCTAATAAGACCACTTTTTGGAAGTCCCATAGGTGGTCTTATTATAGGGGTTTTATTGTATAACATTTACAATTTTACTGTACATGTACAAACCAAATAAAATTTCAATATTTGATATTATGGATCTTAATGAAATGAATTGCTGTATAATCATCTGGAATAAAAGTGCATTAAATGACAATTGTTCTCTTTCATTTCTTTGTTTCAAATAAAGTTTTAGTTTGAGGGGGAGATAAGTTATAGTCAGTAATCATCTTGAGTCATCACAGTTTGTTTTGTCAGTTTTTCTTCACACTGCATAGTGTCTGGATATGATTGGCATTATCACATATATATCCATACTACTTCGATTCTTTCACAACATAGCGTGTCCAGTTGTTGCTATATTCTACATAGCCTGTAAATAAAATACAATATCAATAATACTGGTACTAAACCAAACTAGAGCCAGTTTACCCTGACAAACCAGACAATGGTTAAAATCATCGTCAAACTACTGATCTGGTTTTGTACGAAGCAACTGTTGTGTAAATGAGTTATGACACAATGGGAAATAGCAGTCAGTTATCTTCCTTGGCATCCGCTAGGGGCGCCACTGTACCCGGTCCTGGAATTCTCGCAGAATAAACAGCATTAACATGGCATCGAAGTTCGGTCTTATGACAATACCACAGTTAAAATCGGAATTAAAGAAGAGAAATGCAAAGCAGACAGGAAGGAAAATGGATTTGGTTGAAAGGTATTAATTTTGCTTCAAATTTGAGCGTAATAAGCAATAAAGACCGAGAAATGCAGCGATCCTGTGAACCGTAAACACGGGTCATGTCCGACAGTGCTAAGTTAATGCAATGGTCGATAACACGATGATATGTAAAAAATACCTTGTAGTTGACGTTAAAAATGGTCAAGAATATGTATTCCACCCGAATTGCAACACCTAACAGAATTAAAATTGTATAACTGGGAAAACAAACACAATTTTACGGCTAGCATACGCTATTATATACGATAACTTTGTCTCGAAGTATATAAATGTCGAAATGGCCGTGTGGTTAGAGCGTCGGTCTATGACGCCGGAGACCCGGGTTCGAATCATACTGGAGTTGTTTTATTAATCCTAATGTTTTTTGTGTGTCTTTTTGCTTGCCATGCTGAGATGAGAAGAGGGGTCACATACCGTGTTGACATTGTTTTATGTCTAGACGGAAGTATTGAGAAGTCTCGGTGCGAGTGCGCAACAGGCATGGGGCCAAATGCACACTGTAAACATGTCTGTACGGTTTTGTATGCTGCATTCATGTTTTCATCAAAGAGGGTGATCAAGACCCAAGAAACCTGCACACAGAAACTGCAGCAATTTCATAAGAGCAAGACATTTCTTGGAAGCCCGATAAAGTCTAACCAGCTAGAAATGCCAGGTTCTGATGAGTTTACATCAATCGACTTTGATCCTAGGCCACAACACCTTCGAAATGCTGCAGGTTACCAGGATCATTTTAGAAACAATTGGTTAAACTTCAGCGGGGCTTCCAAACTACCAATTTTTCAGCTATTCCCTCTATATTGGAGTGGCGCATGATCACGACTATTGTCGTCTTACACCAGCGGACCAGTTTCTGGAGACTATCTGTGTTACCAAGATTTCTTCAGAACAGATAAGGGCGGTTGAAAGAAGAACCTTGGGACAGGGTTCAAATCCGCTATGGTATGAGGAACGAACAAAGAGATTGTTATCATCGATGTTCGGAAGGATTGTTAAGTCTCTCAGTTCCTCAAGGACTGACAGGCAGAAGCTTGCCAAATCCCTATTGCAAGTTACAAAACTGAACACACCACCAATACAACATGGTGTCAGATATGAAGATGTTGCTATGTCCAGATATATGTCTGAAAGTGGACATAATGTAAAGAAATGTGGCATCGTTGTTGCACAAGACTATCCATTTTTGTCATGCTCACCCGACGGTAGTATAGACAGTACCCTAATAGTTGAAGTGAAGTGTCCTTTCACTGCTAAAGACAAACCAATAAATCCAGTGACGGTACCCTATCTTAAAACAGATGAAAATGGTAAATTGTGCTTGGACAAACAGCACAACTACTACTACCAAATTCAGGGACAGTTACTATGCACAGGTGCAAGTGCTTGTGTGCTTGTTGTATACACCTTATGTGACATTGTATACACCACAATCAATCGTGACAATGCATTTATTAGGACAATGGTGGAATGTTTGCAGACATTCTTTGACACTTATTTCAAACCAGCACTGATCGAGAAAAGATTTTACTGTCCATTTGTAGAATAGTTCCATGACACAGGAATTCGGCACGTTTGGGGGTACTAGTATATATATTTAAGTACAGGGATTCTACTCTGTGGGATGTCAGATAAAACATGCAGCTTAAAGTTTTGTTTTATCTGAAGAACAATATAAAGACTCGGGATAGGCGTTATATTCGGACAGATTTGTACAAAATTGTTTAAGATAGGGCCATTTTACTGATCGATGTGAAATCTGACATCCCACAGAGTAGAATCCCTGTACTTAAATATATATATACTAGTACCCCCAAACGTGCCGAATCCCTGTGTTCCATGATAACCCCAGGCTCAAAAAGAGTGCCAGAAGTCATAAGATATGCCCGTCGAGGCACAACAGAACAAAACAAATATATTTCAACCAGTTTACTGTAACACAACCTGCGTTTGGTTATACCTTGCATACATTGTCAGTTCATTGACAATCTTGTGTACATTATCTATCATTACTGATTTTGATACTACATACATGTACAAAATAAATTACCATGTCAAGTACATGTAAAATAAATTACTATGTCAAGTACATGTAAAATAAATTACTATGTCAAGTACATGTAAAATAGATTACTATGTCAAGTACATGTAAAATAGATTACTATGTCAAGTACATGTAAAATAGATTACTATGTCAAGTACATGTAAAATAGATTACTATGTCAAGTACATGTAAAATAGATTACTATGTCAAGTACATGTAAAATAGATTACTATGTGTTGTTGTTTAACTGTTCTTTTGTTTCAATGGGGTTAAATGCCATTTTCAACAATATTTATGTTTATGTTTAAACCCTTATCAGCCATGATGAGTCACCAGGGTCTAGCACACTGAATAAGGTGCTCCGTTCAACAATTTGACGGTCGCTTGTGGATCCACCATATAACGGAGATACATATGAGACCAATCCACCAGGTGTTGCACAATTAGCACTTTCATTGTGTTCCTATTCTTGTATGTAGAATACGTAGCTTGTTGTGCTCTTGGGGCCTTCGGTTTTTTTATTGGACATTCAGTCTGTATTCCCATGTTTCGACTCTGTAACATTGGCATTTCACAGTTCATATCGCATGTGTTGTCTGCTTCAATTGTAACGTCGTTTACCATGACTGAGGATTCTGCCATTTCCGACTCAAACACAGACAACACCTCATCATCAAATTTTCGTTTTAGCGATTTTCTGGCATGATGTCTCTCTACACGCGATTTCTGTGCTGGCGTCTGAGGCCTTGACCAAGAAAACAGGCTAGGTAGAGCCGTAGCCCGTAACTTCTGTTGTATTGGCTGCCGACCTGAAATCCAATGTTCAGTGTAATTAGATGCACAACTAAATCAATTTCATTTACGGATCCAGGAATTTTTTCCGGGGTAAGTGGTGGATGGGTCCTGTCAAATATTTTTTCCAGGCGGTTTCAGACTCAACAAAATTTGTTTAATAAATATAGTAAACCATCACTCATATTAGTCTAATAGATCCACTATATATTGTATAGAAACCACATAAATAAGGTTATACCTAGCATCACTCCAAATGTATCGGGACCGGGTCAGGTGGCGCCACCTAGTTAAGAACGACAACTCACTGCAAAGTCCCATTCAGTATTGTAAGCTGGCCTAGTTTTACACAATGATCTCATTTTAACTTGGAAGTTTATATGAAGCTATTGACAGAATGCTACATCCACTATCTGTCTGCAACACCCACTATATCTCCGTGGATGCGTATCTAAGGTAGTCGGTCACCTGCTTCTCAACTCTATAGGTTCAGTTCCACTGGTGGTGTCCAATTATATCAGGTTGGTGGTTTTACCAGGTGCATGAAATACTGCTCAGAGGGCACCTGGATACATAAGCAGTTATGCTGTCAGTAATATACACCATAAAATCTAGATATGCCTGTAAACAGTGTTTTACAAAATGTCACAAATACATCTATAAAGCTTGGATTGCTGGTATTTGACAAAAGATTAGCATGACCCCGATTCGACATTGAAAGATCAAACACATGGTATTGTTTATTTGACAGTTCATACAAGGTTTCATACTGTAGAAATTAATTGGAGTGGATCCGTCGCTGATCACACAGACATTTGACCGAATTCACACACAATCAACCCACTTTTACACCAGCAAACATCTATCGGCATATTTCTGAGGTACCCTGTCCCCAAACAGACGTAGCTATAAACATTAGCTCCCATTCCATGGTTAATTATTGATTGATGGAAAAAACAAATTACATTTTCCAAGTTATATGAACATTTCTTTAGGTGGTGGCATATTCACGACCCTTTGAGGAGGGTTATATATTGTCCAAAGTATCGCTATAGAATAAACTATTACATGGTCATTCAGGCATTATAAATTTTATACCTGTTTATATAATAATAATAAATTAAATAAAGGTGTGAGAATCTGGTCTATTAAAATAAAATAATTAATATGCAACACAGCGGCTTTAGTGTATTCAATGTATTAAAGAAGTTACCTTATGAATGATCTCTCTGTTATTCAATATTGTGGTGTTTGCGTCCTCGTTCATCTTGTGGACACTCGACAGTACCCTGATGCTTGACATGTCTTCAATAATACACAGTTCTGATCCAATTCTGCAACAAGAATGACACATACCCATAACAATTCTTAATTGTAGCTGGGTCAATATCTGATCTAGTTTATTCAAATTGCTTGATTGCGAAACAAGTTATTTCATCATTAGTTTAATTGATCTCGCTGTCTCATCCCCTTAATGGAACACATTGTCACGAGGAAGAGGCAATGTTGATTTAAACGGCTTAACTACATACATCATCACTATGGTTCTGGTGGGGCGCAAACTCGCACCATTATGGTTACCAAGGTGAGAACCATATGCAGTTTCCTTATCTGTACCGGATGAAGATGCTGGTCTCTGTGTCTCGAAACTGTTAAAATCAAATAACGTGTCAGAACAAAATCGTAAATAAATGAAAACATTACCGTATTTAGCTATGTATAGTGCGCTATCGTGTATAATGCGCACCCACGATTTGGCACGAAAATCGGGGGGGAAAACTGAGTTCCGATGTATACTGTGTACGTGAAAAACGCAATTTTCCAAGTCAAAATTTAACTTTTCTCAAGAATCGCTAAAAATTGTGCTCCGTGATTTTTACAACTTATATTAATCACTCGAGATACCTCACCGCTTTATGCGGCGAAGTACGCGAAAAGTACGGGAAATATTACATACGATAAAACCATGTGATGTTATCAAATCGCCATTTTTTATGCATTTACTAATTTCAATTAAATTCTTCAAAGTTTGCCAAAATAAAGGCAATATATGCTAATTTTGTGGTCTTATTCATTTATTTATATAGACTATCGGCAAATGGTTTTAATAGCTAGTTTATAACGTTTGTCGAATGTAACAAATGATAGAATGACTGTCCTGATGTCTGTACTGGTGTATAATGCGCAGTAGATAAAATGGATGAGGATTTCAGTAAGAAATGTGCGCACTTTTCATAGCTAAAGACGGTAATTCACATGCAAATTTACATTAATTGTTGATTTATATAATTTTTATGTTCAGTAAGCAAGAATGTTTTCACATAACAATTATCACTGGATAAGAACACATGGTTACCTCTCCAAGCATGCATTGCTTGCTTGACCGTAAATTGTAGACAATACACCAATGAAAACATAAAATGAAATGGGTGTTAATTAGATTCCTGGCAAAACGAACAACAGATGCCAGGCAGACCATCTGTTAAGTTACAAATATGTAATTTGCAGCTGTCCCTAAACAAAGACCCCCTGTTCAAGCAGGTTGTCAACCCTAACCCTGCCCCACCCTCGCCATTTTAGAAAGGTGTATGGTAAGTGGAGTAACATGTAGATGTGTTGCCAGAAAAAACCCCACCCAAAATGCAAACTGGTTTTGACCCCCCCCCCGACAAAAGAATGTCCAAAGGGGGTGGGGGTATTTTTCCGAATAGCCTTTAATGCATGAGAATCAGTAATGGAAATGTATACAATGATTCGAAATAATTATGTATCAATCTTTGTTATGGCACAGTCTTTGATATTGCTAAACAACATTTTCCACTTGTATATATTAAATTTAGAATTAATAGCGTATTAACTGTAAAAACAAGTACATTCATTGTTACTTTGAATATCAAATGTGTTCTAAGCACAACCAATTTGGTATTTACGAAAATATATAGGCGATGAAGTAACTGTCTTCTTTCTCAAATATGTCTTGGTTTTATACCCCATGGGGTACCCCATAAATTATAACGATTGTTTGAGAACAAGTTTGTCCACTGACATATACCATAGTATGTTGATTTTAAGTGCTACAATGATTAAACAACTCTTTAAAAATTGTGTTAACAAGTAATTTTTATATCTGTAAATATACAAACCAGATATCGCCATAACCAATGCTAGCAACTCGCTTGCCCAACAGATAAACCGAAAAATTTGCTAAAAGCCCCATACTGATCGATAACAATACGTTTCCGTAAACAAGGCCGCCATTGATAAACATCATGTGACCGGAACTATAAGCAAGCGCTTGTCGGACCAAGATCACTTCCTCTTTTCGAGGGTCATGTCTAAGACATGGACATAGCGGCCTAGTGGGGTTGGTGGGTAGGGAATTTAGTTTATGGCGATATCTGGTTTGTATATTTACAGATATAAAAATTACGTGTTAACACAATTTTTAAAGATCTGTTACATATCAACCAGATATCGCCATAACCAGTGCTGACTATAACTGAATGAGGTGGGACGAAATACGGACAAGAAACGAACCTACATAGCTGAAGCGTGATATAGGAACTATAACTTGCCCGCTAAACGTCAGCTAACTGTCATCAACAGGGCTTATAGCGTGAAGGCCCCGGACGACTGGTCAATTAACGTACTTCCAGTTAACCAGACGGTACAAGAAGCCAGAACATTACCTAGGACGTAAGTCCCTTGGCACAGCCAAAACGTTTGTAAGCAAAACGTACGACCGAACGGCGAACGTGAATACATACAATAAGCTGAAGCACATAATGTTAGGCTACATAACGAAATTAACGGTTAAAATAGAGAACACGCACATAATCGGACGAAACTGAACGAGAGGTGATAACAGACTGGGCAGCTACTATGGGACCCAAGGCAACAAACCACGTGCATGTGGCAGTGTGTTCCGTAAATAAAACCGTATAAACGAGCTCTCTGAACTCCAATAACCTGCCCTTAAAACCTTCTCTAAGGGGACATTATTGAGCCATGCCCATGACGTAGACAGAGCCCTAACTTCATGGGCATTGACATGGTCAGGACATGATTCCTGCTCCCCGGAGAGACTGTAGGCGAACTTAATCGTCTCTACAATCCAACGGGAAATAGTAGACGCCGACACCTCCTTTGTCCAGTTATGACGAAAGGAGATGAATAGTCTATGGCGACCCTTCCGTATGTGAGACACCCTCTTAAGATATGCTTTGAGGGCTCTGACAGGACAAAGCTGAACGGCACTGTCGTCAGTATCACGGGGAAGGGCTGGTATAGTAATACTGGTGTGTGCCACAGACGGAAGTTGATTCTTAGCAAGAAACCCCGGATAGGTATGCAGCTCAACAGCCGACTCGTCGTGTGTGAAATTAACACATGCTTCGTCGGCTGATAAAGCGTGAATCTCACTCCGCCTGCGACCAGACGCTAAGGCAATAAGAAATACTGTCTTACAAGTCAGAAACTTTAACGAACAAGAAGTTAAAGTTTCAAAGGGAGGTTTGGACAAGACACCCAGAACCAATGGAAGATTCCATTTCGGAACTGGAGAAGAAACCTTAGGTTTCTCCAGTTCCAAACTCCTGATAACATTAGATATTACAGGCTGGTTACTGTAGTTAAAGGCCTGCAGGTTGACCTATATTTGACGTTAAACACACGAGGAATAGCGGTACAAATCTGAAGGTCGACGCACTAAACACACGAGGAATAGCGGTACAAATCTGACGGTCGACGCACATCGTATTTGCCACATGCGAGGCCCTGCATGGTATACATCTAATACATGAGCACCACTTATATCGACCCACGTACATATCAGAGGTTATAAATTGCTGAAATTGAAGTTCTGTATTTTTATAGTACTTACAACTTGTATAAACAATTCAACTCCACTTATGGCCCAAATAAGGCTGGTTGTGCGGGTTAGGCAGCCAGTTCCTGCATTGCTGTACCACACATTCAGGCATCAGTTCCCTCTTATGCCAAGTACAGTCTCCTCTTCTAGCCGCTACTTTTCTCTCTATATATCTGACATCTTTCCATGCGCCACAATTATATAGCATTGCCCACAACCTCCTGTATAGAAGCTTTCTCTCATGTGAATTTAGATTATGCGGTGGACGATTATTAGCAGGCCACCAAAGTTGTTTGTTCTGTTCATTTATTATGCAAAGGGAACACAAGCACAGTGGACACTCAGCAACACCTTCAGCATGCTGAGGCATAGGGGGAGGTACGTAAGCAGCCTCTGCAACGGGCATGGCGGTGGCTGTTTCTTCTATTTCCATCTCTACGTCCCAGTTCTTATTTTGCAAGAAAGTCAGCAATTCTTTTCTCTGCTCATCAGTTACATACATTGTTATTTTACTCAATGGCATCTTGTAGAAATCGGCAGAATATGTGTAATACTCTGAAAAAAGCTGATGAGGCACCTACATAACATGTAATCTATGTCCCTGGGCTGATCTGGATTATGTAGTTTGAATACTCATAACTATCAATTTTCTTTACAATCAATAATATACGTTTACTTAAATTGTCAGGGCCTCATTTTGACTAATTCTCAGCTCACAGAGTGATCTTGCATATTAACCGTTAGAAAATACCTACATACGCCAAATTATACTGAATGTACTGCTACATTGTTGATACAAGCCACTAATCACATGGAACAGGTAGTAAAGTATAAATCTTTACAATTGGACGGGGTCAAACTGCAGGCCTTACATGGAACAGGTAGTAAAGTATAAATCTTTACAATTGGACGGGGTCAAACTGCAGGCCTTTAATGTCCGAGAAATGCCTAAGCGTAGTAGCAATAGCCGACCTATAGCCTTTAATTGCTACTGGCGTAAGATTCCTCACCTCAAATAAATATATGAGAAATTCAGCAAGTAAGTTTACTGAAGGACTGAAGGGATCCACTTGCCGTCCGACACACCAATCCAGCCACACTTTCCACCTATACCCATAAACTGAGTTGGTGGAGGTGCGTTTGGATGAACAGACTCGCTTGGCAACCTGTTCAGAAAAGCCCTTCTCTTGCATGCATCGTTGCATAGAACGAATGCGTGCAGATGGAGCATGGCCGGATTGGCATGGTACAACCGAGACCGAGGTTGACACAATAGGTCGCTCCTGTGTGGAAGACAGATGGGGATTTCCACCAGAAGTGACAACAGAAGACTGAACCACGGCTGGCCCGGCCAAAGTGGAGCAATTAATAACACCAGACACAACTCTGTGTTGATCTTGAGTATCACCCGAGACAGCAGCGGAAAAGGGGGGAATGCGTAAGCGTGGATGCCCTCCCAAGTCATGCGCAAAGAGTCTACCCCCAGAGCCAACGAGTCGGGAACTGGGGAGACGTACCTCGGAAGCTGGTGGTTCAACCTGGTGGCGAACAGGTCGACATGCAGTGTCCCCAAGCAACTGAAAACGTGTTTGAGAACGCCCGCATGCAGAGTCCATTCCGTATGCACTATCGCGCCCTGGCGCGAGAGACTGCCTGCGAGAATGTTCAGTTTCCCCGGAAGGAAACGAGCTCTCAGTGTGACAGAGTGATTGGCACACCAGGTCAAGATCTTGATCGTCAGAAGACAAAGTTTCCTGGACCGTGATCCCCCCTCCTTGTTCACATATGACGCCACTGTGGTATTGTCCGTTGCTACAAGCACACATCGGCCTTCTACCACACTGACGAACTGTCTCAGCGCCAGAAACACTGCTCGTAGTTCGAGTGTATTGATATGGCAATGGCGCCAATACACCGACCATTTGCCGGACGCCACCTGGTCTTCCAGGTGGGCTCCCCAACTGATGAGGCTGGCATCCGTAAACAGATGGATGTCCGAAACTGGTGGATGGAGGGGAACCATGGAGTACAGAAACTCCTGATCCAGCCACTGAGAGACCGCAGACCGGAACCATTGACCTAATGCAATTGTTCGGTCCCACGAATCTGACTCCTGTGACCACCGGGACTTGGTCTCCCATTGCAGGAGGCGTTTCCGCGCACGTCCCTGTGGCATAAGTCGTGCCATAGACTCCATCTGACCTAGAAGGCCGTGTAATGTCCGTGCTGAAGCAACATGTGCTTGTTGCATTGACATTATCGAACCTCGGATCTGTGCAATACGATCCAAGGACGGCCCTATCAACCCCTGAGAGAGGTTGAACCGAGCTCCCAGGAACACATACCTGTGTCGGTTCCAGCTCTGACTTTTCCCAATTTGGAATGAACCCCATGCGAAGAGTATGTGACATGACTATTCGCATGTGGGTTGTAGCCAATTCCTTGGAGTTTGCAGGCTGAAGCCAATCGTCCAGGTAAGCGTGCAGCCGAATGCCCCGCAGATGAATAAAGCGGAGCATGGCCTTCACTACTCAAGTGAACACATAGGGAGCTGTACAAAGGCCGAATGGAAGAGCCCGAAACGGGTACACCACCCCTTGAAACGCAAATCGAAGGTAGCGTCTGGACCTGGGGTGGATAGCTATATGGAAGTAGGCATCCTTCAGGTCCAAAGACGTGACCCAGTCTCCCTGGTTCAAAGATAGTCTGACTTTTTCTAAAGTCTCCATCTTGAAGTGTGGGGACAATATCGACCTGTTCAATTGGGAAAGGTCGATAATGGGTCGCCAACCTCCCTTCTTCTTGCGAACAAGAAATAGCCTGCTGAAAAAGCCTGACAGGTTGTGCCGATCGGTTACCCGTTCCATGGCTTGTTTCCGAAGCATGGCCTTTATCTCGTTCTGGAGAACCCGAAGCTTCTCCTGGTTCGATGGGGTGGTTTCCATATGACTCTGGGGTAGTCTTCGAAGTCTGGGACGGACACGAAACTGAATTCGATACCCACTCCGGATCACTGAACGTGTCCATGCATCCGAAGTTATTTTCTCTCAGGCCTTGGAGAAAAACCGAAGCCTTCCACCAGTGGGAATTTCCGGTTTTAGAATGGGCAACCTGATGCCATTGAGTATGGTCAACGGTTGCACTGAGGTCTGGGAGACGGAGTGGGCATCCCTATCTCTGACTACCCTTCCGCCCACGCTTCACCTGGCTAGCCTTCTTTTTAAAAGTAGGCTTAGATACAGCCAGACTTGGCAAAGGAGGGACACTGCCCGTGGGCAGTGTGACGGACGATACCTTGGCCACAGGGTGAATAGAAGGATTAACCTTGGACTTAGACACCCTTGGCTTAGGTAACGGCGCAGCAGCTGCCCTCTGCAATGACTTGTGCGCAATGTCGTCCTTGTAAGACTGAACAGCGCCAAGTAATTGCGACCCAAATAGAGTGTGACACTCAATGGGCTGCACACGCAGGGAGGATTTGACCGACTCGTCTAAACAAGATTTAGACAAATACGCATCTCTCCTAGCGAGAGTGGGTCCAGCTGCAAGCCGGGTCAGTATCTCCAAGGTGTGGGACTGGGCAGTTGCCATCACCTGTAGATACTTAGTAATCTCTCGTTGCCTTTCCTCTGAAGGAGGCTCAGAGAGAGCAGACAAAACCCCGCACAGAAACAGTTCTGAATGCGAGACTGTCTGAATCCCAGCTCGTGCCAATCGCTCCCATCCCTCAAGAGTCGAAAAGGTGACTACTTGAGAAGTAGGAAGAGAGCTACCCTGCTTCACTACTTCTCGGAAAGAAGGATTGATGGGAGGAGGCTCGATCACAAGCAGAGGTTCTTGGACCTCATACGAATGAGGTTGAAAAACCGTTGGTTTGCTAAGTGATGGAAATTTCCCGACTGGTAAGGCTTTTGGGAGAAAAGGCAAGGCCTTGCCCTGCACTACTCCCTCACCCTGAATTCTGGAAGTAAGATCTTCCAGACACGTCTGCACTCTCCTACACTGAGGGAGCGCTGACGCAGGTGGTGACGGCTGGTTGGCCTTGAAAAAGTCCAAGGCAGAGGCGCCAACTTTGACCCTTGGAATAGGCAAAGGAGGGCAGATGGTAGTGCCAAGCCGGTCTCGAAGCATACCAATGGCTTCGTCATAGGTGGGTGGAAGTCTGTTCTCTTCCACCTCATCCACCTCGGAATCATTACCAATAGTCTCCCCAGGGTCGGGGTGAATGGTAATAGAATCCATCGTGCCGTGGTCTAGCATTGTCCCATGGTCAACTGTGGTAGCCATGGAGCCAAGGCTAGCCATGGAGCCCAAGGCCCCCTGGCTAGTCACATAGACCGATGGGCCATGGGTATCCCTAGCTTCCTGAGAAGCCAAGGGACCCAAGCCTGACGGAGACAACAGAAGGTCTGGTTTCTGATGTGTCACTGTTGGCATGAACCAACCCGATCAACTGAGACAAAGTCGTCAGTTGATCACTGTTCAGCCCGCTCAGATCTGGAACTCTTCTATCCTTGTCTACAGCCGAAAACCCTGAAAAGGGAGTGCTAGACGGTGAAGACGTATGTCCTCTAGGATAGTGAGTCCTAGACCTGCTGCGAGATCTAGAACGGCCAATAGAACGATCATGTCGATGCCTGTGGCGATACGACGAGTCATCCCTACGGCCATGTGTAGGTCGATGGCTTGACATATGGCGTCTATCACGCTCGTGAGAACGTGAACGACGACCATGGCTACGGTAGCTTCGCGATCTATGCCTTTACCTGCACTAGGTGAGCGACTGAAACCACCACTATGGCTCCCGGAAGAGTCACTGTCAGTACCAGAGGTACCCGGTGAAGAAAGGGTATGAGCCTTACTCCTCCGGCGTGGTGAAGTCGCCCTGTGTGGAGTAGATCTCCGGGTAGGAGATCAAACCCCACAGCTAGCGCTGGGCCCACGGCTCCTAGGCTCAAGAGCCTGGGAAGCAACTGCATCAGCGGAATCACCGAGTCTAACTGAGTTATTAGCTACAGTTGTGTGACCCGGGACCCTAGAGTCCTCGGCGGAGAGACTCCTAGATACAGCCGCCTTTTTTACCGTGGCCCTGTCTAGTGCTTTCTGGTGTTTAGACCATAGAGTACCAGACCACTCTATACATACCTCGCATGTAGACTCCTGTGTGCAGGAACGGCAGTCCCTGCACAGAGGATGAACATCCCAATTAGGGAGGAACTTAGCACACCCCCGGTCCCCGTTACCAGGGCACTTCCTGGAAAGAGACATGGTGGCACACATCTACAAGGAGTATGCAATACAACAATTACAACACAAATAATGCACGGTCGTAAGTAATACTAGACAAAGAGTGAATAATAATAATAATAATAATTTAGCAATTCAGTAACCGTTAGGCAAAGAGAACCTTCAGTAACGTATACAAACTTCCCAGACGTGAAAACATGTGTTGTTCATACAATGTACCGAAGAAAAGAGGAAGTGATCTTGGTCCGACAAGCGCTTGCTTATAGTTCCGGTCACATGATGTTTATCAATGGCGGCCTTGTTTACGGAAACGTATTGTTATCGATCAGTATGGGGCTTTTAGCAAATTTTTCGGTATATCTGTTGGGCAAGCGAGTTGCTAGCACTGGTTATGGCGATATCTGGTTGATGTGTAACAGATACTGGTAGTTATAAGATACATCGTTAGTGCTCAAAACTAAAATAATTCTTACAAAATAAAATGTAGCATCAAACCTTGCGTTTAGTAGATAATACGTGACGGCATTGGTAAATTTCAATGTCTCTTTCTAAATCATTTGCCCCATGTTGTCTGTTTTAATTGAATTACTTGATATGTCGATTCATAATCATTGTTGTCTAGGTCCTCGCAAGGGTTTTGACATTAATGGGACATACATACAATTCTGTTGTGTTTAACGTGCTTTTCTACATCCGCTGATTCACGCATGAGCGCTGTGCGTGTTTACATTTTGGTTTGTTGATAAAACCGTGCATGTTTACATTTTGGTGTTGATAAACAAATTCGCATATACGACGCTTTGTATTTATTGGAATTTTATCGTTTCTGGGCGACAATTTCGATTTTGTAAACACACACATATTAGTATTTATATTTTACACAAAACATCCTTTATTCCGATGTAATGCTGCTTTAATGTACGACATATAAACCTTGCTGCATATACATGTCTGAGAGATATATCACACGATTGTTATATATATACTGAGTCAAAAAAGAAACGATACCAAACTAAAAATGACGTAAAACGGATAAAACCATAGAAGGGTTTAATATATTATTACGTATCAGTACCGGGTATCTTATTGCAACGTCAGCCAACCATAAACACAGGTAAATAAACACCCGATAATCCTGGAACGCCGAATTTCCGATTTGCACGTGCTCCTCAACAAAGACAACCTCCTACACATGTACAAATCGGAAAACCGGTTTATTGTACTGGTATTGCATTATCATCGAGGAAAAACACCTTACATACCCATTGTTACCTCTAACAAAATGCCTAGGCTAAACCGCAATCAGAGAATGCGTGCCATTGGCATGATTGACGGCGGTTTACGTCAGCGTGACGTCGCAAATCGACTCGGGGTTACGCGGATCACGATAACACGTCTACTTCGACGTTATCGAACACATGGATCGGTGGACGACCGTCCAAGATCTGGTCGACCACGTGTGACGACGCGTGAACAGGACCGTCGCATTCGGACGTCACATTTACGTGACCGGTTCCTACCTGCTACGCACACAGCTGCTGTTACTCCTGGGATGACCAACAATCGCATCAGTGCACAAACAGTCAGGAACCGGCTCGGTGAACGTGGCATTCGTGCCTATCGGCCATACGTTGGACCCATTCTGACACGACGTCACCGTGACGTACGGCGGGAATGGACGACGGAACGTGCTCGCTGGACTCGGTTACAGTGGAATTCGGTGATGTTTAGCGATGAATCGCGGTTCTGTTTGCGTCGAGCGGATGGCAGAGAGCGGGTATATCGCAGACGCGGTGAACGTTACGCCGACGCATGTGTACGTCGGGTCGATCTGTTAGGGGGCGGAAGCGTTATAGCGTGGGGCGGTATCACCTTCGGCAGTCGCACTGAACTGTTAGTGGTGGACGGGAACCTAAACGCCCAGCGGTATTGTGATGAGATCCTTGCGCCAGGTGTTGTGCCGTTCTTTAACGCCAACAGAAACGTCACACTGTTCCAACAGGACAACGCCAGGTGTCATACTGCTTGGATTTCCACCACATTATTGGAGCAGAACAATATTGAAACCCTGCCGTGGCCTGCTTTGTCACCAGACTTGTCACCCATAGAACATTTGTGGGATACGTTAGACCGCCGCGTCAGACGACGTCAGCCGGTAACGTTAAACCAACTGAGGGTTGTTTTGCGTCAGGAGTGGACAAATATTGACCAGCAAGAGATTCAGACACTCCTCCGTTCGATGCGACGGCGGTGCATTGCAGTGAGAGACGCAAATGGTGCCCATACTCGGTATTGACGTCTGTGAAAACTCCATTAGACCCCTGTCCGACGAATTACGTCATCACGCAGCAGACAGTTTCGGAGGTTCACTATGCTTTATGTGCTCCTCTTTCAAACATGTTGGACTATCATCTTATGAATTTTCAAAGATATCAGGTATCGTTTCTTTTTTGACTCGGTATATAATCATGGGGAACAACGGGACATACCTGCACATTTATATGTACTGAATCCCTGTGGTATTGCTCACGTGTAGCGACAATCAATCTTGGACTGGATGATATTACTATATCCACCTGAACATTTGCTCACGAGCAATTTCTATGATTGATAGAAGCATTAAAGAAGGTGTAATAATTTGATGTCGTTCTTATATATGGCATGTTACTGGGTGATGCCTTCGCTGTACACTATTGTCAAGGTTAATTTCTCCCGTGGAATGCTTTACGCGCTGAAATAATAATCACCTTTGATTAGTGCATGTAAACTACAGATACCACCAACTTCAATTTTCAAGTTTCCTGCAAGTTTCCTACAGTTTCTCAGTAATGTATCCACGTCGGTAGTTTAATTAATTCAGCATGTTTAGCAATTTACCTGTGTTACATGCAGCTAGTTCATTTTGTCGGCGATAGTCTGCGGTGTTATAGTACGTGGTGTTATAGTCCGCGGTGTTATAGTCCGCGGTGTTATAGTATGTGGTGTTATAGTCCGCGGTGTTATAGTCTGCGGTGTTATAGTCCGTGGTGTTATAGTCCGTGGTGTTATAGGCCGCGGTGTTATAGTCCGCGGTGTTATAGTACGTGGTGTTATAGTCCGCGGTGTTATAGGCTGCGGTGTTATAGTCTGTGGTGTTATAGTCCGTGGTCAGGCCGTGTCTCATTTATATGAAAAAGTTGGCAGTTTCTTACGGAGGTTGGTGCACCCAAGTACTGGTTAACCGCTGGAGCCTGCCCAGGAAAGGTGTTGTTAGGTAAACTGCCCGCCGGCTATATAGCCCAAAATGGTGCTGATGCAGGCGTAAAACCCGAATCATAACATAATATAGTCCGCGGTGTTATAGGCCGCGGTGTTATAGTCCGCGGTGTTATAGTCCGCGGTGTTATAGGCCGCGGTGTTATAGTCCTCGGTGTTATAGTCCGTGGTGTTATAGGCCGTGGTGTTATAGGCCGCGGTGTTATAGTACGTGGTGTTATAGTCCACGGTGTTATAGTCCGCGATGTTATAGTCCGCGGTGTTATAGTCCGCGGTGTTATAGTCCGCGGTGTTATAGTACGTGGTGTTATAGTCCGCGCTGTTATAGTCCGCGGTGTTATAGGCCGCGGTGTTATAGTCCGCGGTGTTATAGTCCGCGGTGTTATAGGCCGCGGTGTTATAGTCCTCGGTGTTATAGTCCGTGGTGTTATAGGCCGCGGTGTTATAGGCCACGGTGTTATAGTCTGTGGTGTTATAGTCCGCGGTGTTATAGTATGTGGTGTTATAATCCGCGCTGTTATAGTCCGCGGTGTTATAGTCCGCGGTGTTATAGTCTGCGGTGTTATAGTCCACGATGTTATAGTCCGTGGTGTTATAGGCCGCGGTGTAATAGGCCGCGGTGTTATAATCCGCGGTGTTATAGCTTGGGGTCCGCAGAAGTGAAATGTGTGGCGATAAGATTGATTATCTGCGGTTGTAATTTCGTTACGTCGCGGGTGGGACCCATCCGCGCTATGGAGTGGACATACATTTCGGGATCGCGGAAATCGCATCCGTGGGTTCTTGCTGTTTTTGAAAAGTCTGTACTGTATGCGTTTCACAATTAAATTAGGTTTATCGATGTTCATATTGATCAAATACGTGTGTATAATGATAAATAGCAGTGACAATTTATGTGTTCGCAGTTAATCTGTTAATTGCGTTGGTATAGTTTCATGATACTAAAGGTGTAGTATTATTTTTAATCCGCCAATTATTAATGGCCGTAGTTTATTATCCTCAATTAGCAACAATTAAATGAACAAAATGAAATGACGAGTAGGCAGCCAAATAAACGGATGATAAAAACATGTTTCAGAGCTCAAATTTTGCTAGTAGAAATACAAAAATGCAAGTTGAGCTTTCTGGCACTAGCAAAAAACTTTGCGAGTTCAATTAAAAACCTGTGAAATGTATAATTTACGTTCCTGTTTGTCTGCTTTTGTTTTCTGATTGTAAACACACATAAAACTATGACGTAGAACACAACAGTTTGACTGGTATTTCGTCTTGCTCTTTTTGGGCCAATTGGTGTGGGTTTTTTGAAATTCCGAGTTAATAATAAAATCTAGTAAATTTTTCTAGCAGTGTACCGTATTTATCTATGTATAGTGCACACATTTCTTACTGAAATCCTCATCCATTTTATCTACTGCGCATTATACACCAGTACAGACATCAGGACATTTTTTTCCGGACCAAAATTGACCAATATTTCGTGAAATTCGACCCGAACGGCCCACAGTCATTCTATAATTAGTTACATTCGACAAACGTTATAAACTAGCTATTAAAACCAGTTGCCGATAGTCTATATAAATAAATGAAATGAATAAGACCACAAAATTAGCATATATTGCGTTTATTTTGGCAAACTTTGAAGAATTTAATTGAAATTAGTAAATGCATAAAAAAATGGCGATTTGATAACATCACGTGGTTTTATCGTATGTAATATTTCCCGTACTTTTCGCGTACTTCGCCGCATAAAGCGACCAGCATACGTACGATATCATAGAGATAAAGAATCTTTGTAATAATAGTTTATTTGATTTAATATACCGTATGTTTTTAAATACGACATGATTAAAGACACGATGTGTTGGTTATTTTTACGGGAAATATTTACTATGTACAATGCATTGCATAAAAAAACTTTTGGCTGCAGTATTTCAATTGTTTGTAGCGATAATTAATTTCGACAAACCTTTCACAATGGGTCCCAGTTAATTAGGTAGGCTACACGTGTTGAGAAGTTTGAGTATCTGCTGACATGTTTGAGAACGTGTTCAGATGTTTGAGAACGTGTTGAGAAATTTGAGCAGGTGTGCCGGAGTGCGTTACCGTGAGGTATCTCGAGTGATTAATATAAGTTGTAAAAATCACGGAGCACAATTTTTAGCGATTCTTGAGAAATGTTAAATTTTGACTTTCACGTGTGCAGTATACATCGGAACTCAGTTTTCCCCCCGATTTTCGTGCCAAATCGTGGGTGCGCATTATACACGATAGCTAAATACGGTAGTAGATATTCCAAGACGAAATGTATAAAATGACCAAATTGTGGTGACAGGAGGCAACAATCGCAAGTGCATATACCTTGTTGGGCGATTCTGCCCTTAGATGACAATTTGCCCATCTCCAAAAACAACAAAAAAGTGAACGCTGAGACGAAGCGTGATAAACGGCCCACCCTATTCCGGCAGTAGGACCCAGTAGAAAAATAAAATGACATTGTAGAAAAATTGCGAGAAGAATTAAAATATTGTGAGTTGACAATTTAGGTACTCACAAAAATTTGCAGTGCACAAAAAAGTTAAATTCTACCCCTTGTGTTTGTGTAAATTTGTGACATCCTTAAAAACATTTATCAGTGCCACACAACGTGATTTTTCTCCTGATTTGGCAAAAAAAAGACCTAATAATACTACCGTAATTTGCTATGTATAACGCGCTATCATGTATAACGCGAACCTACTTTTTGGCACGAAAATCGGGGAAAAAACGTAGTTCTGGTGTATACCGCGCACCGTAAAATATCATTTTCACAAGCCAAAATTTCTCAAGATACGATATATTTCGATAAAAAAAGATGAAATTGTGGGGCCTTACATGCGAGAAATTGTGGGGCCTTACATGCGAAGTAAGTGCATGGTTCTGAAATATAATCATACTCTATGATTTTTATATTCCCGTACAAAAAGAAAAAACTGTGTCCGGAAGTGCATGTGCCTACGTCCGGAAGTGCATGGTTTTGATAAATCCCCAACGCCGTACTGTGTTCGTGCCTTCCGATTGCCATGAGCCTCTGCATACTTGATAATGGAGAGCTTATCTCTAGCAGTGTAGGGGTTTCTGAATTTTAAGTACTGTGACAATAACTGAGATTTGACAATTCTGAGTTGTATTTTGAGTGATAGATATCAATCAACGGAGTGTACTGCTTGTCTAATGACAGCTTCTATGACATTGAATTAAATATGCATCAAGCAATAATTATTTTCTCAAAATTCTCTACACCTGCTTTATATTTCTTAACACCTCAAATATGTCCATGCAAACTTCAAAATGTGTCAAACTAATTAACAGGGGGCCCCATTGTATTGGGTTCATAAACAGTGTTACAAACAATTTGTTAAAAGCTAACACATTATTTGTATTTGTTTATAAGAATTACATTTTAATATTTCTAATAAAGAAACAAATAAATATATTTAAAACATATGATATATGATCTCAATATTTCAGATAAACTATCAATTCCAATGTTCTGTTATCTTACCTACCTAGACCTAGAGCTCAATACCACCGAAGAATCGCTTTCAAATATACGATATAGTACGAAAATGTACGGGAAATAGACAATCGATAAAATCATTCAACATCCGCCATTGTTGTTTGGCATTTACGTTTTTGATGAAATTTCCCAAATTCAAAGCAAATAAATGCTATCTAAGTTCATAGTTGGTCTAAATCAATGCCATTATATATTTATATATCATCGGTACATTGTTAGAACAGTTATTTTATAACGTTTGCCAAACGTACCTACTTATTGAAAAGTGGTGGGGGCGATGTGGGTCGAAATTTCGCCTGGAAAAAAATGTTGTGACGGCTGTACCCGTGTATAATGCGCACTAGACAAATTCCTCAAGGATTTCGGTAATTAAAGTGCGCGTTATACATAGCAAATTACGGTAATTCAATCCAATAGTCATTGTAAATATATTTGTGTAAATTATGTATATTTATAGTGTGTGTATATTATGACGAATAAATATGTTTAAACCAATACTAATATTAATTATCATTTCTCCAAAACCGTTTCGCCCTTTAGCTTGAGCGCTGGTAATAACAGAATGCTTAGCATGCTTACCAGAGAGCTGCCTTAAATTTTGAATTTCAGTTTGAGGATGCGGCTAAAGAGATAGCTGATGAGATTACAAAGCCACGACCGGAGGGGGATGAGGAAGTACAGGATATACAGGTCATGCTTACATCCAAGGAGAACCCCTGCAGTCTACGAGCTCTCAAGGTATGTACAGAACCCCTACAGTTGACAAGAGGATATCACTTTCATCTATAAGCACTTGGATATGTTGGGATACCCCTAAAGCTTTCACAGTATGTAAGGAAAACCCATTCAATCTACAACCTCTCACAGTATGTAAGGAAAACCCATTCAATCTACAACCTCTCACAGTATGTAAGGAAAACCCATTCAATCTACAACCTCTCACAGTATGTAAGGAAAACCCATTCAATCTACAACCTCTCACAGTATGTAAGGAAAACCCATTCAATCTACAACCTCTCACAGTATGTAAGGAAAACCCATTCAATCTACAACCTCTCACAGTATGTATGGAAAACCCATTCAATCTACAACCTCTCACAGTATGTAAGGAAAACCCATTCAATCTACAACCTCTCACAGTATGTATGGAAAACCCATTCAATCTACAACCTCTCACAGTATGTAAGGAAAACCCATTCAATCTACAACCTCTCACAGTATGTATGGAAAACCCATGCAATCTACAACCTCTCACAGTTTGTATGAAAAACCCATGCAATCTACAACCTCTCACAGTATGTATGGAAAACCCATGCAATCTACAACCTCTCACAGTTTGTATGAAAAACCCATGCAATCTACAACCTCTCACAGTATGTATGGAAAACCCATGCAATCTACAACCTCTCACAGTTTGTATGAAAAACCCATGCAATCTACAACCTCTCACAGTATGTATGGAAAACCCATGCAATCTACAACCTCTCACAGTTTGTATGAAAAACCCATGCAATCTACAACCTCTCACAGTATGTATGGAAAACCCATGCAATCTACAACCTCTCACAGTTTGTATGAAAAACCCATGCAATCTACAACCTCTCACAGTATGTATGGAAAACCCATGCAATCTACAACCTCTCACAGTTTGTATGAAAAACCCATGCAATCTACAACCTCTCACAGTATGTATGGAAAACCCATGCAATCTACAACCTCTCACAGTTTGTATGAAAAACCCATGCAATCTACAACCTCTCACAGTATGTAAGGAAATTCCATGCAATCTGCAACCTCTCACAGTATGCAAGGAAATTCCATGCAATCTACAACCTTTCACAGTATGTATGGAAAACCCATGCAATCTACAACGTCTCACAGTATGTAAGGAAATCCCATGCAATCTACAACCTTACACAGTATGTAAGGACCTCTCACAATAATTAAGAAAAACCCATGCAATCTACAACCTCTCACAGTATATAAGGAAAACCTATTCAATCTACAACCTCTCACAGTATGTAAGGAACACTCATGCAGTCTACAACCTCTCACAGTATGTAAGGAAAACCCATGCAATCTACAACCTTTCAGTATGTAAGGAAAACCCATGCAGTCGACAACCTCTCGCAGTATGTAAGGAAAACCCATGCAATCTACAACCTCTCCCAGTATGTATTGAAAACCCATGCAATCTACAACCTCACACAGTATGTATGAAAATCCCATACAATCCACAACCTTTCACAGTATGTATGGAAAACCCATGCAATCCACAACCTCTCACAATATGTAAGATCATCCCATGCAATCTACAACCTCACACAGTATGTAAGGACATCCCATGCAATCCACAACCTCTCATAGTATGTAAGGACATCCCATGCAATCTACAACCTCACACAGTATGTAAGGACATCCCATGCAATCCACAACCTCACACAGTATGTATGAACATCCCATGCAATCCACAACCTCACACAGTATGTAAGGAAAACCCATGCAATCTACAACCTCTCACAGTATGTAAGGAAAACCCATGCAATCCACAACCTCTCACAGTATGTATGAACATCCCATGCAATCCACAACCTTTCACAGTATGTATGGAAAACCCATGCAATCCACAACCTCTCACAATATGTAAGGACATCCCATGCAATCTACAACCTCACACAGTATGTAAGGACATCCCATGCAATCTACAACCTCACACAGTATGTAAGGACATCCCATGCAATCCACAACCTCTCACAGTATGTAAGGACATCCCATGCAATCTACAACCTCACACAGTATGTAAGGACATCCCATGCAATCCACAACCTCACACAGTATGTATGAACATCCCATGCAATCCACAACCTCACACAGTATGTAAGGAAAACCCATGCAATCTACAACCTCTCACAGTATGTAAGGAAAACCCATGCAATCCACAACCTCTCACAGTATGTATGAACATCCCATGCAATCCACAACCTTTCACAGTATGTATGGAAAACCCATGCAATCCACAACCTCTCACAATATGTAAGGACATCCCATGCAATCTACAACCTCACACAGTATGTAAGGACATCCCATGCAATCTACAACCTCACACAGTATGTAAGGACATCCCATGCAATCCACAACCTCTCACAGTATGTAAGGACATCCCATGCAATCTACAACCTCACACAGTATGTAAGGACATCCCATGCAATCCACAACCTCTCACAGTATGTAAGGACATCCCATGCAATCCACAACCTCACACAGTATGTATGAACATCCCATGCAATCCACAACCTCTCACAGTATGTAAGGAAAACCCATGCAATCTACAACCTCTCACAGTATGTAAGGAAATCCCATGCAATCTACAACCTCACACAGTATGTAAGGACCTCTCACAGTATGTAAGGAAACCCCATGCAATCTACAACCTCACACAGTATGTACATTTAAAGAAAACCCATGCAATCTACAACCTCTCACAGTATGTATGAAAATCCCATGCAATCCACAACCTCTCACAGTATGCTAGGAAATCCTATGCAATCTACAACCTATCACAGTATGTAAGGAAAACCAATCCATGCAATTTACAACCTCACACAGTATGCTAGGAAATCCCATGCAATCTACAACCTCTCACAGTATGTAAGGAAAACCCATGCAATCCACAACCTCTCACAGTATGTAAGGACATTCCATTCAATCTACAACCTCTCACAGTATGTAAGGAAACCCCATGCAATCTACAACCTCACACAATATGTACATGTAAAGAAAACCCATGCAATCTACAACCTCTCACAGTATGTAAGGAAAACCCATGCAATCTACAACCTCTCGCAGTATGTAAGGAAACCCATGCAATCCACAACCTCTCACAGTATGTAAGGAAAACCCATGCAATCTACAACCTCTCACAGTATGTAAGGAAAACCCATGCAATCTACAACCTCTCACAGTATGTAAGGAAAACCCATGCAATCTACAACCTCTCACAGTATGTAAGGAAAACACATGCAATCTACAACCTCTCACAGTATGTAAGGAAAACCAATCCATGCAATCTACAACCTCACACAGTATGCTAGGAAATCCCATGCAATCTACAACCTCTCACAGTATGTAAGGAAAACCCATGCAATCTACAACCTCACACAATATGTACATGTAAAGAAAACCCATGCAATCTACAACCTCTCACAGTATGTAAGGACATCCCATGCAATCTACAACCTCTCACAGTATGTAAGGAAAACCCATGCAATCCACAATCTCTCACAGTATGTAAGGAAAACCCATGCAATCTACAACCTCTCACAGTATGTAAGGAAAACCCATGCAATCCACAACCTTTCACAGTATGTATGGAAAACCCATGCAATCTACAACCTCTCACAGTATGTAAGGAAAACCCATGCAATCTACAACCTCTCACAGTATGTAAGGAAAACACATGCAATCTACAATCTTTCACAGTATGTAAGGAAAACCCATGCAATCTACAACCTCTCACAGTATGTAAGAACATCCCATGCAATCTACAACATCACACAGTATGTAAGGACATCCCATGCAATCTACAACATCACACAGTATGTAAGGACATCCCATGCAATCTACAACCTCACACAGTATGTATGAAAATCTCATGCAATCCACAACCTCACACAGTATGTACATGTAAAGAAAACCCATGCAATCTACAACCTCTCACAGTATGTAAGGAAAACCCATGCAATCTACAACCTCTCACAGTATGTATGAACATCTTATGCAATCCACAACCTCACACAGTATGTAAGGACATCCCATGCAATCTACAACCTCACACAGTATGTAAGGAAATCTCATGCAATCCACAACCTCACACAGTATGTACATGTAAAGAAAACCCATGCAATCTACAACCTCTCACAGTATGTAAGGAAACCACATGCAATCTACAACCTCACACAGTATGTACATTTAAAGAAAACCCATGCAATCTACAACCTCTCACAGTATGTATGAAAATCCCATGCAATCCACAACCTCTCACAGTATGCTAGGAAATCCCATGCAATCTACAACCTCTCACAGTATGTAAGGAAAACCAATCCATGCAATCTACAACCTCACACAGTATGCTAGGAAATCCCATGCAATCTACAACCTCTCACAGTATGTAAGGAAAACCCATGCAATCTACAACCTCTCACAGTATGTAAGGAAACCCCATGCAATCTACAACCTCACACAATATGTACATGTAAAGAAAACCCATGCAATCTACAACCTCTCACAGTATGTAAGGAAAACCCATGCAATCCACAACCTTTCACAGTATGTATGGAAAACCCATGCAAGCTACAACCTCTCACAGTATGTAAGGAAAACCCATGCAATCTACAACCTCTCACAGTATGTAAGGAAAACACATGCAATCTACAATCTTTCACAGTATGTAAGGAAAACCCATGCAATCTACAACCTCCCACAGTATGTAAGGACATCCCATGCAATCTACAACATCACACAGTATGTAAGGGTAACACATGCAATCTACAATCTTTCACAGTATGTAAGGAAAACCCATGCAGTCGACAACCTCTCGCAGTATGTAAGGAAAACCCATGCAATCTACAACCTCTCCCAGTATGTATTGAAAACTCATGCAATCTACAACCTCACACAGTATGTATGAAAATCCCATGCAATCCACAACCTTTCACAGTATGTATGGAAAACCCATGCAATCCACAACCTCTCACAATATGTAAGGACATCCCATGCAATCTACAACCTCACACAGTATGTAAGGACATCCCATGCAATCCACAACCTCTCACAGTATGTATGAACATCCCATGCAATCCACAACCTTTCACAGTATGTAAGGACATCCCATGCAATCTACAACCTCACACAGTATGTAAGGACATCCCATGCAATCCACAACCTCACACATTATGTATGAACATCCCATGCAATCCACAACCTCACACAGTATGTAAGGAAAACCCATGCAATCTACAACCTCTCACAGTATGTAAGGAAAACCCATGCAATCCACAACCTCTCACAGTATGTATGAACATCCCATGCAATCCACAACCTTTCACAGTATGTAAGGACATCCCATGCAATCTACAACCTCACACAGTATGTAAGGACATCCCATGCAATCTACAACCTCACACAGTATGTAAGGACATCCCATGCAATCCACAACCTCTCACAGTATGTAAGGAAATCCCATGCAATCTACAACCTCACACAGTATGTAAGGAAATCCCATGCAATCCACAACCTCTCACAGTATGTAAGGACATCCCATGCAATCTACAACCTCTCACAGTATGTAAGGAAAACCCATGCAATCCACAACCTCTCACAGTATGTATGAACATCCCATGCAATCCACAACCTTCACAGTATGTATGGAAAACCCATGCAATCTACAACCTCTCACAGTATGTAAGGAAAACCCATGCAATCTACAACCTCTCACAGTATGTAAGGAAAACCCATGCAATCTACAACCTCTCACAGTATGTAAGGAAAACCCATGCAATCTACAACCTCTCACAGTATGTAAGGAAAACCCATTCAATCTACAACCTCTCACAGTATGTATGGAAAACCCATGCAATCTACAACCTCTCACAGTTTGTATGAAAAACCCATGCAATCTACAACCTCTCACAGTATGTATGGAAAACCCATGCAATCTACAACCTCTCACAGTATGTATGAAAAACCCATGCAATCTACAACCTCTCACAGTATGTATGGAAAACCCATGCAATCTACAACCTCTCACAGTATGTATGAAAAACCCATGCAATCTACAACCTCTCACAGTATGTATGGAAAACCCATGCAATCTACAACCTCTCACAGTATGTATGGAAAACCCATGCAATCTACAACCTCTCACAGTATGTATGGAAAACCCATGCAATCTACAACCTCTCACAGTTTGTATGAAAAACCCATGCAATCTACAACCTCTCACAGTATGTATGGAAAACCCATGCAATCTACAACCTCTCACAGTTTGTATGAAAAACCCATGCAATCTACAACCTCTCACAGTATGTATGGAAAACCCATGCAATCTACAACCTCTCACAGTTTGTATGAAAAACCCATGCAATCTACAACCTCTCACAGTATGTAAGGAAATTCCATGCAATCTACAACCTCTCACAGTATGCAAGGAAATTCCATGCAATCTACAACCTTTCACAGTATGTATGGAAAACCCATGCAATCTACAACCTCTCACAGTATGTAAGGAAATCCCATGCAATCTACAACCTTACACAGTATGTAAGGACAATCCCATGCAATCTACAACCTCTCACAGTATATAAGGAAAACCTATTCAATCTACAACCTCTCACAGTATGTAAGGAACACTCATGCAGTCTACAACCTCTCACAGTATGTAAGGAAAACCCATGCAATCTACAACCTTTCAGTATGTAAGGAAAACCCATGCAATCTACAACCTCTCACAGTATGTAAGGAAAACCCATGCAATCTACAACCTCTCACAGTATGTAAGGAAACCCATGCAATCTACAACCTCCACAAAAACCAAACACAACTTCACAGTATGTAGAAAACCCATGCAATCCACAACCTCTCACAGTATGTAAGACATCCCATGCAATCTACAACCTCACACAGTATGTAAGGACATCCCATGCAATCTACAACCTCTCACAGTATGTAAGGACATCCCATGCAATCTACAACCTCACACAGTATGTAAGGAAATCCCATGCAATCCACAACCTCACACAGTATGTAAGGAAAACCCATGCAATCTACAACCTCTCACAGTATGTAAGGAAAACCCATGCAATCTACAACCTCTCACAGTATGTAAGGAAAACATCCATGCAATCTACAACCTCACACAGTATGCTAGGAAATCCCATGCAATCTACAACCTCTCACAGTATGTAAGGAAATCCCATGCAATCCACAACCTCTCACAGTATGTATGGAAATCCCATGCAATCTACAACCTCACAGTATGTAAGGAAATCCCATGCAATCTACAACCTCTCACAGTATGTAAGGAAAACCCATGCAATCTACAACCTCTCACAGTATGTAAGGAAATCCCATGCAATCTACAACCTCTCACAGTATGTAAGGAAAACCCATGCAATCTACAACCTCTCACAGTATGTAAGGAAATCCCATGCAATCTACAACCTCTCACAGTATGTAAGGAAATCCCATGCAATCTACAACCTCTCACAGTATGTAAGGAAAACCCATGCAATCTACAACCTCTCACAGTATGTAAGGAAATCCCATGCAATCTACAACCTCTCACAGTATGTAAGGAAATCCCATGCAATCTACAACCTCTCACAGTATGTAAGGAAATCCCATGCAATCTACAACCTCTCACAGTATGTAAGGAAAACCCATGCAATCTACAACCTCTCACAGTATGTAAGGAAATCCCATGCAATCCACAACCTCTCACAGTATGTAAGGAAATTCCATGCAATCTACAACTTCACAGTATGTAAGGAAAACCCATGCAATCTACAACCTCTCACAGTATGTAAGGAAATCCCATGCAATCTACAACCTCTCACAGTATGTAAGGAAATCCCATGCAATCTACAACCTCTCACAGTATGTAAGGAAATCCCATGCAATCTACAACCTCTCACAGTATGTAAGGAAATCCCATGCAATCTACAACCTCTCACAGTATGTAAGGAAATCCCATTCAATCTACAACCTCTCACAGTATGTAAGGAAAACCCATGCAATCTACAACCTCTCACAGTATGTAAGGAAAACCCATGCAATCTACAACCTCTCACAGTATGTAAGGAAAACCCATGCAATCTACAACCTCTCACAGTATGTAAGGAAATCCCATGCAATCTACAACCTCTCACAGTATGAGGAAACCCATGCAATCTACAACCTCTCACAGTATGTAAGGAAAACCCATGCAATCTACAACCTCCACAGTATGTAGGAAATCCCATGCAATCTACAACCTCTCACAGTATGTAAGGAAAACCCATGCAATCTACAACCTCTCACAGTATGTAAGGAAATTCCATTCAATCTACAACCTCTCACAGTATGTAAGGAAATCCCATGCAATCTACAACCTCACACATATGTAATGTAAAGAAAACCCATGCAATCTACAACCTCTCACAGTATGTAAGGAAATCCCATGCAATCTACAACCTCTCACAGTATGTAAGGAAAACCCATGCAATCTACAACCTCTCACAGTATGTAAGGAAAACCCATGCAATCTACAACCTCTCACAGTATGTAAGGAAAACCCATGCAATCTACAACCTCTCACAGTATGTAAGGAAAACCCATGCAATCTACAACCTCTCACAGTATGTAAGGAAAACCCATGCAATCTACAACCTCTCACAGTATGTAAGGAAAACCAATCCATGCAATCTACAACCTCACACAGTATGCTAGGAAATCCCATGCAATCTACAACCTCTCACAGTATGTAAGGAAAACCCATGCAATCTACAACCTCTAACAGTATGTAAGGAAATTCCATTCAATCTACAACCTCTCACAGTATGTAAGGAAACCCCATGCAATCTACAACCTCACACAATATGTACATGTAAAGAAAACCCATGCAATCTACAACCTCTCACAGTATGTAAGGAAAACCCATGCAATCTACAACCTCTCACAGTATGTAAGGAAAACCCATGCAATCTACAACCTCTCACAGTATGTAAGGAAAACCCATGCAATCCACAACCTCTCACAGTATGTATGGAAAACCCATGCAATCTACAACCTCTCACAGTATGTAAGGAAAACCCATGCAATCTACAACCTCTCACAGTATGTAAGGAAAACCC
>CM026404.1:36514817-36598258 GCA_014843695.1 Archivesica marissinica | reverse complement strand
AATCTCATGCAATCCACAACCTCACACAGTATGTACATGTAAAGAAAACCCATGCAATCTACAACCTCTCACAGTATGTAAGGAAAACCCATGCAATCTACAACCTCTCACAGTATGTATGAACATCTCATGCAATCCACAACCTCTCACAGTATGTAAGGAAACCACATGCAATCTACAACCTCACACAGTATGTACATTTAAAGATAAACCATGCAATCTACAACCTCTCACAGTATGTATGAAAATCCCATGCAATCCACAACCTCTCACAGTATGTAAGGAAAACCCATGCAATCTACAACCTCTCACAGTATGTAAGAAAAACCAATCCATGCAATCTACAACCTCACACAGTATGCTAGGAAATCCCATGCAATCTACAACCTCTCACAGTATGTAAGGAAATCCCATGCAATCTACAACCTCTCACAGTATGTAAGGAAAACCCATGCAATCCACAACCTCTCACAGTATGTAAGGAAAACCCATGCAATCTACAACCTCTCACAGTATGTAAGGAAATTCCATTCAATCTACAACCTCTCACAGTATGTAAGGAAAACCCATGCAATCCACAACCTCTCACAGTATGTAAGGAAAACCCATGCAATCTACAACCTCTCACAGTATGTAAGGAAAACCCATGCAATCTACAACCTCACACAGTATGTACATTTAAAGAAAACCCATGCAATCTACAATCTCTCACAGTATGTATGAAAATCCCATGCAATCCACAACCTCTCACAGTATGTAAGGAAAACCCATGCAATCTACAACCTCACACAGTATGCTAGGAAATCCCATGCAATCTACAACCTCTCACAGTATGTAAGGAAATCCCATGCAATCCACAACCTCTCACAGTATGTATGGAAATCCCATGCAATCTACAGCCTCACAGTATGTATGGAAAACCCATGCAATCTATAACCTCTCACAGTATGTAAGGAAAACCCATTCAATCTACAACCTCTCACAGTATGTAAGGAAAACCCATGCAATCTATAACCTCTCACAGTATGTATGGAAATCTCATGCAATCCACAACCTCACACAGTATGTAAGGACATCCCATGCAATCCACAACCTCACATAGTATGTAAGGAAAACCCATGCAATCTACAACCTCTCACTGTATGTAAGGAAACCACATGCAATCTACAACCTCACACAGTATGTACATTTAAAGAAAACCCATGCAATATACAACCTCTCACAGTATGTAAGGACATCCCATGCAATCTACAACCTCTCACAGTATGTAAGGAAACCACATGCAATCTACAACCTCACACAGTATGCTAAGAAAACCCATGCAATCTACAACCTCTCACAGTATGTATGAAAATCCCATGCAATCCACAACCTCTCACAGTATGTAAGAAAACCCATGAAATCTACAACCTCTCACAGTATGTAAGGAAAACCATCCATGCAATCTACAACCTCACACAGTATGCTAGGAAATCCCATGCAATCTACAACCTCTCACAGTATGTAAGGAAATCCCATGCAATCTACAACCTCTCACAGTATGTAAGGAAATTCCATGCAATCTACAACCTCTCACAGTATGTAAGGAAAACCCATGCAATCTACAACCTCTCACAGTATGTAAGGAAATCCCATGCAATCTACAACCTCTCACAGTATGTAAGGAAAACCCATGCAATCTACAACCTCTAACAGTATGTAAGGAAATTCCATTCAATCTACAACCTCTCACAGTATGTAAGGAAACCCCATGCAATCTACAACCTCACACAATATGTACATGTAAAGAAAACCCATGCAATCTACAACCTCTCACAGTATGTAAGGACATCCCATGCAATCTACAACCTCTCACAGTATGTAAGGAAAACCCATGCAATCCACAATCTCTCACAGTATGTAAGGAAAACCCATGCAATCTACAACCTCTCACAGTATGTAAGGAAAACCCATGCAATCCACAACCTTTCACAGTATGTATGGAAAACCCATGCAATCTACAACCTCTCACAGTATGTAAGGAAAACCCATGCAATCTACAACCTCTCACAGTATGTAAGGAAAACACATGCAATCTACAATCTTTCACAGTATGTAAGGAAAACCCATGCAATCTACAACCTCACACAGTATGTAAGGACCTCTCATAGTATGTAAGAACATCCCATGCAATCTACAACATCACACAGTATGTAAGGACATCCCATGCAATCTACAACATCACACAGTATGTAAGGACATCCCATGCAATCTACAACCTCACACAGTATGTATGAAAATCTCATGCAATCCACAACCTCACACAATATGTACATGTAAAGAAAACCCATGCAATCTACAACCTGTCACAGTATGTAAGGAAAACCCATGCAATCCACAATCTCCCACAGTATGTAAGGAAAACCCATGCAATCTACAACCTCTCACAGTATGTATGAAAATCTCATGCAATCCACAACCTCACACAGTATGTACATGTAAAGAAAACCCATGCAATCTACAACCTCTCACAGTATGTAAGGAAAACCCATGCAATCTACAACCTCTCACAGTATGTATGAACATCTCATGCAATCCACAACCTCTCACAGTATGTAAGGAAACCACATGCAATCTACAACCTCACACAGTATGTACATTTAAAGATAAACCATGCAATCTACAACCTCTCACAGTATGTAAGGAAAACCCATGCAATCTACAACCTCTCACAGTATGTAAGGAAAACCAATCCATGCAATCTACAACCTCACACAGTATGCTAGGAAATCCCATGCAATCTACAACCTCTCACAGTATGTAAGGAAATCCCATGCAATCTACAACCTCTCACAGTATGTAAGGAAAACCCATGCAATCCACAACCTCTCACAGTATGTAAGGAAAACCCATGCAATCTACAACCTCTCACAGTATGTAAGGAAATTCCATTCAATCTACAACCTCTCACAGTATGTAAGGAAAACCCATGCAATCCACAACCTCTCACAGTATGTAAGGAAAACCCATGCAATCTACAACCTCTCACAGTATGTAAGGAAAACCCATGCAATCTACAACCTCACACAGTATGTACATTTAAAGAAAACCCATGCAATCTACAACCTCTCACAGTATGTAAGGAAATCCCATGCAATCCACAACCTCTCACAGTATGTATGGAAATCCCATGCAATCTACAGCCTCACAGTATGTATGGAAAACCCATGCAATCTATAACCTCTCACAGTATGTAAGGAAAACCCATTCAATCTACAACCTCTCACAGTATGTAAGGAAAACCCATGCAATCTATAACCTCTCACAGTATGTATGAAAATCTCATGCAATCCACAACCTCACACAGTATGTAAGGACATCCCATGCAATCCACAACCTCACACTGTATGTACATGTAAAGAAAACCCATGCAATCTACAACCTCTCACTGTATGTAAGGAAACCACATGCAATCTACAACCTCACACAGTATGTACATTTAAAGAAAACCCATGCAATATACAACCTCTCACAGTATGTAAGGACATCCCATGCAATCTACAACCTCTCACAGTATGTAAGGAAACCACATGCAATCTACAACCTCACACAGTATGTACATTTAAAGAAAACCCATGCAATCTACAACCTCTCACAGTATGTATGAAAATCCCATGCAATCCACAACCTCTCACAGTATGTAAGGAAAACCCATGAAATCTACAACCTCTCACAGTATGTAAGGAAAACCAATCCATGCAATCTACAACCTCACACAGTATGCTAGGAAATCCCATGCAATCTACAACCTCTCACAGTATGTAAGGAAATCCCATGCAATCTACAACCTTTCGCAGTATGTAAGGAAATTCCATTCAATCTACAACCTCTCACAGTATGTAAGGAAAACCCATGCAATCTACAACCGCTCACAGTATGTAAGGAAATCCCATGCAATCTACAACCTCTCACAGTATGTAAGGAAATCCCATGCAATCTACAACCTTTCACAGTATGTAAGGAAATTCCATTCAATCTACAACCTCTCACAGTATGTAAGGAAAACCCATGCAATCTACAACCTCTCACAGTATGTAAGGACATTCCATTCAATCTACAACCTCTCACAGTATATAAGGAAACCCCATGCAATACACAACCTCACACAGTATGTGCATGTAAAGAAAACCCATGCAATCTACAACCTATCACAGTATGTAAGGAAACCCCATGCAATCTACAACCTCACACAGTATGTACATTTAAAGAAAACCCATGCAATCTACAACCTATCACAGTATGTAAGGAAACCCCATGCAATCTACAACCTCACACAGTATGTACATTTAAAGAAAACCCATGCAATCTACAACCTCTCACAGTATGTATGAAAATCCCATGCAATCCACAACCTCTCACAGTATGCTAGGAAATCCCATGCAATCTACAACCTCTCACAGTATGTAAGGACATTCCATTCAATCTACAACCTCTCACAGTATGTAAGGAAATTCCATTCAATCTACAACCTCTCACAGTATGTAAGGAAATCCCATGCAATATACAACCTCTCACAGTATGTAAGGAAATTCCATCCAATCTACAACCTCTCACAGTATGTAAGGAAAACCCATGCAATCTACAACCTCTCACAGTATGTAAGGAAATTCCATTCAATCTACAACCTCTCACAGTATGTAAGGAAATCCCATGCAATCTACAACCTCTCACAGTATGTAAGGAAATCCCATGCAATCTACAACCTCTCACAGTATGTAAGGAAATTCCATTCAATCTACAACCTCTCACAGTATGTAAGGAAAACCCATGCAATCTACAATCTCTCACAGTATGTAAGGAAATTCCATTCAATCTACAACCTCTCACAGTATGTAAGGAAATTCCATTCAATCTACAACCTCTCACAGTATGTAAGGAAATCCCATGCAATCTACAATCTCTCGCAGTATGTAAGGAAATCCCATGCAATCCACAACCTCTCACAGTATGTATGGAAATCCCATGCAATCTACAGCCTCACAGTATGTATGGAAATCCCATGCAATATACAACCTCTCACAGTATGTAAGGAAAACCTATGCAATCTACAACCTCTCGCAGTATGTAAGGAAATCCCATGCAATCCACAACCTCTCACAGTATGTAAGGAAACCACATTCAATCTACAACCTCTCGCAGTATGTAAGGAAATCTCATGCAATCCACAACCTCTCACAGTAATGTAAGGAAATCCCATGCAATCTACAACCTCACAGTATGTATGGAAAACCCATGTAATATACAACATCTTACAGTATGTATGGAAAACCCATGTAATATACAACCTCTCACAGTATGTAAGGAAATCCCATGCAATCTACAACCTCTCACAGTATGTAAGGAAATTCCATTCAATCTACAACCTCTCACAGTATGTAAGGAAATTCCATTCAATCTACAACCTCTCACAGTATGGAAGGAAAACCCATGCAATCTACAACCTCTCACAGTATGTAAGGACATTCCATTCAATCTACAACCTCTCACAGTATGTAAGGAAATCCCATGCAATCTACAACCTTTCACAGTATGTAAGGAAACCACATTCAATCTACAACCTCTCGCAGTATGTAAGGAAATCCCATGCAATCCACAACCTCTCACAGTAATGTAAGGAAATCCCATGCAATCTACAACCTCACAGTATGTATGGAAAACCCATGTAATATACAACATCTTACAGTATGTATGGAAAACCCATGTAATATACAACCTCTCACAGTATGTAAGGAAATCCCATGCAATCTACAACCTCTCACAGTATGTAAGGAAATCCCATGCAATCCAAAACCTCTCACAGTATGTAAGGAAATCCCATGCAATCTACAACCTCACAGTATGTATGGAAAACCCATGTAATATACAACCTCTCACAGTATGTAAGGAAATTCCATTCAATCTACAACCTCTCACAGTATGTAAGGAAATTCCATTCAATCTACAACCTCACACAGTATGTAAGGAAAACCCATGCAATCTACAACCTCTCACAGTATGTAAGGAAATCCCATGCAATCCACAACCTCTCACAGTATGTAAGGAAATTCCATTCAATCTACAACCTCTCGCAGTATGTATGGAAAACCCATGCAATCTACAACCTCTCGCAGTATGTATGGAAAACACATGCAATCTACAACCTCTCACAGTATGTAAGTAAATCCCATGCAATCTACAACTTCTCACAGTATGTAAGGAAATTCCATTCAATCTACAACCTCTTGCAGTATGTAAGGAAAACCCATGCAATCTACAACCTCTCACAGTATGTAAGGAAATTCCATTCAATCTACAACCTCTCGCAGTATGTAAGGAAAACCCATGCAATCTACAACCTCTCACAGTATGTAAGGAAAACCCATGCAATCTACAACCGCTCACAGTATTTAAGGAAAATCAATCCATGCAATCTACAACCTCTCACAGTATGTAAGGAAATCCCATTCAATCTACAACCTCTCACAGTATGTAAGGAACTTCCATTCAATCTACAACCTCTCACAGTATGTATGGAAATCCTATGCAATCCACAACCTCTCACAGTATGTATGGAAATCCCATGCAATCTACAGCCTCACAGTATGTATGGAAATCCCATGCAATCTACAACCTTTCACAGTATGTAAGTAAACTACATTCAATCTACAACCTCTCGCAGTATGTAAGGAAATCCCATGCAATCCACAACCTCTCACAGTAATGTAAGGAGATCCCATGCAATCTACAACCTCACAGTATGTATGGAAACCCATGTAATATACAACCTCTCACAGTATGTAAGGAAATTCCATGCAATCTACAACCTCTCACAGTATGTAAGGAAATCCCATGCAATCTACAACCTCTCACAGTATGTAAGGAAAACCCATGCAATCTACAACCTCTCACAGTATGTAAGGACATTCCATTCAATCTACAACCTCTCACAGTATGTAAGGAAACCCCATGCAATCTACAACCTCTCACAGTATGTATGAAGAAAACCCATGCAATCTACAACCTCTCACAGTATGTAAGGAAACCCCATGCAATCTACAACCTCACACAGTATGTATTAAGAAAACCCATGCAATCTACAACCTCTCACAGTATGTATGAAAATCCCATGCAATCCACAACCTCTCACAGTATGAAGGAAATCCCATGCAATCTACAACCTTCACAGTATGTAAGGAAAACCCATGCAATCTACAACCTCCACAGTAT
This sequence comes from Archivesica marissinica, assembly GCA_014843695.1. Lineage (NCBI taxonomy): Eukaryota > Metazoa > Mollusca > Bivalvia > Venerida > Vesicomyidae > Archivesica > Archivesica marissinica. Next base: position 36,591,013 of record CM026404.1, on the reverse strand, counting down.
GTTAGGAAATCCCATGCAATCTACAACCTCTCACAGTATGTAAGGAAAACCCATGCAATCCACAACCTCTCACAGTATGTAAGGAAATCCCATGCAATCTACAACCTCTCACAGTATGTAAGGAAAACCCATGCAATCTACAACCTCTCACAGTATGTAAGGAAAACCCATGCAATCTACAACCTCTCACAGTATGTAAGGAAAACCCATGCAATCTACAACCTCTCACAGTATGTAAGGAAATCCCATGCAATCTACAACCTCTCACAGTATGTAGGGAAATCCCATGCAATATACAACCTCTCACAGTATGTATGGAAAACCCATGCAATCCACAACCTCTCACAGTATGTAAGGAAACCCATGCAATCTACAACCTCTCACAGTATGTAAGGAAAACCCATGCAATCTACAACCTCTCACAGTATGTAAGGAAACCCATGCAATCTACAACCTCTCACAGTATGTAAGGAAATCCCATGCAATCAACTCCACAGTATGTAAGAAAACCTTTACAACCTCACAGTATGTAAATCCATGCAATCACAACCTCACAGTTGAGGAAATCCCATGCAATCTACAACCTCTCACAGTATGTAAGGAAATTCCATTCAATCTACAACCTCTCACAGTATGTAAGGAAATTCCATTCAATCTACAACCTCTCACAGTATGTAAGGAAATCCCATGCAATCTACAACCTCTCACAGTATGTAAGGAAATTCCATTCAATCTACAACCTCTCACAGTATGTAAGGAAAACCCATGCAATCTACAACCTCTCACAGTATGTAAGGAAATCCCATGCAATCTACAACCTCTCACAGTATGTAAGGAAATCCCATGCAATCTACAACCTCTCACAGTATGTAAGGAAATCCCATGCAATCTACAACCTCTCACAGTATGTAAGGAAAACCCATGCAATCTACAACCTCTCACAGTATGTAAGGAAAACCCATGCAATCTACAACCTCTCACAGTATGTAAGGAAATTCCATGCAATCTACAACCTCTCACAGTATGTAAGGAAATTCCATGCAATCTACAACCTCTCACAGTATGTAAGGAAATCCCATGCAATCTACAATCTCTCACAGTATGTAAGGAAATCCCATGCAATCCACAACCTCTCACAGTATGTATGGAAATCCCATGCAATCTACAGCCTCACAGTATGTATGGAAATCCCATGCAATCTACAACCTCTCACAGTATGTAAGGAAAACCCATGCAATCTACAACCTCTCACAGTATGTAAGGAAATCCCATGCAATCTACAACCTCTCACAGTATGTAAGGAAACCATGCAATCTACAACCTCTCACAGTATGTAAGGAAATCCCATGCAATCCACAACCTCTCACAGTATGTAAGGAAATCCATGCAATCTACAACCTCTCACAGTATGTAAGGAAAACCCATGCAATCTACAACCTCTCACAGTATGTAAGGAAATCCATGCAATCTACAACCTCTCACAGTATGTAAGGAAATCCCATGCAATCTACAACCTCTCACAGTATGTAAGGAAATCCCATGCAATCTACAACCTCTCCAGTATGTAAGGAAAACCCATGCAATCTACAACCTCTCACAGTATGTAAGGAAAACCCATCAATCTACAACCCTCACAGTATGTAAGGAAACCCATGCAATCTACAACCTCTCACAGTATGTAAGGAAATCCCATCAATCTACAACCTCTCACAGTATGTAGGAAAACCCATGAATTACAACCTCTCACAGTATGTAAGGAAATCCCATGCAATCTACAACCTCTCACAGTATGTAAGGAAATCCATCAATCTACAACCTCTCGGTTTTCACAGTATGTAGGAAAACCCATGCAATCCACAACCTCTCACAGTATGTAAGGAAATTCCATTCAATCTACAACCTCTCGCAGTATGTAAGGAAAACCCATGCAATCTACAACCTCTCGCAGTATGTAAGGAAAACCCATGCAATCTACAACCTCTCACAGTATGTAAGGAAATCCCATGCAATCTACAACCTCTCACAGTATGTAAGGAAATTCCATTCAATCTACAACCTCTCGCAGTATGTAAGGAAAACCCATGCAATCTACAACCTCTCACAGTATGTAAGGAAAACCCATGCAATCTACAACCGCTCACAGTATGTAAGGAAAACCAATCCATGCAATCTACAACCTCTCACAGTATGTAAGGAAATCCCATTCAATCTACAACCTCTCACAGTATGTAAGGAACATCCATTCAATCTACAACCTCTCACAGTATGTATGGAAATCCCATGCAATCCACAACCTCTCACAGTATGTATGGAAATCCCATGCAATCTACAGCCTCACAGTATGTATGGAAATCCCATGCAATCTACAACCTTTCACAGTATGTAAGTAAACTACATTCAATCTACAACCTCTCGCAGTATGTAAGGAAATCCCATGCAATCCACAACCTCTCACAGTAATGTAAGGAGATCCCATGCAATCTACAACCTCACAGTATGTATGGAAACCCATGTAATATACAACCTCTCACAGTATGTATGGAAAACCCATGTAATATACAACCTCTCACAGTATGTAAGGAAATTCCATGCAATCTACAACCTCTCACAGTATGTAAGGAAATCCCATGCAATCTACAACCTCTCACAGTATGTAAGGAAATCCCATGCAATCTACAACCTCTCACAGTATGTAAGGAAATCCCATGCAATCTACAACCTCTCAGTATGTAAGGAAATCCCATGCAATCTACAACCTCTCACAGTATGTAAGGAAAACCCATGCAATCTACAACCTCTCACAGTATGTAAGGAAATCCCATGCAATCCACAACCTCTCACAGTATGTAAGGAAATTCCATGCAATCTACAACCTCTCACAGTATGTAAGGAAAACCCATGCAATCTACAACCTCTCGCAGTATGTAAGGAAAACCCATGCAATCTACAACCTCTCACAGTATGTAAGGAAATCCCATGCAATCTACAACCTCTCACAGTATGTAAGGAAATTCCATTCAATCTACAACCTCTCACAGTATGTAAGGAAAACCCATGCAATCTACAACCTCTCACAGTATGTAAGGAAATTCCATTCAATCTACAACCTCTCGCAGTATGTAAGGAAAACCCATGCAATCTACAACCTCTCACAGTATGTAAGGAAAACCCATGCAATCTACAACCGCTCACAGTATGTAAGGAAAATCAATCCATGCAATCTACAACCTCTCACAGTATGTAAGGAAATCCCATTCAATCTACAACCTCTCACAGTATGTAAGGAACTTCCATTCAATCTACAACCTCTCACAGTATGTATGGAAATCCCATGCAATCCACAACCTCTCACAGTATGTATGGAAATCCCATGCAATCTACAGCCTCACAGTATGTATGGAAATCCCATGCAATCTACAACCTTTCACAGTATGTAAGTAAACTACATTCAATCTACAACCTCTCGCAGTATGTAAGGAAATCCCATGCAATCCACAACCTCTCACAGTATGTAAGGAGATCCCATGCAATCTACAACCTCACAGTATGTATGGAAACCCATGTAATATACAACCTCTCACAGTATGTAAGGAAATTCCATGCAATCTACAACTTCTCACAGTATGTAAGGAAATCCCATGCAATCCACAACCTCTCACATTATGTAAGGAAATTCCATGCAATCTACAGCCTCTCACAGTATGTAAGGAAAACCCATGCAATCTACAACCTCTCACAGTATGTAAGGAAATCCCATGCAATCTACAACCTCTCACAGTATGTAGGGAAATCCCATGCAATCTACAACCTCTCACAGTATGTAAGGAAATCCCATGCAATCTACAACCTCACACAGTATGTAAGGAAATTCCAATCAATCTACAACCTCTCACAGTATGTAAGGAAATTCCATTCAATCTACAACCTCACAGTATGTAAGGAAACCCCATGCAATCTACAACCTCACATAGTATGTACATGTAAAGAAAACCCATGCAATATACAACCTCTCACAGTATGTATGAAAATCCCATGCAATCCACAACCTCTCACAGTATGTAAGGAAAACCCATGTCAATCTACAACCTCACACAATATGTAAGGAAAACCCATGCAATCTACAACCTCTCACAGTATGTAAGGAAAACCCATGCAATCCACAACCTCTCACAGTATGTAAGGAAAACCAATCCATGCAATCTACAACCTCACACAGTGTGCTAGGAAATCCCATGCAATCTACAATCTCTCACAGTATGTAAGGAAATCCCATGCAATCCACAACCTCTCACAGTATGTATGGAAATCCCATGCAATCTACAGCCTCACAGTATGTATGGAAATCCCATGCAATCTACAACCTTTCACAGTATGTAAGGAAACCACATTCAATCTACAACCTCTTGCAGTATGTAAGGAAATCCCATGCAATCCACAACCTCTCACAGTATGTAAGGAAAACCCATGTAATATACAACCTCTCACAGTATGTAAGGAAATTCCATTCAATCTACAACCTCTCACAGTATGTAAGAAAATCCCATGCAATCTACAACCTCTCACAGTATGTAGGGAAAACCCATGTAATATACAACCTCTCACAGTATGTAAGGAAATCCCATGCAATCTACAACCTCTCACAGTATGTAAGGAAATCCCATGCAATCTACAACCTCTCACAGTATGTAAGGAAATCCCATGCAATCTACAACCTCTCACAGTATGTAAGGAAATCCCATGCAATCTACAACCTCTCACAGTATGTAAGGAAATCCCATGCAATCTACAACCTCTCACAGTATGTAAGGAAATTCCATGCAATCTACAACTTCACAGTATGTAAGGAAAACCCATGCAATCTACAACCTCTCACAGTATGTAAGGAAATCCCATGCAATCTACAACCTCTCACAGTATGTAAGGAAATCCCATGCAATCTACAACCTCTCACAGTATGTAAGGAAATCCCATGCAATCTACAACCTCTCACAGTATGTAGGGAAATCCCATGCAATCTACAACCTCTCACAGTATGTAAGGAAAACCCATGCAATCTACAACCTCTCACAGTATGTAAGGAAAACCCATGCAATCTACAACCTCTCACAGTATGTAAGGAAAACCCATGCAATCTACAACCTCTCACAGTATGTAAGGAAAACCAATCCATGCAATCTACAACCTCTCACAGTATGTAAGGAAATCCCATGCAATCTACAACCTCTCACAGTATGTAAGGAAATCCCATGCAATCTACAACCTCTCACAGTATGTATGGAAATCACATGCAATCTACAACCTCTCACAGTATGTATGGAAATCCCATGCAATCTACAACCTTTCACAGTATGTAAGGAAACCACATTCAATCTACAACCTCTTGCAGTATGTAAGGAAATCCAATGCAATCTACAACCTCTCACAGTATGTAAGGAAAACCCATGTAATATACAACCTCTCACAGTATGTAAGGAAATTCCATTCAATCTACAACCTCTCACAGTATGTAAGAAAATCCCATGCAATCTACAACCTCTCACAGTATGTAGGGAAAACCCATGTAATATACAACCTCTCACAGTATGTAGGGAAAACCCATGCAATCCACAACCTCTCACAGTATGTAAGGAAATTCCATTCAATCTACAACCTCTCGCAGTATGTAAGGAAAACCCATGCAATCTACAACCTCTCGCAGTATGTAAGGAAAACCCATGCAATCTACAACCTCTCACAGTATGTAAGGAAATCCCATGCAATCTACAACCTCTCACAGTATGTAAGGAAATTCCATTCAATCTACAACCTCTCGCAGTATGTAAGGAAAACCCATACAATCTACAACCGCTCACAGTATGTAAGGAAAACCAATCCATGCAATCTACAACCTCTCACAGTATGTAAGGAAATCCCATTCAATCTACAACCTCTCACAGTATGTATGGAAATCCCATGCAATCCACAACCTCTCACAGTATGTAAGGAACATCCATTCAATCTACAACCTCTCACAGTATGTATGGAAATCCCATGCAATCCACAACCTCTCACAGTATGTATGGAAATCCCATGCAATCTACAGCCTCACAGTATGTATGGAAATCCCATGCAATCTACAACCTTTCACAGTATGTAAGTAAACTACATTCAATCTACAACCTCTCGCAGTATGTAAGGAAATCCCATGCAATCCACAACCTCTCACAGTAATGTAAGGAGATCCCATGCAATCTACAACCTCACAGTATGTATGGAAACCCATGTAATATACAACCTCTCACAGTATGTATGGAAAACCCATGTAATATACAACCTCTCACAGTATTTAAGGAAATTCCATGCACTCTACAACCTCTCACAGTATGTAAGGAAATCCCATGCAATCTGCATCCTCTCACAGTATGTAAGGAAATCCCATGCAATCCACAACCTCTCACATTATGTAAGGAAATTCCATGCAATCTACAACCTCTCCAGTATGTAAGGAAAACCCATGCAATCTACAACCTCTCACAGTATGTAAGGAAATCCCATGCAATCTACAACCTCTCACAGTATGTAAGGAAATCCCATGCAATCTACAACCTCTCACAGTATGTAAGGAAAACCCATGCAATCTACAACCGCTCACAGTATGTAAGGAAAACCAATCCATGCAATCTACAACCTCACACAGTATGTAAGGAAATCCCATTCAATCTACAACCTCTCACAGTATGTAAGGAAAACCCATTCAATCTACAACCTCTCACAGTATGTAAGGAACTTCCATTCAATGTACAACCTCTCACAGTATGTAAGGAACTTCCATTCAATGTACAACCTCTCACAGTATGTAAGGAACTTCCATTCAATCTACAACCTCTCACAGTATGTAAGGAACTTCCATTCAATGTACAACCTCTCACAGTATGTATGGAAATCCCATGCAATCCACAACCTCTCACAGTATGTATGGAAATCCCATGCAATCTACAGCCTCACAGTATGTATGGAAATCCCATGCAATCTACAACCTTTCACAGTATGTAAGTAAACTACATTCAAATCTACAACCTCTCGCAGTATGTAAGGAAATCCCATGCAATCCACAACCTCTCACAGTAATGTAAGGAGATCCCATGCAATCTACAACCTCACAGTATGTATGGAAACCCATGTAATATACAACCTCTCACAGTATGTATGAAAAACCCATGTAATATACAACCTCTCACAGTATGTAAGGAAATTCCATGCAATCTACAACCTCTCACAGTATGTAAGGAAATCCCATGCAATCTGCATCCTCTCACAGTATGTAAGGAAATCCCATGCAATCTACAACCTCTCACAGTATGTAAGGAAATCCCATGCAATCTACAACCTCTCACAGTATGTAAGGAAATCCCATGCAATCTACAACTCTCACAGTATGTAAGGAAATCCCATGCAATCCACAACCTCTCACAGTATGTAAGGAAATTCCATGCAATCTACAACCTCTCACAGTATGTAAGGAAAACCCATGCAATCTACAACCTCTCACAGTATGTAAGGAAATCCCATGCAATCTACAACCTCTCACAGTATGTAAGGAAATCCCATGCAATCTACAACCTCTCACAGTATGTAAGGAAATCCCATGCAATCTACAACCTCTCACAGTATGTAAGGAAATTCCATTCAATCTACAACCTCTCACAGTATGGAAGGAAAACCCATGCAATCTACAACCTCTCACAGTATGTAAGGAAATTCCATTCAATCTACAATCTCTCACAGTATGTAAGGAAACCCTATGCAATCTACAACCTCACACAGTATGTACATGTAAAGAAAACCCATGCAATATACAACCTCTCACAGTATGTATGAAAATCCCATGCAATCCACAACCTCTCACAGTATGTAAGGAAAACCCATGCAATCTACAACCTCACACAGTATGTAAGGAAAACCCATGCAATCTACAACCTCTCACAGTATGTAAGGAAAACCCATGCAATCCACAACCTCTCACAGTATGTAAGGAAAACCAATCCATGCAATCTACAACCTCACACAGTGTGCTAGGAAATCCCATGCAATCTACAATCTCTCACAGTATGTAAGGAAATCCCATGCAATCCACAACCTCTCACAGTATGTATGGAAATCCCATGCAATCTACAGCCTCACAGTATGTATGGAAATCCCATGCAATCTACAACCTTTCACAGTATGTAAGGAAACCACATTCAATCTACAACCTCTCGCAGTATGTAAGGAAATCCCATGCAATCCACAACCTCTCACAGTATGTAAGGAGATCCCATGCAATCTACAACCTCACAGTATGTATGGAAACCCATGTAATATACAACCTCTCACAGTATGTAAGGAAATTCCATGCAATCTACAACCTCTCACAGTATGTAAGGAAATCCCATGCAATCCACAACCTCTCACAGTATGTAAGGAAATTCCATGCAATCTACAACCTCTCACAGTATGTAAGGAAAACCCATGCAATCTACAACCTCTCACAGTATGTAAGGAAATCCCATGCAATCTACAACCTCTCACAGTATGTAGGGAAATCCCATGCAATCTACAACCTCTCACAGTATGTAAGGAAATCCCATGCAATCTACAACCTCTCACAGTATGTAAGGAAATTCCATTCAATCTACAACCTCTCACAGTATGTAAGGAAATTCCATTCAATCTACAACCTCACAGTATGTAAGGAAACCCCATGCAATCTACAACCTCACAAGTATGTACATGTAAAGAAAACCCATGCAATATACAACCTCTCACAGTATGTATGAAAATCCCATGCAATCCACAACCTCTCACAGTATGTAAGGAAAACCCATGCAATCTACAACCTCACACAGTATGTAAGGAAAACCCATGCAATCTACAACCTCTCACAGTATGTAAGGAAAACCCATGCAATCCACAACCTCTCACAGTATGTAAGGAAAACCAATCCATGCAATCTACAACCTCACACAGTGTGCTAGGAAATCCCATGCAATCTACAATCTCTCACAGTATGTAAGGAAATCCCATGCAATCCACAACCTCTCACAGTATGTATGGAAATCCCATGCAATCTACAGCCTCACAGTATGTATGGAAATCCCATGCAATCTACAACCTTTCACAGTATGTAAGGAAACCACATTCAATCTACAACCTCTTGCAGTATGTAAGGAAATCCCATGCAATCCACAACCTCTCACAGTATGTAAGGAAAACCCATGTAATATACAACCTCTCACAGTATGTAAGGAAATTCCATTCAATCTACAACCTCTCACAGTATGTAAGAAAATCCCATGCAATCTACAACCTCTCACAGTATGTAGGGAAAACCCATGTAATATACAACCTCTCACAGTATGTAAGGAAATCCCATGCAATCTACAACCTCTCACAGTATGTAAGGAAATCCCATGCAATCTACATCCTCTCACAGTATGTAAGGAAATCCCATGCAATCTACAACTCTCACAGTATGTAAGGAAATCCCATGCAATCTACAACCTCTCACAGTATGTAAGGAAATCCCATGCAATCCACAACCTCTCACATTATGTAAGGAAATTCCATGCAATCTACAACTTCACAGTATGTAAGGAAAACCCATGCAATCTACAACCTCTCACAGTATGTAAGGAAATCCCATGCAATCTACAACCTCTCACAGTATGTAAGGAAATCCCATGCAATCTACAACCTCTCACAGTATGTAAGGAAATCCCATGCAATCTACAACCTCTCACAGTATGTAGGGAAATCCCATGCAATCTACAACCTCTCACAGTATGTAAGGAAATTCCATTCAATCTACAACCTCTCGCAGTATGTAAGGAAAACCCATGCAATCTACAACCTCTCACAGTATGTAAGGAAAACCCATGCAATCTACAACCGCTCACAGTATGTAAGGAAAACCAATCCATGCAATCTACAACCTCTCACAGTATGTAAGGAAATCCCATTCAATCTACAACCTCTCACAGTATGTAAGGAACTTCCATTCAATCTACAACCTCTCACAGTATGTATGGAAATCCCATGCAATCCACAACCTCTCACAGTATGTATGGAAATCCCATGCAATCTACAGCCTCACAGTATGTATGGAAATCCCATGCAATCTACAACCTCTCACAGTATGTAAGGAAACCCATGCAATCTACAACCTCTCACAGTATGTAAGGAAATCCCATGCAATCTACAACCTCTCACAGTATGTAAGGAAATCCCATGCAATCTCCATATACTAGTTGTAATGAATTACACCTCACAGTATGTAGGAAATCCATGCAATCTACAACCTCTCACAGTATGTAAGGAAACCATCAATCTACAACCTCTCACAGTATGTAAGGAAATCCCATGCAATCTACAACCTCTCACAGTATGTAAGGAAAACCCATGCAATCTACAACCTCTCACAGTATGTAAGGAAATTCCATGCAATCTACAACCTCTCACAGTATGTAAGGAAATCCCATGCAATCTACAACCTCTCACAGTATGTAGGGAAAACCCATGCAATATACAACCTCTCACAGTATGTAGGGAAAACCCATGCAATCTACAACCTCTCACAGTATGTAAGGAAATCCCATTCAATCTACAACCTCTCGCAGTATGTAAGGAAAACCCATGCAATCTACAACCTCTCACAGTATGTAAGGAAAACCCATGCAATCTACAACCTCTCACAGTATGTAAGGAAATCCCATGCAATCTACAACCTCTCACAGTATGTAAGGAAATTCCATTCAATCTACAACCTCTCGCAGTATGTAAGGAAAACCCATGCAATCTACAACCTCTCACAGTATGTAAGGAAAACCCATGCAATCTACAACCTCTCACAGTATGTAAGGAAATCCCATGCAATCTACAACCTCTCACAGTATGTAAGGAAATCCCATGCAATCTACAACCTCTCACAGTATGTAAGGAACATCCATTCAATCTACAACCTCTCACAGTATGTATGGAAATCCCATGCAATCCACAACCTCTCACAGTATGTATGGAAATCCCATGCAATCTACAGCCTCACAGTATGTATGGAAATCCCATGCAATCTACAACCTTTCACAGTATGTAAGTAAACTACATTCAATCTACAACCTCTCGCAGTATGTAAGGAAATCCCATGCAATCCACAACCTCTCACAGTAATGTAAGGAGATCCCATGCAATCTACAACCTCACAGTATGTATGGAAACCCATGTAATATACAACCTCTCACAGTATGTATGGAAAACCCATGTAATATACAACCTCTCACAGTATTTAAGGAAATTCCATGCACTCTACAACCTCTCACAGTATGTAAGGAAATCCCATGCAATCTGCATCCTCTCACAGTATGTAAGGAAATCCCATGCAATCTACAACCTCTCACAGTATGTAAGGAAATCCCATGCAATCTACAACCTCTCACAGTATGTAAGGAAATCCCATGCAATCTACAACCTCTCACAGTATGTAAGGAAATCCCATGCAATCTACAACCTCTCACAGTATGTAAGGAAATCCCATGCAATCTACAACCTCTCACAGTATGTAAGGAAAACCCATGCAATCTACAACCTCTCACAGTATGTAAGGAAAACCCATGCAATCTACAACCTCTCACAGTATGTAAGGAAATCCCATTCAATCTACAACCTCTCACAGTATGTAAGGAAAACCCATTCAATCTACAACCTCTCACAGTATGTAAGGAAATCCCATTCAATCTACAACCTCTCACAGTATGTAAGGAAATTCCATTCAATCTACAACCTCTCACAGTATGTAAGGAACTTCCATTCAATCTACAACCTCTCACAGTATGTAAGGAACTTCCATTCAATCTACAACCTCTCACAGTATGTATGGAAATCCCATGCAATCCACAACCTCTCACAGTATGTATGGAAATCCCATGCAATCTACAGCCTCACAGTATGTATGGAAATCCCATGCAATCTACAACCTTTCACAGTATGTAAGTAAACTACATTCAATCTACAACCTCTCGCAGTATGTAAGGAAATCCCATGCAATCCACAACCTCTCACAGTAATGTAAGGAGATCCCATGCAATCTACAACCTCACAGTATGTATGGAAACCCATGTAATATACAACCTCTCACAGTATGTATGGAAAACCCATGTAATATACAACCTCTCACAGTATTTAAGGAAATTCCATGCAATCTACAACCTCTCACAGTATGTAAGGAAATCCCATGCAATCTGCATCCTCTCACAGTATGTAAGGAAATCCCATGCAATCTACAACCTCTCACAGTATGTAAGGAAATCCCATGCAATCTACAACCTCTCACAGTATGTAAGGAAATCCCATGCAATCCACAACCTCTCACATTATGTAAGGAAATTCCATGCAATCTACAACCTCTCACAGTATGTAAGGAAAACCCATGCAATCTACAACCACAGTATGTAAGGAAATCCCATGCAATCTACAACCTCTCACAGTATGTAAGGAAATCCCATGCAATCTACAACCTCTCACAGTATGTAGGGAAATCCCATGCAATCTACAACCTCTCACAGTATGTAGGGAAATCCCATGCAATCTACAACCTCTCACAGTATGTAAGGAAATTCCATTCAATCTACAACCTCTCACAGTATGTAAGGAAACCCCATGCAATCTACAACCTCACACAGTATGTACATGTAAAGAAAACCCATGCAATATACAACCTCTCACAGTATGTATGAAAATCCCATGCAATCCACAACCTCTCACAGTATGTAAGGAAAACCCATGCAATCTACAACCTCACACAGTATGTAAGGAAAACCCATGCAATCTACAACCTCTCACAGTATGTAAGGAAAACCCATGCAATCCACAACTTCTCACAGTATGTAAGGAAAACCAATCCATGCAATCTACAACCTCACACAGTGTGCTAGGAAATCCCATGCAATCTACAATCTCTCACAGTATGTAAGGAAATCCCATGCAATCCACAACCTCTCACAGTATGTATGGAAATCCCATGCAATCTACAGCCTCACAGTATGTATGGAAATCCCATGCAATCTACAACCTCTCACAGTATGTAAGGAAAACCCATGTAATATACAACCTCTCACAGTATGTAAGGAAATCCCATGCAATCTGCAACCTCTCACAGTATGTAAGGAAATCGCATGCAATCTACAACCTCTCACAGTATGTAAGGAAATCCCATGCAATCTGCAACCTCTCACAGTATGTATGGAAAACCCATGCAATCTACAACCTCTCACAGTATGTAAGGAAATCCCATGCAATCTGCAACCTCTCACAGTATGTATGGAAAACCCATGCAATCTACAACCTCTCACAGTACCATGTAATATACTGTGAGAGGTTGTAGATTGAATGGAATTTCCTTACATACTGTGAGAGGTTGTAGATTGCATGTATTTTCCTTACATACTGTGAGAGGTTGTAGATTGAATGGAATGTAAGGAAATCCCATGCAATCTACAACCTCTCATAGTATGTAAGGAAATCCCATGCAATCTACAACCTCTCATAGTATGTAAGGAAATCCCATGCAATCTACAACTTCACACAGTATGTAAGGAAATCCCATTCAATCTACAACCTCTCATAGTATATTACATGGTACTGTGAGAGGTTGTAGACCATCCAAATTACTGTGAGAGGTTGTAGATTGAATGGAATGTAAGGAAATCCCATGCATATCTACAACCTCTCACAGCTTCGCAATCGTTGTAAAATAGATAAAAGTTTAAACTTAAACCCATGCAGGGATGTATTATGCCCCCATATAATCCACGTAGTCATAACGAAATATTAATATATATTGAAACAATACTTGGTGTATAATGTAATTTTAATAGGAATATTTGTTTTGGATTTGTAATTTTATTTTTCATAGAAAGTATGCATCTATTTCATTTTTCAAAGTTGCAGAATTTACATTTAAATTGTTCAGAAGATTAGGTTGTCAACTTCTACATTTCTAAGCACATTGTCAAAACTGTGAAAATGTATTTATCCAATGTTTGGCTTTAGCTAATTGGTAAGTTTTTTGTTCCCCTTAAAACATGTGAAATTGTTTGTGCTAACAGATTAAGTAAAACCCATATTAAGTGACAACTGCCAGAAACTTGTTTATAAAACAAAGTATATGACTGATTACTTAATTTCCTATGTTTGTACAATTAGCCACTTAGGCTATGGTTAATGATTATAAAGACTTGTATATAAAGAAGGTGCTCACTATTTGAAAAAAGCACAGACCGATATGTAGTCCAGTGGTAACACGCTGGACTGGTAATCCAGGGATCGCAGGTTCGATCCCCCGTCTGACCCTAATAAAATTAACAGTCTTTCAGATGGGACGTTAAACCAAGGTCTCGTGTCGGTGCTTTACACCGTGCACGTAAAAAAGAACCAGAGGAGACTCTGGAATGGGTCTCTGTCTGTATCATTGCACTATACTCCAAAATCTATCTAAAATGACTAATCTCTTCCGGCGGCGTCGCTCATATGGGCAACCGGTAGCGACTATAAATAAACGTAAAACACACATTGAAAAAATCAGGATAGATAAATTTGTATCTGGAATTCCAGTGAGAAAGGATATCCGAAATATTTGTTACTGTTATAAAAAGTTATATGGATAGTGGATGTTGTTGACATTGTTATTTATTTGAATAGTTGGATAGTTGGTGTTAAGAACTTGTACAAAATCATACCGTAAATAAAAGTTTTTTAAACACCAACACGGAACTTGGTTATTAAGCTTCACAGTGTCCACTTTATGCGACTGAACACCGAACCATTTACCCCGGTATAATAGATGACCTATTTGTGAAGCTTTCCCTGGGTTTTAGAAAAATAATTAAAAAGAAGAAACTGTCAAAATGAAGAAAAAGTTTTAGTTTGGTTGTATGCATGTTAATAAGTTTTATTTATTTTGATATATGTAGTCGGATCAGATGGCAAAGCTAGTGAAGATTCCTGGTATAGTGATTGCTGCATCGGCTATCCGCTCTAAGGCTACCCACCTGTCTATACAGTGCCGCAGTTGTCGTAATGTCGTCAACAACATCGCTGTCAAGCCTGGTCTAGAGGGATACAGTCTTCCAAGGAAATGTAACACGTAAGCTGTCTATTTATCAATGTTATCTACTAAGCAATATGGATGAAATGTGTGATACTTCCAAAATTGTGAAACCGAGTGGTTTCTGTGGAAGTTGTGGTAGATTGTTCGCTTCAGGTGTGAAAGGCCCAGCTGTAGGCAAGGCATTTAAATTCCACATTCAGGAATGAGGTCTCGAGAGGGATTAATCTATTGTTATGAAAACTTGCTAAAATAAATTTGTATAGACTGAGTGGTTCTGTATTCATATTAGTGTTTTCGTTGGTTTTATTTTATTGATCTGAGCTGAAAAACAAACATTAAAAATTATTGATTCATAATTTGCATGCGGAACATCAAGGATGTGGAACTGGAACATTAAGGATGCGTCAAATTAGTCTATTTATTCAGTTGTGAAAAACACCGGACAAGATCTTCTAAACCCATTGTCAGGAATGATCAATACCAATCCTAGTTGTACGTATCATTTTCATGTTCCACTCGGATCATTTTTTACACAGGTGAACATTTGGATGAGCACACTTCGTTCGGACAAGGTCTCCTAAACTCCTGGCTGGATTTACATGAAACTTCACAGGAATTATTAGTACCAAGTCGATTTGTGTAGATAAATTGCGTTCTATTCAGTTAATTTTTCACACAGTTATGGCCCTTTGAAGATTTCAAGAATGCAGTTTGTCCGGGATTACTTGCATCTACGGATCAGTACTAACCCGAGTTCTGCATATCAGATTTGTGCTTCGTTCCGTTAATTTTTCACGCAGTTATGGCCATTTACTCCACTGAAGCTACATTGCCAGGGAGACATTCGTTTTTTTGTTTTTCAAAAACAATTTCTAGTTCTTATATGTTTATAGAGATCAAGCGGGGAGGCCCAAGTGCCCTGTGGACCCATTCTTCATTATTCCAGACAAGTGTAAGTGTGTGGATTTCCAAGTGCTGAAGCTGCAGGAAACACCGGAATCTGTTCCCAATGGAGAAATGCCTCGTCACATGCAGCTGTACTGTGATAGGTAAGATCCCTACTGTCAGATTATGTATTGGATTTCAGTTGACCATCCAGCAGAATGATTCGCCCAAAGCTTGATTTGATTATATTCATGAAGTGTTGATTTGATTCTTTTTGATTCAATTCATATTACCGTAATAGTGACAAATTGTACCGTAATCGTATAGTATAAGTTCCAACAAGTCCAAGTTATAACACAAGTATTTATTTATCATTAAAATAAATTGTTACGATGTGCATAAGCACCATACGGAACTTTCAAAATCCCAGTTCGTCTTCCCTAGTCTAAATTTATCTCATCTTTTATAGAGAAGCCAGCTTGGACAGGTATTCCATAAAATGTCAAGCTACAGATGTTCCAGTAAACATGTTTGGTATAACTGTCACTCAATATATCAATCCGGATATATTGTTTTGGTGCAAACACATGCTTGTAGGGAAAATAACATGTTAATATTTTGAAATTGTACTGTTTAAACTTAAAACATCAGAGTACATTTCTGATGTAATAGCATACATATGTGGAAAAACCTTTAATATGCTGATCAGGCATACTGATGTAAGGGATGTCCACGCCAAGTATACTTGTTTATCTGCCAAATGTACTTGCTTCTCTACCAACATAAACAGTTAGTACAGTTCCATGTATAATTGCCTTGTATAAAGACCGTATACAGCATTATTATAAATGGACCAATACTCATGAATATGTACCATGCTATGCAACTAATTATGGAGGTAATTAATTAACATAATCAACATATAACCCCATTATGTTACACACCTCCCCCAACAAGTTAATTAATTATGAAATACAAATTATCCCAGCCTGTAAATTCATTAAGAATAACAAATTTACAAGTATCTTATACAATTTACAAATAACCAATGTCAAGGCATATATGTCAAAAATTAAATTGTCAATATAATAGGTAAAACACAATAATTTTTTTAAAGCACACAATCACATATTAAAGTTAATGTTAAAGTCCAGCTTAAACGGAGTCATTGATCGTCTTTGTTTCTGTGGTTAGGAACGAAAATGGTGGTGTAGCTGTGAAAAAATGGAGGCCTGGTATTCTTCTTGGTCGCCATTCAGCGTCGCTGATTTCTTCTGCATTGTTATTTTTGATAATGTTGGTTGGTGTTGGTGTTGGTGTTGGTGTTGGTGAAGGTACGTCATAGGAGGCCTTCATTAGGTTTACGTCATCTGATTTCCAACGCATGGTGAATAACCTGTCTGGTCCAAACAGTTCCTTAAATTTGTCGGCTGTGTACGTTTCCATTATTAATTACTGTAATGGAATAATGTTCTTCCTTAGAACGGCTAATACAAATGTTCTCACATTCTTCGCAATATTATGTACAACAGTTTATATATAAATATGCAGGGTGTTCATTTGACCCGAGCTCCCGGGTTTTGACGCACGAAAATTGATAAAGACGCTTTTTGACTCTTGGTGAAAATGCCCTGAGAGTCAACTTGACCCGGGGCATTGATCGGTCATGCGTCATCAAATATTTTCTCAGCGGAGTAATTATCAAAATATGTCTGTCTACGAGGTCGAAGACCGTAATCGTTCATATATAAAACGCAGTTATTTTCATCAAAAGTCTGCTGCATTTTGTTATGAACACGATCGTGATCTCACAATCGGACAAATGGCGTCTAGGCAAACTTTATGTAAAATCTTTATCTCAACCAGCCGATCAGAATATAGTATCAACCACGCATAAAGCGCCTTCATCACTTGTGCCGCCCAGGATTAGGTTCAAAACGCGTGGTTGATGTCATTATTCAGTTGGGTGGTTGAGAAAAAAGGCGTACCCAAACTTTAGTATCAAAGGGAAATAAATCTTTAATAACGTTTCTCTAATACCTGTACGGCTCGGTATTTTTCCGGTAAAAATTAGTTTTTATCAAAAGACAATTATTATTGATTGTCACAATTAGCAAGTTTTTGCAAACAACCAATTACCGTTTGTGTTGTTTGCCATCATATGTGCTGCTAATCATGAGAACTGAGAAGTTTAAGTAGGTGTTGACATTATGTGTATTGTCAATGTACAATCGGCATAGATAAAACGGTGTTTTTGTAACACGTGTATTGTCAATAATAAGTTGTCTGCTATTTGAGAAGCTTATAGTGGGCCACTGATATAGAAATTATACGCCGGAATCGTTTGATGATGTCGGTGAATAAAAGTACTTTTGCTATTGTTACATATTTCTATGTGTGCACCACCCATTAATCATTTCATTGTTTCTACATTATTCCTTCATTTTCTGGAGAATATTCCTAAATCATTCTTAGTTATATTTTCAATCAGATCGGAGATAAAAAATTAAAGAGTATCAGTTTTAGAAATTAAATCTTAAATATGGTTCAGAAAAGCCTTAGTCAATTCGGAATTGGCACACCCAGCAAACGTAAGCTAAGTGATAGTGTTAGTGAACCTGGGACACCTAAACGCCATAAAGTAGACTGTGGCACTCCTAAGTCTAAAGTGAAAAGAAAATTCAGGTCTGAATGGCTTAATGAATTTGAGTGGCTGGAAATGAAACAAACTGATGATCAGATTCTGTTGTATTGTACTTGGTGTAGAGATGCTAAAAAGAAAAATCCCTTCGCTAACAGTGGTAGCACGAACCTACAAAAATTACATGTACGTAAAGTACCAACATGCATATATTTGACTCTTGAAAATTCCAGCTTGACTCTTGAGATTTTGACCTCAAGGGTCATTGACTCTTGAGTTTCAAAGTCTAGTGAACGGCCCTGTATATGCACATCCGCATATTTCAATAGATGATTTATTTACAATCATGATTTGTGATTGTTGTTGACTAATGTTCATGGTATTCAACATCGAAGAACGATAACAGCTCTCCTCAGGGCCCGTAGTAATGAAACAATAACAACTGTCACAAAGACACGTAGTGATGAAACGATTTCAACTGTCCATGAAGGAAGACACCTTCAACAGCATCACTATCGTCACGGCGGAGATGTAAGGAATGTAGATCCTTGGAGACGTCACAAACATCTCTGTTTTGGAACAACCATCTCGAGCTCAATGACATCGACGTTCCCACCCATATGGGAAGTCTCAGTTACACAATTCTTAACAATATGTTCATTGGCTAACCTTTTGCAATGGCTACATTTAAATTTTATCACGAGTATAGCAATAATTATGATACTGGCACATGAAACTATTAATACATACACAATGATATGACTGTGTTCTTGAATCTCTACAGGCTCAAAGGTATAAGGATGATTAAAGACGTTATTCATAGGAACTTCAGTCAAATCTTGTAAATTATTTGGTATTTCAAATGCTGTCAAATTTTTGAAACCAGAATTGAACCCTTGCCAAAGACGGAGTTTAGTGACATTTCTAAATGTCAACAGTTGCTTCCAACTACCTACGACTTTTGCATCGTCATGTTTTTGGTTGTAAACAGGTAAACTCAGTGATTCACTGACAGCTGTGCATGTCTTGTTTAAACCTATTATCTCCATTGGAGATTTTACCTTCAATACATTTGAATTCCTGTTTTGACAGTTCATAGTAAATGTCAACGCAGTGTTTGTGAAAATAACCCAAATATTGTTATGTATCGTTGCTGTTGGTGAATTTTGATTCAAAACTGCCATTTTAGTACAATGGGATTCGACCTTTCCCATATTTCTCATGAATAAAGCAACGATACACATTTTACTCAAATTGGTTGCATATGTAGCAACCTTTGGATTGCAAAATTGTGTGTATTTGTTTCTACACAAGTGGATTTGTTCTGGGGTAAGGTAAGTAAAGCAAAATTTGATCTATCTCTGGATATCATAAGTGAGCTAGATTCCAGTCTATATTTACCATACATACCAATTTTGTCATTGGAATGCAATGGAATTGGAAGGTTGATAACCTTAAAGATCTCATAAGATGTCTTGACATTCAGTAGAGGAATGTCCAAAACTATTTTAATAGTATTATTTTCGATAAATATTGTGCAATACAATATGTTATAATAATACCAAATCTTTTGTCAGGTAATTTATAATTATGAGGTATTTTATTTTCTATTTCTAGTAACAATTTCTTTAATTGATTTGGAGAAATTGTGTTAACGGAAAGATGATTCATCGAAAGCATGCTTAGTTCTAGCTTTAAGTTGTCTAGGTATGTTATTGCATTTTGAAACATAAGTTTTATTTCATCAATTATCATTTGAAATTGAAGATAAGTATGAACAAATTGTTCCAGTCGTATAAACTTACTGTCAAATATAAATTTTAGTTCACTTATTCTGTCGTCTAATTTTTGAAGACATACAACCAAATCTATAATTGATCTCCTATTTTCAGCTACTTTTGTTCTAGTTAAGTTTAAAACAGATAAACTTAATTTCAAGTTATGACTAATTTGTTTTTCATTGTTAGCCAATAATTTGATATTTTGATTGATATTGTCTAAGTCTGTTTCTGATAGAGTGCCAAATAAAACACTTAGGGTCTGTCCCACAACTGGCAACAGAGATCGTTTATTCCTTCCAGAACTCATTGTATTGATCAAAATTATCGTTAACAGATTGATAGGTGTCAGTCAATAATTGAAGTTCGAGTCTACTTTTAAACGTCTCAGTATAACCTGTAAGATCATTCATTTGATAGAATTGGGTGATAACTTTAATTACATCATCAGTTTGACGGATATCATTCTTAATCTTATCAATGAATTGAGTGCATGGTGCCAGATCATGAACAAATGTAATAAGCCAACGGTCATCCTTGACAAATACTTCATTAATCTGTTGGAAAATAACATTTTCTTGAATAATAAAGCCAACTAATGAACAAGAGTGAGATACACAGGTAACTTATATTTCACAATAATTCAGGTATCACCTGAAATACACAAATAAACTACATTAATGTAGGTCGCGAATAAATTGATCGCTTGTACAGAACGAGGTCTGATTATAACATATCAGCTATTAACCTCAATAACTTTTTCATGTCATCTTTATTTGACTTTGGTTGGTCCTCAAGAGGAACAATCTTGGAATTTACCATCACCTCATTTATTTCCATTTCTTCATCCGAATAAATTGATCTACCTGACTTGATAATTATTGATTCCTTGTCGGAATCACTTTGATAATGTTTTTCCCGGCCTATTTGTCCTTACTCGTTTGAGCTCTGCTCTTTAACCTTTTGGACAATTCCATTAATGGAATATCATCTTCAGAATCCCTCTCCTTCCTATATTTCTTAACCAATTTACTCAAGGGAATGTCCTCTTCTGAATCAGACTCAGTGTTTGACTCAGAGGCAGGGGGAACAACATAGTGATTGTTTCTATATTGTCTTACATCAGCCTGTTCAGGAATAACCCATTCATCAATCTTTGCTAATCTTAGCAACTCGGCATGAACCTTTGATGTTGACCCATCTAACTGATTTTTGATAATGTAGGTGGCGGGGCCAGTTTTATCAAGTATTCTATAAAAAGGACACCATTTAACATCAAGCTTTCCTTTTCTTCTGTTATTTTTTATAGTATACTGGGTCGTTGACCTGGTATTCCATTACATTAGCAGACTTATCATGATATTTGGCTTGTCTGTTCTTTGCCTTTTTCATGTGTTTTCTAACTTGCATAAATGCTTTGTGTTGTTCTTGCATGGCAATCTGCGCATGTCTTCACCGTGAACTTTCCTTCTTAATTTGAACAGATTATCAACGGGTAAGACAACGTCCCTATTGTAAAGTAGATAGAAAGTTGAAAACTTTGTTGACTCACTGATATTAAACCTAATAGCAGCAAGGGCCTGATTCAAATATAAATCCCATGTTTGTTGATTATCGCTGACCTTTTTAGCTAAAATGTCATGCAAGGTTCTATGAAATCGTTCAACTTTTGCATTACTTTGTGGGTGATCAACACATGGTGTATGTTCAGTGATTCCATGACCTCTCTCATGACCTTGTTGACATTTTCTGATCCATTATCTGTAACAATTTGTAACGAACAACCAAACTGTGGGAATATTTCTTCTATTAGTAAATGGGCTACTGTGTCAGCAGTTTTATCTGGCACAGGAAATGCTTCAGGCCAACCACTATACCAGTCCACGAAAGCTTTGTTTCCAACGTTGTTGGATATGGGCCAGATAAATCTAAACTTAACTTTGCCATGTGTTAGATTGGTCAGATCGTTCATGGATATGTGTTCGTATTATAGACGGTTCCTAATTTCTCGGAAATTGCTGAACCCATTATAGATTTGACAAAGAAACATGCTCACTTTAAATGGACAACTGTTCACCAAACAGCTTTTGATTTGTAGTCCTGGTTCATTTACAATGAAACCATTCTCGACCTGCCTTACATCATAACTTTGACCAGATGGCAGATCAGGACTATTTCTAACCTTACCTAAACAGATTTTAGCAGTATTAGGTTTTAGTAAACATGTATGTTTCATCCTAACAGTTGATGCGATATGAATATCCTCTTCTAAGTTAACATAAATTTTGTCATTTATTCTCATACTTTTTAAATCAAAATAAAGT
The DNA here is from genome assembly GCA_014843695.1 of Archivesica marissinica. Lineage (NCBI taxonomy): Eukaryota > Metazoa > Mollusca > Bivalvia > Venerida > Vesicomyidae > Archivesica > Archivesica marissinica. Next base: position 36,568,270 of record CM026404.1, on the reverse strand, counting down.
CTTACTTTATTTGTTTTCATGAAATCCAAACCAAGTATCACGTTTCTATTTAAATCACTAATCACAAGAAATTCTTGAGACACCTCGGTTCCACCGATTTTCAAAGTAACATTAATGCATCCCAAAACATCTAAAGGAGTATCACCTGCTGTGTGTAAGCTCACTTGTTTATATTTTAATTTGGGCTTATTTTTCAAACTAGCATACACCCTTTGATGCATTAAAGAAACTTCACTTCCAGTGTCTACAAGACTTCTAAACCTTTGTCTACCTATCATAACCAAACAAGAATTTGGATTTCCCGAAATATTGACATTGTATGATGGTACTTTAGCTGTTGTGTTATTTTTATTTCTCTTTTCATTGACCCCAACATGAAAAGAGGTTTCTAGTTTCCCTGATTTAACCCTGGTCTATGAACTTGGCCTCTATCAGGATAACGATTTCCCCCTTGACCCACTGGCGGTCTTCGAACATTTATGTTTAGGCAGTTACGGATGACATGACCTTCTTCACGACAATTCCAACAGCTAATCTTTCTCTCATTTGACTGGGCATTTATGGCATTGATATTTATACCCTTGCACGTATTTGCCTTGTGACCATAGTTGTGGCACTTGTAACATTTAAATGTTCGTGAATGGTCAACTTCCATGGGTTCTGGACCCCTATTCATATTACCTGATAGTATATATTCTACCACCAGATGCGGCAACCCTTTGTCTTAAATTAAACTCATTTATAGCATTCCCCATTGCTCCCTGTAGAGTATCTGGGTTCTTCCTAAAAATGGTCATTTTTAACTGCTCATTATTTAACCCATTTGCAAACATATCAACACGCTGGCTTTCAATAAATACATTATTATCTTGACCCTCAAAGCCAACCTCAGCTAACCCCATAACCCTTTCGGCATACAATTGTATGTTTTCACCAGGTTTTTGTTTAATTTGTCTAAGCATGGTTAAGGCTACATGTGAATCTGTAACATCGCTGAATCTTTTAGCAAGGTCTATTTTTAGTTCTGCCCATGAACCATTTGGAGTGCTGTCCAGAAACCTCTGAATATACCCACTAACAGGACCCCTAGAAGTTTGAAAAGCTAATAGTTTGATCTACACATAAATTTGTTAGTCTTTGATATCCATTCCCTGAAACATGTTGGTTTACCATCAAAATTAGAGACAATACCTGATACACCTTGGGAGGCTAAAACAGCAGATATATTAGACATTTGCTCTGATATTGCATTAAATGCCTGTGTAAAAGGTTGACCTTGAGCCTGCATAATCTCAATATGAGCAGCATCCATTTGCTGTGCTTCATCCATTTTAAATTTAAATGAAATGAATAACATGTAGCTCATATTAAAATTTAAACACAAATTCTTGCTTGTATAAGTACATTAGCATCAAGCTATCAAAATAAATTATATACGTCCGTATGTTTCCATGTTAGTACCGGGTACTTCAATCATGTGCCATAAATTTTTAAGTAGCCATATTTTGTTAGCTCTCAAACATGTGTTAAAAATAATTGTAACTTCACTTACCGGGCAGTTCTTATGTCATCAACCCGCTTGAATCCTGGTCTAAGGCTCCAGTTAATCCTGTGTACCGTAATCGTATAGTATAAGTTCCAACAAGTCCAAGTTATAACACAAGTATGTATTTATCATTAAAATAAATTGTTACGATGTGCATAAGCACCATACGGAACTTTCAAAATCCCTAATCTAAATTTATCTCATCTTTTATAGAGAAGCAAGCTTGGACAGGTATTCCATAAAATGTCAAGCTACAGATGTTCCAGTAAACATGTTTGGTATAACTGTCACTCAATATATCAATCCGGATATATTGTTTTGGTGCAAACACATGCTTGTAGGGAAATAACATGTTAATATTTTGAAATTGTACTGTTTAAACTTAAAACATCAGAGTACATTTCTGATGTAATAGCACACATGTGTGGAAAAACTTTTAATATGCTGATCAGCCATACTGATGTAAGGGATGTCCACGCCAAGTATACTTGTTTATCTGCCAAATGTACTTGCTTCTCTACCAACATAAACAACAGTTAGTACAGTTCCATGTATAATTGCCTTGTATAACGACCGTATACAGCATTATTATAAATAGACCAATACTCATGAATATGTATCATGCTATACAACTAATTATGTAGGTAATTAATTAACATAATCAACATATAACCCCATTATGTTACAAAATACTGTTTTTATAAGTTGTTAACTTTGTTTTGAGTAATACCTTGATTTACATCTTTTTCCAAATACTGGCCACCATCAGCTCCGGCCAGTTTGATAGCTCAAGAGAGAGCTCAGTTTTAACATGTTTATTGATTGGATAGTGGCATAAATTCAGAAAATCAGATTGCTCATTTTGTTTTACCTTTTGTCTTTGGATAACATCCACTTTTATCGCAGTTTGATGTGTATCCGCCATCGTTTGAACATTTTGAAAATAAAATTGTTTAAAAGCCGTCGAAACAATAAAAATGAGGAGTGTGAATCGAATTGGCTCCTCAGAATAGTAATCCAATTAAGTGAATCGAATCATTGCCGCTCTACCAGCAGCTCTCAGCCAGAAACTGCGATGTAATGTATTTGGTCAGTGTGTATATACATGGTTATATTTGCTCATTTAATCGTACGACGAAAACCATTGCAATACCTTGTTAATTATGAGACGTTGATTGATAATAAGCCCAATAGATGGAGCTGTCACAGGTCAGGCAGCTGCTGGCTGTGAAGGGCTATTCAATCTTTATTTTCTGTACAGTTTAATTTCCTAAATTCAGAGTTGTGAGTTGTATGGATTTTATTTGTTCTCGTTTTTAAAAATAGAAATCTGCCAGATTCTTTTGAAAACTATTTGATTCCGAATTCCATGTTCTCCGGAACCAATAAAATCTTTGGTATAATAGGCCATGTCGACTTGGTTCAAATTCATCTTCATGTTGTTGCGAAACCAGTAGAAACACAGTAACACAGTTTTATGACCAAATATTGATACTGTGTGGTGTGGGGTGGTGTGGCACCATTCAATGTCAAATATGGATGGCATGCCCCGGACCCCCTAGTTTGTAGAAATGCCCCGCTTTGCGGGGCTTACACAGTTTTTAATATAAACACACTTGCATATCTACATGCTGTATTTCAAGTATATGTTCATATTTTCTGTACAACAATTCAATGTATTCATATTATATTTCCTGTACATTATGTTGTATTTTATGTGTATATTCCGTACCTCATGTTGTATTACAGGTATATATGTGATAAAGTCGTACCTGGTAACAGAATTACAGTGATGGGAATTTTCTCTATTAAGAAGAGTGGTAAAGCTACAAAGGTAACAGAATGTATATTAACGGTTTACATGTAGTGAGTGAGGGCGAGAGAGACGAAGAATCAATATACCTACCATATTGATTATGAGATCACGGTTTGCAGGGGGCCACCATTTCCACAATAACTAGAAGGATTGGATCTACAGTCTTCAAACTTTAAATTGATTATGAGGTTACAGCGTGAATAACCCGATTCCGATGCCCGAAACAATACACCGTGAATCCTAGCACCTCCCAAGAGTTGCCGATAAGGAATTCACACCAGTGAGCTGAAGACCGTGAGGGTGGGATTTTCTTATGCTTTGGATGCACTTTGTGTATTTTATGTTTATTTATCGTCGCTACCGGTTGCCCATATGAGCGACGCCTTGAAAGATTGATCGTTTTAGATTTTTGGAGGATAATGATACAGACAAAGACCTATTCCAGAATCTCTTGGTTCTTTTACGTTCACGATGTAAAGCACCGACACGAGACCTCGGTTTAAAGTCCCATCTGAAAGACTAATGCACTTTACAAATAATGCCAGCCTTTATATGCACTTATGAATGGCATATGAATTTACTATTAAGTGATGAGGTCATTGGAATGTGACAATTTACTCACATTCATTTCATTGAAAAGTAAACACCCAGTACATGTTAATTTTAGCGGTTTAATTTATTTATTGCTAAACGTTTACATCCAACACGTGTAAAGATTCAAATAATGTATGCCTTAACCATGATACTAAAAGAGAAATGGCACATGAACAACACATGAATGGTAGTGATGCGTCATCGATGATGTATCGCTGTTCTCATGACATAACTTCACGGCAGTGTTCGGATTTTACTGTTATCCAATGAAATGATATAAATGTGGACGCAGAAATAAACGGGAACTAGCGGACTTGTTCGCGATATCTAATTAGCATAAAGTAGTCCCCTTGTCTGACCGGTTAGACAGATTTATCTCACCCCCCCAAAATGGTGCGAAAAGCTTGTCTATAGGTGAGAATATTGTACACACCATTCACAAGACTGATAGCATGGCCAAGACTGTTTTCTGAAATAATAATTTCTAGTTTTCATTTTATTCTCTCAGACCACAAGTCACTGCTATGACTACACTAAACTGCTAGGTCAAATATTTTGCTTTTTGTGCCCGTCATGAGTGAATTAACCAGTAGACTTGAAAAGTATATGGGTCAACTGTGACATACAGGATGTTTTCGATATAACTTGGTACAAGTGATCATCATAACATGTCACTGGCAACTCCCAAGTCGGTCAAGGTCACTGTTGCTAAAATTAGAAAACCATTTTTGTCCTAACAACTATGTTATATGCAGGAATTATAAGAAAACTTGGCATAAGTGATTCACAGGGTTCGTACGGAAATGAAAAGTCCTTGAATTTCAAGCCCTCCCATGAAAAGTGCTTAATTTCAGTTTTATCCTTGAAAAGTACTTGATTTTCGACCATGACCCTTGAAAAGTGCTTAAATGCTGTTGAGCTATGATGGTTCCCATCTAATCCCTGAAGAAATACTCATTTCCAATGTTTTTTTCTCAATAACGGTCAACAAATAGTATAAAATGGAGCGAACAGCTGGTATTGTTTACATCTAGATTAGAACCGGAAGTCAAATAACGGTCCCGGGTGGTTTCGCCCCAAAAACGATTTCGTCCCCTATCCGTGTTCGCCCCAATACTGGTTCGCCCCAATGACGCAGTGTCTATGTAACCGGTTACTCGGGTGAGTTTAATGCGCGCGGTGTCGTCCGTTGGATGTGCGCTGCCGGGATAATACATAATACTACTGCAGATATAGAATTATCGTGTGTATTATCATACACAGGTACTAATATAGACTCGCGGACAGTTGGGTTAGCACACAATTTCCACTCCGAGCATTACGGAACAGGACCATGACTTGGGGACGAAACGGACCGTCCGCGACCGTAGAATTTAGTAATTAAAGTTAGTGCGCCGCGCATGTAAAAATAGCCACTAAAAATATTTGCACAGGGCGAAAAGTCAGCGTCTGGATTTCCACGACATACAACAACAACAAACTCAAAAGTCAAAATGCCTTCGGGAAAATGTGTTTTTAATCCCGGATGGGACAAGAAATATGCGTGGTTGTCACCGGTGAAGGAAAGCAAAAGCAAAGCTAATTGTACTGTGTGTCGCAAGGAATTTGACATAGGCGCGATGGGTGAAAGTGCTATCAAGTCTCATGTTAAAAGTGAAAAGCACAAAAAACTTTCGGGACCTTCTTCAAATTCGGGTTGTACGCTAGATATGTTTTAACAGGGCAAACAAACGGACCCCAAAGGAGTTTCACAAACAGACCCCTCACATGTTAAAACATCATCAACCAGTGAAGCTGATGTCTGTGTTAGAAATTTCGTGTCCGGCAATCGTGGCTTAGAGGCTGAAATTCTGTGGACGATACACTGTATTACAAACCACTCATACCACAGCAATGAAGGAATAAGCAACTTATTCCAAAGAATGTTCCCGGATAGTGAGGTAGCTTCGAAATTTGCATGTGGAGAAACAAAAACACGCTACTTGACAGTGTTTGGCATAGCAGATCACTTCAAAAATAATCTGATGAATTCTGTCAGCGGATCATTTGTCGTCTTATTTGATGAATCCCTCAACAAAAAAATGCAGGAAAAACAAATGGACATTCATTTAAGGTTCTGGGATGAAGAGAACACTGAGCCTAAAGTAGTCACTCGCTATTTCGGTTCGACTTTTATGGGACATGGTACAGCGAAAGACATGGTACGTCACTTTCAGGACGCAGTGTTTGACCAAGTACCACATGCAGATAATCTGTTACAAATCAGTATGGATGGACCGAACGTCAATTGGGCATTTTATGATATTGTTCAAGAACAAATCCAAAAGGATTATAACCATTCACCCATAGATATTGGGTCATGTGGCCTGCACACAATGCACAATGCGTTCAAGGCAGGAGCAACATCAACAGAGTGGGATGTCGGTGGGATTCTTAGTGCTCTATATTATCTCTTCAAGGATTCCCCAGCCCGTCGGGAAGATTACACAACATGTGTTGTTGAATCTGGAACGTCTATGAACTCGGTCATGCCACTGAAGTATGTACAACACAGATGGCTAGAAAATGTGCCAGTCGTGAAGAGAGCCGTTAAGATCTGGCCACTTGTTCAAGGGTATGTGAAGAAGGTTGAGGCAAAGGTGTTCCCAAAACCAACTTGCAAATCGTATGAGGTAATATCCAAGGCCTGCAAGGACAGTTTGCTGCTTGCGAAGATGGAATTCTTCAACACTGTTGCAAACATTCTCTATCCATTCCTCATGAACTTCCAAACTGACAAACCAATGGTCCCATTTCTCGGAACAGAGCTTACTTCAGTCATAAAGACACTGATGAGAAAATTCATCAAGTCAGATGTTTTGGAGAAACATTCTACCTCAACTGACAAGTTGCTCCATTTGAAGATTGAAGACTCTGGAAACCATGTTGGTTACAAAAGCGTTGACCTCGGGCTATGCACAGAAGAGAAGCTGAAAGGACTGAAAGTTAGTGACAGACAACTAATGGATTTTCGAATGGAGAGTAAAGGGTTTCTAATTAGGTTGATTATGAAACTGAAGGAGAAGAGCCCCATCACCTATTCTCTTGTGAGAAATCTCAGTTCTCTCAGTCCCGTGGAAATTGCATCTGATAAGCCAGAGAGCAAAGAACGCTTCAAGAAGGTTGTGAAAAAGATAATTTCAACCAAATGGATTGACAGCAGTGATGGCGACATCCTGTTGACAGAGTATGACAATTTGCTCGAGAGCATTCCATCGATTGGTGTGAAGAAGTTCACCGACTTCAACCCGTATAAGGACAGACTTGATGAGTTCTACATGGATCTCAATCTGGAAAACAAAGAGAGATTTTGTCATCTCCTCAAATTCATCAAATTAATTCTGATAATATCACATGGACAGGCTCAAGTGGAACGTGGCTTTTCAGTGAATAAGCAAGTCGAGTGTGAAAATATGCTGAAACAAACTGTAGTGGCACAACGTATTATTTGTGACTACATGTTCTACACTGGTGGACTGAACAACTTTGTTGTGAGTAAAGAGCTCATGCTGAGTGCACAGTCAGCTCGCCACAGATACCATAGTTACCTCGACAAGAAGCGGGAGGATGAGAAATCAGAAGAGCAGAAAAGGAAGAGAAAGGCCATCCATGATGAGATTGAGTGCATAAAGAAGAAGAGGAAACAGGCTAAAACTGATGAAACTGCTCTTATACAGAGTGCTGATAAACTGTGTACACAAGCTGAGACCCTTGGAAAGCTGGAACTGTTGGCTCAAGCTAATACAAACAGAGAGAAGTCCAGGGAGAAGAAGAAGTTGTTTGAGAGCCTATCCAAAAAACTGGAGGACAAGGCTGCGCTCTTAAAATACTAAATATGTCTAAACAATAACTGTAAATATGTTAAAATTGTTCTGCAATTAGCTTTGCTTTTGTTTAATTGACATTTGACAACATTTCAAGTTCGGTGTTAAGAGTTACATTGACATACTTGTACAAGGAGTGCAGGCAGCATGATAACACATTGAATGTAGCGGTAAGTTATCTACCCGCACATAATTTAATAGTCCTTGAAAATGGTGCTCACGGTCCTTGAAAAGTGCTTAAATAGTGCTTGAATTTGATTGTCCAAAAAGAGTGGGAACCCTGGTTCCAAAAACATATATTCTTTATTACCATAATATAGATGAGCATTTGATACAAATTCAAAAAATACATGTTCAGAATTTATACAAATTTACAATAACAGTATTACAATTATATCATACATACATTGTTATATACAAGTACAATTTATAATTTATTTACAGTTTAGATATATAATTATCATACATTTTCCCCTGGCACTGGCTAAACGAAGCATATGAACACATGTGCGGGCAAAGATAGCAAGTTAGATATTGCGAAGACACAATATTCCGTGACAGACCACATGATGACCCTTAAATACTCTCTCCAATTGAATGTGAGGGGGTATATTCGTTATATAAATTGTATTATCAACACGTTCATGTATATACAATATAATTATGTATGAATCAAATATATGTGCCAACTAGTCCGTGTACCTGGCATGATCTGAATGCGATGCCATTCATACTAAAACTGAGGATGAAAGTTCCCACACTAATATTAAAGTGGTATATTGTATATACATATAATCGGTGAAGTTGAAAAGGCATGGCAAACATATGATACGAACAACCCCACAGTGAGCAATCTTGCCGAAACGAAACACAAGAAAGTTCGTAGGGAGTTAATGTATCTGATGGCTATGCCATTCAGCAAAGATGCATTACACTAAATGTACACACACATATAGTTATGGTTACATGAGCATTCTATAGCTTATTTTAAGACACTGTAATTGTAAAGCTTCAGAGCTCTCGCCACTAATTGGATATGTATAAAGACCTGTCAACATATCAAACACTTGTTGTACTAGCCGTTCATTGATCATAAGAAGGTAACACTGAAAACCAGCGACTTGTAATATCTGCTTCCATAAAACATTTTGTAAACGGATATTGTGTGCACAAAAGTAAATCTTGTGTATAATCACATTTTCTACCAGAGAATTGCATTTTGAACAATTGACATGATTTGTTATTGATAGTAATTTGGCAATTGTTTCTACCGCACATCTGCACTGGTATTTCAGTTCTGGGCTCACTGCTCCCAAGGTCCAGAACAAGCAGGGTTTGTTGAAATTCATAATATTCTCAAGACCTACGACTTCACTATTGCATATATCACGATCTAGTCTTGTTGAGAAGTCATGCTTGTCTGACAAGAATAGACTTCCACTCATGTTTCGATGGGAATATTCCAGACATGCTATACCGTATCAGATAGTCTGCAATATTGTACTGATGTAAAAGTTTAAAGATATCAGGGATGTAGCCAAGTACCTGCCTTTCATCATTGATGTAATGTACAAGTCTCTGTATAAACATCTGTTTTGCTAAATAAACCCAAGGCAATCTACACAACTGTCCTAGGAATTGGAGTGTTCTATAGTTTATTTCAGTTTCTATAGATAGGACACCCATGAGACTCAAAGCAATATCGGTGTTCGTGTAGGGAGGCAGATTCTGTACTAATTTCACACAAAATCTATGCGATCTTTCTAAGGAAAGCATGTGCGAGGGCGAAACATTACTCCAGAGTTCGCACCCATATAGAGCTTTAGGTAGCATAACAGACTTATAAATCGTTCTCCATGTAGTAGGATTACTTTCACTGGTTAGATAGCTGTTCATGATACTAAACAATGTGCCTCTTAGTTTTGTTTTAGCGTCACTCACTGAGTTGGTACAACACGTGTATTTATCCACTAGAACACCCAAATGTGTATACTGTTCCCGTTCCCTGATAGCGTTATCGCCAAGGTTCCAGTATCTGTTACTCTTGGTGCAATCGTTCGATGATTCATTGAATACGATTACAGCACATTTGGTTGGATTGTATGCATAACGCCATTTATTTGCGTAGTTTATAAAGAGGAGGTACAGTAATGGAGAGCTACGTCCGCCTTGTTTTGTGCCCTGCGATAACTTAAACCAGTCGGATAGGTATCCTTGATTGCGCACACAACTTTGCATTGACGAATACATGTTGAGGAAAGCATGAAATATGTAAGGGTCAAATCCTGTCTCGGATAGTTTGTAAAGCAGGCCTTGGTGCCAGACTCTGTCGAACGCCTGGCGGGCATCTAAGAAACAAACGAAGACTACGTTTGTGTTCCTTCGCATAAAGAATGGATTTTTTCAGCATGAATGACTACATGAGACAGCCTAACTGTTTCTGAAAGCCTCCTTGTTGCTTACTTAAAGAGTTTAATATGCAGTTTTCAGATCGATCTAGCAACACAGTTTCATACAATTTCAGCAACACAGACGTCTAGGAAATAGCCCTGTAATTATTGGGGTCGTCTTTACGCTTTCGGCCACCTTTGTGCAGTGTAACAATGACAGCTTTATTCATGTCTACGGCACATAACCAAAGTATAACATTGCCGTATATAATTTCGCAAGTATATTAACCAATTGTACACCACCATATATTAGATGTTCATAGTAAATGATATCAATACCACAGCTTTTCCCTTTTCGGCAATTCTGAACTCCGTTTTCGACATTACCACTGTATATTCGCGTGAAGTTTACGTTGTGAGCAACTGGTGAAAGTGATGTTAGTTCATGTTTAAACAGTGCATCGATAACATCTTTCCAACGTGCATCGTAACACTCTTCGTTTGAAGACGAATATAAATCAGTAAAATAATGTTTCCACGGAGTCGTGATAGCCTTGGGATCTCTATACACGGCACCGTTAAATTTAAGTTCAGAACGTTGCAATTTACCTTGCACATGTTTCTTACTTTTAATAAGTCTCCAGAAGTCACTATTATCAAGTTTGGCAGTTTTGTCTAGTTCATCATCTTGCCGCTGAAAATAGTGTAGAACATGGTATGGTATCTGTGGCATCTACGAAAATAACGTTTGGCATTTTTGTAATCTGCGTAAGACTGGTACTGGATATGAACAAGGTTTTCCATCTAGAACCCATTTCCAGCGGAGATTTTTCACATGTTTGCTCAACCTCGTAAGTTGCGGAGACCAGTATAGTATAGCTTTAAAAACTGCCAAAATGTTCGCTTTTTGAAGGAAGATGCTGAAATGTGTGTAATACAGTGCACTATATTTTCGTACAAACGGTCGATATCGGAATTAGTTTGTATGCACATCATTCAGGGATTGTAAGTATTCACTATTGTCCATGCTATGCGTATACAGCTCGATTTCTGCGTCTGTTACACGTCTCCAGTTTATCATGTTAGCAGAATTTAGCTGAGAGGTACATGTATCAGAGCTCTGAACATTGTCAATTTGTAACAACAAACAACAGATAATAGGTCTTTACACTTCTTTACACAGTACATTTTCTCAACCGGCAATAGTATATAGTCAATGAACGTTTCAAATATGTCATCATACGACACAAAGGTAATTTTTGCGCCTACACATAGGTCAAGAGAATTTACTACAATTAAATTGGTGTCAACTAAGAATTGAGTAAGGTACATGTCTCTACTGTCTGTTCTCAACCCATTACATGTAGAATGTGTATCTCCCAGATCTGTGACTACCATCAGAAAAGTTGTTTACACAATAACTTTATCAATGCATTAAACAGATAACTTTGCAAGAGTAGAATCATTAAAGCAGCATTACATCGTATGAAATAAAAGATATTTGAAAAATTCAATTTTTACGTATTGGTAGCAATGCTGCTACACATTCTAACATTATACTTTGTATGCTTATGTTCATTTGGTAAACAGTGTTTTTTTGCGATAAAACAAACTCGAAACCGAAAGTAGGACTTTCTGAGTCGATCGGTCATGCACTTGTTTACAACCGGAACGCATCGTTCGCACTTGTTTACATTCAGAATGCATCGACCCCATTTGTCCCACGTTGTCTTTTTTACTTAAATTACTTGATATGTTTATTCATACCTCTGTTAGCGTCTTTTAGGGATATTTCTACATCCCCGCGAGGGGTTCGACATTAGAGGAAGATAGATAGTATGTCATGTTAAAAATATATACGTTGTTTTATACATCCTCTGTTGTTTCACGCATGCGCGCTGTGCGTGTTTACATTTCGTGTGTTGATAAACAAATTCGCGTATACGACGGTATAAATTTATTGGAATTTTATCGTTTCTGAGCGACTATTTCGATTTTTGTAAACACACACACATTAGAATTTATATTTTACACAAAACATCCTTTATTACGATGTAATGCTGCTTTAAACAGCCTATTCAACACACTGTAACAAGTTGTTTATCCTGATTAACTCTATGCTTCATATATACGCCTTTCTACGCCTCTGTCTGCTCGCCTTATTACGAGTGTACCGATTCCCCCATATATACGCCATTCTACGCATGTACACTATCCCCATATATACGCCTTTCTACGCCTGCTACTTTAAATGCCCCACAACAACACACGATTGCAAAAGTACTCCCGAGAAGCGGTTTAATATCAACATATAACATTTACAAATTGATTACCGTCCAAAAAACATCCTGTTTCTATTGAAGAATTAAAAAAAAACAATGAATGAAGATGCATGGGTTTTCCTAAGTAAGTAGGCTATTCACGCGTGCGCGAGATTTAACTTTCAATGGAAATTGTTTACATATGTATAGCAAGCATGTGCTTCAACAACTGTCAAGGTCGCGAGTTTAAAACTACCTACAGTACAGTATTCAGTATTAATAAATCTCGCGTCATAGGTCATAGTTCACTGCCCTGTGTGATCGCAGCTGTGAAAACAATACATGATCTGTTTACTTTGAAGTATTGTACACAGGGCAATAAAACACAGATGTCACATGCGTTTACGAGGGGATTATCTGCTGATCAAAGTAAGTCAATCAGTGGGTCCCTCAAATTGTCACCAAGCAGTAAACAGGATACCCGTCGGCAATATGTCCCTTCGGAATAAATGATCGAATTTATGGAAATTATGTCAGTTCGTGTGAGAACACCAAAGCGCTGCTTGGTCTTAGATCGTTCTATTCCAAGTTATTTTTATATTTACTACATTTGTAGTTATTTTGAAATTAATGGCTACCAGTATTTCTTTTGACAGTGACTCTGGTGATGAGTCTGATTTTTCGGGTTTTGGTCAGTCCGATATCGATGTGCCGTATGTACATGAGCAGTCATCGGATGACAGCTCCGACGAAGATGAACAGGTTGATCCTGGGGCCAGTCCCGTCCGTGATGACGGTTGGACACGGAACTATTCTGATCTGAGGATTGATGACTTTAGCGAGACTCCAGGACCAAATCTGCCAGCGGAGTTTGATGTTGACAGTGCAACACCTCTGGATTTTTTCTTGTTGTTATTTCCACTAGAAATGATCGCATCCATAGTGCATCACACCAACACCTATGCCATTTGGAAGCAGAGACGTGATGGTGATGATCCCCACTGGGCCGAGGTCACACTTTCTGAGATGAGAGCATTTCTGGGTATCAATATCCTGATGGGAATAAACCAATTGCCGGAAGCCGACATGTATTGGTCTTCAGATCCCTACATTGGAAATCCTGGAGTCCAGAAGACTATGACGTGCAACCGATTCCAAAAGATCATGCAGTACCTGCACATATCCGATCGTTTGGCTGAGCCTGCCCGTGGTCAGGATGGCTATGACAGACTCTATAAGGTGCGTGAACTGATGGATAGGGTCCTGTCTATCTTCCAGAATGTCTACATACTCTCTCTCTCGAAGCTTCAGTGGATGAGGCAATGATCAAGTACTCCGGACGTCTATCATTCCGCCAGTACATGCCCGCCAAGCCGATCAAGAGATGGGTAAAGGTCTGGATGTTGTGTGATGCCAACAGTGGATTCCTGTCTAAGTTTGAAGTCTACCTCGGGCGGCAGAACAACAGAACAGAACATGGACTCGGACACAACGTCGTCACCAACCTATCTTCCCACCTTCAGAACACTCGTCGTTGGTTGTTTTTTGACAACTATTTCACAGGATTGCCACTACTCGAGCATCTGCTTGCAGATGGGCTGTACGCTTGTGGGACTGTATGGGTAAACCGCTTGGGATACCCAAAGGACCTAAAGAAGCCCCGGGAAGTTAGGGATCGTGGGGACATGAAGATATTACAGAAGGGCGACTCAAACCTGACTGTCACTGTGTGGAAGGACAAGCGCCTCGTTTATCACCTGTCCATGTTGAGCAACCCAACCGACATCCATGATGCCCAACGTCGAGTACATGGACAGGTACTTCGACTCCAGCAGCCACACAGTGTGTATGCCTACAACCAGTTTATGGGTGGTGTTGATCTCCATGACCAGTTCCGGGCGAAGTACAGTGTGGGGAGGAATGGGAAGAAATGGTGGAGATACCTCTTCTGGTTCATGCTGAACTGTTGCATCATCAATGCGAACATTATGTACCAGATGGTCTCCCGCAGAGTGACGAAACGGAAGAGATTTGCGCATCTGAACTTCCGTCAGGAGCTTGTCCGTGGTTTGATTGGAGGGTTTGCAAAGAGAAAGCGATCGCGAGGGGATGCACAGAACCAAGGTGGTGCAGTCGGCCAAGAGAACATTGTGGCTCATGTATCCTGCTATATGGAATCACGCCGTACAACATACAAGTATCACTCGCGTGTTCTAAAGGAGCGCAGGATGTTCTGTGTGCAAGGTTCATTTATGCAGGGATGGATGTCACGCGCGCTACCATGCCCTGTAACTGAGAATACTCTTTCATTGCAATATATCAAGTGAAAAAACAGTGTCATTATCATTATCATTACAATCACATAGTCATTAGTTGTGCTCATTGAAACAAATGGAATTACATAGACATTAGTTGTGCTCATTCATACATACAAATGGAATTACATAGACAATAGTTGTGTTCATTCATGCATACAAATGGAATTACATAGACAATAGTTGTGCTCATTCATACATACAAATGGAATTACATAGACAATAGTTGTGTTCATTCATACATACAAATGGAATTACATAGACAATAGTTGTGTTCATTCATACATACAAATGGATCTACATAGTCAATAGTTGTGCTCATTCATTCACACATACAGATGGAATTACATAGACAATAGTTGTGCTCATTCATACATACATACAAAGTGGAATTACAGTCAATAGTTGTGCTCATTCATACATACAAAGTGGAATTACAGTCAATAGTTGTGTTCATTCATACATACAAGTGGAATTACAGTCAATAGTTGTGCTCATTCATTCATACATACAAAGTGGAATTACAGTCAATAGTTGTGTTCATTCATACATACAAATGGAATTACATAGTCAATAGTTGTGCTCATTCATTCACACATACAGATGGAATTACAGTCAATAGTTGTGCTCATTCATACATACAAAGTGGAATTACAGTCAATAGGTGTGCTCATTCATATATACAAATGGAATTACAGTCAATAGTTGTGCTCATTCATACATACAAAGTGGAATTACAGTCAATAGGTGTGCTCATTCATATATACAAATGGAATTACATAGTCATTAGTTGTGCTCATTCATACATACAAATGGAATTACGCTATAATAAATTGTCTACGCTAATTGAAGATGACACCGTCCAGGTACTACTATAAATTCTAATAAGTTCTGATATTTTACTTTCTTTTCGATGAAGCACTGGGCCTACTATATATAAGACTATGTTTGTATATTATTAATAATTTTGTTATTTCTATTGCCATCTCCAATATGAATGTTTGTTATTTATAATGTTACGTTTTGTGACTATGTAATAAGGTATTATATTGAGAAAAAAAACAAAAAACAATTGGTATAGAGAAATATTTTTCTGAAAATCTGGTGTTCTTTGTATATAACTGGCCATTTATGATAGAAATACTTTTCACACCATCATGAATTTAATATCACCAGACAGAGAATTTAATTCTCTAAAAACTATCTGTTGGTCAAAAAAAAGATTGCATGATGTCTTGACACAATAATATTGGTTCAAACAAGGCAGGTGTAAATTGGCCCCACTTTCTCCAATACTGTGTATGGACACAGTGTCACTATGGTCAACTGTTATCTATTGGTTATTGATTACCAATACACTGATAATGGTATTGATTTAAATGGCCTATATAGCTATATTGGTATGGAGCATAGAGTTAAAAAGAAACATTGCTGGCTTTTTATTACCTCCCTTGACAGATAAAGTCTGATTTGATCCCAAAATGTATATTTGTCCTATTTTTTTGTTGTTTTTTTTTTGTTGTTGAATCCTTTGTTTTTACTGTTGATCCCTAACCAGATGTTGCTGTATGATGTGATTTGATCAAATTCCAGTTAATTTTTACATTAAAGTACCCATTGGTTATTATTGTTGGATATCTGTCGAGATTTAGTAATATTATAAAATGAGGACGGATGAAAATTGATAGCAATGGAAACAATGATAAAAACAGAGGAAACCAATTAACCTTTAAAATGATAATCGCACCTAATAGTTGCTTTTGCAAACAGCATAGAGCCAGATCAGACAGCACAGAACTGATCAGGCTCTATGCTGTTTGTTATTCGGATAGTGGAGCTAAAACACTTGGCTGCATAGATCCTGATCATACGCTGCATTTCGCAGCTGATCTGGATCTATATTGTTTGTCCATTCCTTCCAATTTATTCGGCATATTATGGGTTAAGAGGATCAATCTACCATTATGGAGTATTCAGAGGCAGTAATAACGAATATCTCTCATTTTGAAACACAAAAATAGATTGAAACAACTGCATCTAGCCTTTAGTTGAACAAACAGTTTCCAAAGACATATGCTGTGAAATTAATAGGATTTGGGTCTTTATTTTTAAATCGGCACTATTTGTCGAGCACATATTTCAATTGGATCTGTCAAGGTCAAGAGTTTCCATGCACAAAATACACTGTGTCCGCTAAATACATCTTAAAACGTTCCATTGAATAACATAAGCATGAATGTTGACCATACGGAAATTGTGTTCAATGTGATGGGACAAACATTCAGCTATGCTTGGATCACGATCTAGGGTCGCACCTTATAAAGTTATGAAGACTATTTGGGGATTTTGGAGTAATTTTACACATATTTTAACTCTGTTTCCGCTGAATGCATATGGAGCGTGGGTTGGACATGCCCAATTTCCTTAAGGACGCTGTTGCGACAGTCTTTTGTTTATTATAGACTAATGCAAGAGAGAAAGTAAACGTTGGTATCAGAGCTCCATACTTCAGAGTATGTGGAGTACAAGTGGACACGGAAGGACAGGGTCGTACCACCGGTACAACGATCACACCTGCTGAGGAGGAGGAATTCAGAAGACTGGCCAAGAACCCAAACGTGTATGACACAATTGCCAAGAGTGTGGCTCCCTCTATCTACGGTAGCTTGGATATTAAGAAGGCCATAGCTTGCCTCCTATTTGGTGGCTCGAGAAAGAGGTAATATTAGATTTACAAATGTTTTCAATTTGATCATGCATACACAAATGACCTCATTGTAATCAAAACATGTGTCTTATGCATCTTCCTAGCAGAGCCAGGTGTATTATACATAAACACTTCCATTTCATTGTAGTGGTGAAACGAGCAAACAATTCTGATGTTCATTCAAGTATCTATGCGGCATTATGCAATGGGTACGCATTAGTATAGGTGTGGCATTAGTATAGGTGTGTCGACCAACGTCATATCAGTCTGCATTTGCTATCAACAACACCTCCTCTGAAACCGCTTTGTCAATTTCATGTCTTCATATTATCTTCACAACACTGAAGGTATAACCTTGATACTGCACACAGCTGTTGCATCTAGATTAAGGTGTCATGTTCTAGTAACAATACTCTGTTTACAGCCATTGCACCTGACCTTTTATGACTGTGAAATAACCTTGCATAGGTGATTGGCAAGGCATGACTACCAAGCCAGGTGGTCTGTGTAAGGTTACTGTTACTAGATTATTAGACTATTTTCAAAAATATACCTTTTTTAAATATGGATACATTTTAACTTACTTTACCATTACCTCATCAATTACACTCCCCCCCATCACCACTTTATGTATGCCTCCGCCATTTGAAGAGACCTTAGCATTGAGGCGGAGGTGGGTGGAGGCATTCTTGTTCTGAGAACATGTCTCTAGTTGAGTGTTATTTCAGGATGCCTGATGGCCTGACACGTCGTGGAGATGTCAACTTACTAATGTTAGGCGACCCAGGTACGGCCAAATCACAGCTGCTCAAGTTTGTGGAGAGATGTTCCCCTATAGCCGTATACACATCTGGCAAAGGCAGCAGTGCAGCTGGTCTCACTGCGTCCGTGTCAAGGGACCCACAGACAGTAAGTTACTCAAATGTCTGAAGATGTGACATAGCTTCCTATTGGTTGTGAGGTTGCGGACAACACTTAATGTGCATAATAATCTACGGCATCCCACCAATGGTTTGTTCATACGCAGTTGTAGTGCGTTCGCTTCAGGTGCGAAGTTCATACCCCCCTGGAGCAGAGCCATTACCATTATGCCCTTAGGCAAGGCATTTAAATTCCACCTTGCCCCTACTCTCTCCCTTGTGGCGATGGATTCCATCAGGAATGAGGTCTCGAGAATGATTAATATAAGTTGTTAGAACTTGTTTCGCAATCAAGCTAAATTCAATTTGTATAAACTAAAATATCCCACACAAAATACTGTGAAAATAAATAATTTCATTTGTATACACGGAAACACGGTTTGGACACCGTCTTGACCCAGATTCTTATAAACAGGTAAACAAACATTAAAACCGTTCGTTATAAAACCACCGGTTTAGCGTATTTTGGCAATATACTACCGTTGACATACTCTGTTTACTTTGGTAGGTTGCTTTGTAACTGTATTATATCCGTATTTATATAACTACTGATAACAAGTGAATATTAGAGAGTAAACACGAATTCACGTACTAGTTTCGTCTATTAACCCCTTTCGTCTTAACGATGATATCGGGTAGTAATGTATTCATCCACATATACTGGGTACTCCCAGCACACACTACTGAGTATGACAGGGTGGCGCTTGTTGGGGACCGTTGATAAACATCTCATCTATCTATCTATATATCTATATCTATCTTTAATGTCGAACCCCTTGCCGGGATGTAGACATGTTGCACGTCAAAAACCGCAAAGAAGTTAAAAGTATGAATAGTTAAAAGCATAATTTAAGAAAGTAATGAAAATAAGTTGTTGTAAAAGTTTAAAAGCAGCTGCGCAGAACAACTAGGGACTGGCATGGTCAATATGACAAACTGTCGTATTGAATTGCTCTGTGGTAGGGAGATGGACAATGTCAGGAGGGAGATGGTTCCAATGGTAGATTGTTCTTGGAAAAAAGGAAAACTTGTAGTAGTCTGTAGTTGCTGTAATTAACCTATAGCTTATGGATTGGCAATGGCGAGCAGGACGGGAGAGGGGAACTAGGTCATTTTCAGTGGGAATAGCAACACGATCATTATGAATTTTATACAGAAGGGATAACCTATAGTCAATACGCCGTTGATCTAGTCTGCGTAGATTTAGGGAATGTAGCATGTCTGTAACACTAGAGGTACGATATAAGTCAGCCTTTATCCAACGGGCTGCTCTTCGCTGGACACATTCATATGAACTATCAATGTTTGGGCATGGGGCAACCAGATCTCGGAGCCATATTCAAGCTGGGGTCTCACTAGTGTCTGGTAAGCCATATATTTAAGGGGTTCGGATTTGACCTGGAGGTTTCTACGTAGGAATCCTAATGTTTGGTTTGCTTTCTTAGTTGACCTTTTTATGTGAGTGTCCCATGACAGGTTATTTGAAATATCCACGCCAAGGTATTTGGCTGAGGTGACCGACTCAAGTAGGACTCCATGGAGTTCATATTGACTGGGAATAGGATGTTTCCTTCTGGTGACGTGGATAACTTGACATTTGGAGGGGTTAAATTCCATGTCCCACTCTTCTAATCTCTTAAGATCGTTTTGGAGTGTGACCGATTCATTTGCAGATGATAGATAGACTGCATTATCATCTGCAAAGATACGGACTTTGGAACTGATGTTGTGTGGGAGGTCGTTTATATAGACTAGGAATAGCAGGGGTCCAATTACGGATCCCTGTGGGACTCCAGAGGACACCGGAATGGCATCTGAACTAATACCATTAAGGACAACTGACTGGAGTCTATTATCTAGAAAACTCTTAATCCACCTTAATGTTTGACCTCTGACTCCATAGTCATGCATTTTTAGTTGTACTTTCTCGTGATTGACCTTATCGAAAGCCTTACTGAAGTCTAATAGGATGAGATCTACCTGATGCTTATTGTAGACAGAGGTAACCAAGTCACGCATGACCGTTTTTCTCTAAAACCATGCTGCAAATGGTACAGGTTAGTGAAGTGTTTTACTATCGAGGAGGAAACTAAGTATATATTCTAGAACCTTGCATAGAACACATGTCAGTGAAATAGGCCTATAGTTGGCGGTGTGTGACTTGTCCCCTTTTTTGTAAATGGGAGCAACATTTGCTGACTTCCACTGGGCCGGCAGTGATCCTTCGTTGAGGGGAAGGAGGCCATTCCAATGTCATGGGTTAATAACTTAATATAGTTAATATGGTGCGTGTGACCTAAATGTTACTAATGCATTCAATTACTTATGTACATTGTATGTTTTATTGATGCCAAGCACCTTGTGGGGACCTTGACATGTTTTTTTTGGACAGGCTTAGCAGACTTAAGTCACTAACCAGTACTGAGATGCCTCACTCAATGACACTATATGTGCCCCAAACTAGTATCAAACCCGGGACCCTTTGAATCCAAATAAGACACTACCACTGGACAATGGACGACACACTAAGTACTTCTCTGAACCATATAACCCATATACATTCGTAGGAACAGATATTGCGTCTAACTACTGGTAAATTTCAAGATTATGTGACACTTGGGTGTGTCATTCCTATACGAGTAATGCATATTTACGTTTGTTTACCTGTTAGTCTCGTTTTGGCGAAAGTAGGTCAAAACGGTGCACACTATATAATAAGCAAACCGTGTTTCCGTGTATTGGTAGTCTACAAATTATGATTTATATTTCAGAGAAATTTTGTTATGGAGGGCGGAGCTATGGTGCTGGCAGATGGTGGTGTGGTTTGTATTGACGAGTTTGACAAGATGAGAGAAGACGATCGTGTTGCCATCCACGAGGCGATGGAACAACAAACCATCTCGATTGCTAAGGTATGTGCAGAAAATAATAATATCTGAAATTCTGCCTTACCCATAAAAGTCATTTTTGTTACCCGTCGTCATTTTGACGAGAGAGATTGTTTTGTCAACGTCCGTCTGGAGCCAGTTCTCAGAAACCAATGGGATGAATTTTATGAAGCTTAATATGTACCACGATAGTGTGGTGGTGTATGTGTACTTTTTACATTGGATGGGCCCAGTAACACCAGAGTTATTGCCCGTAAATGACTAAAAATCCACAAACTTGTATTTCCAGCTCTAATTCCGCAGGTTATATCACTCATAGTCATTGAATTTCCTTGAGTCTGCTTGAGTGTTGCCTAGTTAAATCGTAGAGTGCTAAAAGGGATAGTACAAAACTTGTAAGGGGTAGGTTGCAAATTCTACTTTGGTAAATGGTCTGTCGTTGTATTTCAGGCTGGTATTACAACAACTTTGAACTCTCGTTGCTCTGTCCTGGCTGCAGCCAACAGTGTGTATGGCAGATGGGATGATACTAAAGGAGCGGAGAATATTGACTTCATGCCAACCATTCTGTCGAGGTTCGATATGATCTTCATTGTGAAAGACGAACATGACGAGTCCAGAGACACTGTAAGTGTTTTCTTTTGTCTTTATGCAAAATTTGGGAAATCAAAATAAAACGGTTTTAATTTAATTTTAAATAATTTTGCACTTCTCACAGTTGATCTACGTTACACTATGTCACTTCTCCATTATAACACGATTTCTGCAAATAATGTTTTACCATTACAAGAAAAGCATAATCGTTGTCATCATTCTATCTATCTTTATTTTATGCTGTGCAACGAAATATTGAAATTTATCGGTGAATAATAATGATAAGTAGTACAATAACACATTTTATTTCTCACTGCTGTGGTACCTAGTCGCTGCATGTTGAAGTGTTGTAAACGCTTAAGATTTTCGGACTCGAGCTGTCTGTGACTACTAATATGACGTCATTTTTGGCCGTCTAAACACGGCTTTCTATCGCCATTTAGGGTGTATTGTAACACTTTACCGCCTAAAATAAAATGACCATTTGTTTACTTAAGTGAGTGACCGAATAATTTTCACTTTTGAACATAGAAACTATTATTATCACGCGCCACTTGTGATATGATGCTTTCCATGTTTGTACGGTGAAACATAATTTGATCATACATTGAAACAAACAAATATCCTAGAACTTAATTTTCCTTAGATGTCAAACCCCTCATGGGAATGTAGTGAACACGAGTATATTCATTTTTGCAGAGAGCCAGATCAGATGGCAGAGAATATACACAGAACTCTGCTGTTTGCTATTCAGAGAGTGGGAGCCAACCCACTTTATAGAATAGAAAGCAACATAGATCCTGATCAGACTCGGCGTTATGCCGTGGCTTTGCTATTCAGATAGTGGGATCCAACCCACTTTATAGAATAGCAAGCAACATAGATCTGATCAGACTCGACGTTATGCCGTGGCTGATCTTGATCTATGTCGTTTGGACATTCCTTCAGCATTCCAAGGGTTAAATACTTTCCTTTAGAAATGACATGACTCAATATATTCCTTTATAATGACATTTCAGAATATATTTCAGAGACTTGCCAAGCATGTTATGAATGTACATCTTAATGCGTTACAAATGTCCGAGGAACCGGTGGTGGGTGAAATAGACCTGATGACACTCAAGAAGTATATCAATTATTGTAGAAAGTAAGTGCCATGTGCTGACCAGCAATTATCTATTGTTAATGTAGCATGAGAAATGGTAGAAAGTAAGTGTCATGTGCTGACCAGCAATTATCTATTGTTGATGTAGCATGAGAAATAGTAGGAAGTAAGTGCCATGTGCTGACCAGGAATTATCTATTGTTGATGTAGCATGAGAAATAGTAGGAAGTAAGTGCCATGTGCTGACCAGGAATTATCTATTGTTGATGTAGCATGAGAAATGGTAGAAAGTAAGTGTCATGTGCTGACCAGGAATTATCTATTGTTGGTGTAGCATGAGAAATGGTAGAGAGTAAGTGCCATGTGCTGACCAGGAATTATCTATTGTTGATGTAGCATGAGAAATGGTAGAAAGTAAGTGCCATGTGCTGACCAGCAATTATCTAGTGTTGATGTAGCATGAGAAATGGTAGAAAGTAAGTGCCATGTGCTGACCAGCAATTATCTAGTGTTGATGTAGCATGAGAAATGGTAGAAAGTAAGTGCCATGTGCTGACCAGCAATTATCTAGTGTTGATGTAGCATGAGAAATGGTAGAAAGTAGTGCCATGTGCTGACCAGCAATTATCTAGTGTTGATGTAGCATGAGAAATGGTAGAAAGTAAGTGCCATGTGCTGACCAGCAATTATCTAGTGTTGATGTAGCATGAGAAATGGTAGAAAGTAAGTGCCATGTGCTGACCAGCAATTATCTAGTGTTGATGTAGCATGAGAAATGGTAGAAAGTAAGTGCCATGTGCTGACCAGGAATTATCTAGTGTTGGTGTAGCATGAGAAATGGTAGAAAGTAAGTGCCATGTGCTGACTGACCAGCAATTATCTATTGTTGATGTAGCATGAGAAATGGTAGAAAGTAAGTCATGTGCTGACCAGCAATTATCTATTGTTAATGTAGCATGAGAAATGGTAGAAGGTAAGTGTCATGTGCTGACCAGCAATTACCTATTGTTGATGTAGCATGAGAAATGGTAGAAAGTAAGTGCCATGTGCTGGTTGACCTTGAAGTATCTATTGTTGATGTAGCATGGGAAATGGTAGAAAGTAAGTGCCATGTGCTGACCAGCAATTATCTAGTGTTGATGTAGCATGAGAAATGGTAGAAAGTAAGTGCCATGTGCTGGCTGACCTTGAATTATCTATTGTTGATGTAGCATGGGAAATGGTAGAAAGTAAGTGCCATGTGCTGACCAGCAATTATCTAGTGTTGATGTAGCAAGATAAATGGTAGAAAGTAAGTGTCATGTGCTGACCAGCAATTATCTATTGTTGATGTAGCATGAGAAATGGTAGAAAGTAAGTGCCATGTGCTGACCAGCAATTATCTAGTGTTGATGTAGCATGAGAAATGGTAGAAAGTAAGTGCCATGTGCTGGCTGACCAGGAATGATCTAGTGTTAATGTAGCATGAGAAATGGTAGAAAGTAAGTGCCATGTGCTGGCTGACCAGCAATTATCTATTGTTGATGTAGCATGAGAAATGGTAGAAAGTAAGTGTCATGTGCTGACCAGTAATTACCTATTGTTGATGTAGCATGAGAAATGGTAGAAAGTAAGTGTCATGTGCTGACCAGCAATTATCTATTGTTAATGTAGCATGAGAAATGGTAGAAAGTAAGTGTCATGTGCTGACCAGCAATTACCTATTGTTGATGTAGCATGAGAAATGGTAGAAAGTAAGTGCCATGTGCTGACCTTGAAGTATCTATTGTTGATGTAGCATGGGAAATGGTAGAAAGTAAGTGCCATGTGCTGACCAGCAATTATCTATTGTTGATGTAGCATGAGAAATGGTAGAAAGTAAGTGTCATGTGCTGACCAGCAATTATCTATTGTTGATGTAGCATGATAAATAGTAGAAAGTAAGTGTCATGTGCTGACCAGCAATTATCTATTGTTGATGTAGCATGAGAAATGGTAGAAAGTAAGTGCCATGTGCTGACCAGCAATTATCTATTGTTGATGTAGCATGAGAAATGGTAGAAAGTAAGTGTCATGTGCTGACCAGCAATTATCTATTGTTGATGTAGCATGAGAAATGGTAGAAAGTAAGTGTCATGTGCTGACCAGTAATTACCTATTGTTGATGTAGCATGGGAAATGGTAGAAAGTAAGTGTCATGTGCTGACCAGCAATTATCTATTGTTGATGTAGCATGAGAAATGGTAGAAAGTAAGTGTCATGTGCTGACCAGCAATTATCTATTGTTGATGTAGCATGAGAAATGGTAGAAAGTAAGTGTCATGTGCTGACCAGCAATTATCTATTGTTGATGTAGCATGAGAAATGGTAGAAAGTAAGTGTCATGTGCTGACCAGCAATTATCTATTGTTGATGTAGCATGAGAAATGGTAGAAAGTAAGTGTCATGTGCTGACCAGCAATTATCTATTGTTGATGTAGCATGAGAAATGGTAGAAAGTAAGTGTCATGTGCTGACCAGCAATTATCTATTGTTGATGTAGCATGAGAAATGGTAGAAAGTAAGTGTCATGTGCTGACCAGCAATTATCTATTGTTGATGTAGCATGGGAAATGGTAGAAAGTAAGTGTCATGTGCTGACCAGCAATTATCTATTGTTGATGTAGCATGGGAAATGGTAGAAAGTAAGTGTCATGTGCTGACCAGCAATTATCTATTGTTGATGTAGCATGGGAAATGGTAGAAAGTAAGTGTCATGTGCTGACCAGCAATTATCTATTGTTGATGTAGCATGGGAAATGGTAGAAATTAAGTGACATGTGCTGACCAGCAATTATCTATTGTTGATGTAGCATGAGAAATGGTAGAAAGTAAGTGTCATGTGCTGACCAGCAATTATCTATTGTTGATGTAGCATGAGAAATGGTAGGAAGTAAGTGTCATGTGCTGACTAGCAGTTATCTTTTGTATATGTAGCATGAGAAATGGTAGAAAGTAAGTGCCATGTGCTGGCTGACCAGCAATTATCTATTGTTGATGTAGCATGAGAAATGGTAGAAAGTAAGTGTCATGTGCTGACCAGTAATTACCTATTGTTGATGTAGCATGAGAAATGGTAGAAAGTAAGTGTCATGTGCTGACCAGCAATTATCTATTGTTAATGTAGCATGAGAAATGGTAGAAAGTAAGTGTCATGTGCTGACCAGCAATTATCTATTGTTAATGTAGCATGAGAAATGGTAGAAAGTAAGTGTCATGTGCTGACCAGCAATTACCTATTGTTGATGTAGCATGAGAAATGGTAGAAAGTAAGTGTCATGTGCTGACCAGCAATTATCTATTGTTGATGTAGCATGAGAAATGGTAGAAAGTAAGTGTCATGTGCTGACCAGCAATTATCTATTGTTGATGTA
Organism: Archivesica marissinica; assembly: GCA_014843695.1. Classification (NCBI taxonomy): domain Eukaryota; kingdom Metazoa; phylum Mollusca; class Bivalvia; order Venerida; family Vesicomyidae; genus Archivesica; species Archivesica marissinica. Next base: position 36,541,879 of record CM026404.1, on the reverse strand, counting down.
GCATGAGAAATGGTAGAAAGTAAGTGTCATGTGCTGACCAGCAATTACCTATTGTTGATGTAGCATGAGAAATGGTAGAAAGTAAGTGCCATGTGCTGGTTGACCTTGAAGTATCTATTGTTGATGTAGCATGGGAAATGGTAGAAAGTAAGTGCTATGTGCTGACCAGCAATTATCTAGTGTTGATGTAGCAAGAGAAATGGTAGAAAGTAAGTGCCATGTGCTGACCAGTAATTACCTATTGTTGATGTAGCATGAGAAATGGTAGAAAGTGTCATGTGCTGGCTGACCTTGAATTATCTATTGTTGATGTAGCATGAGAAATAGTAGAAAGTAAGTGTCATGTGCTGACCAGCAATTATCTATTGTTGATGTAGCATGAGAAATAGTAGAAAGTAAGTGTCATGTGCTGACCAGCAATTATCTATTGTTGATGTAGCATGATAAATAGTAGAAAGTAAGTGTCATGTGCTGACCAGCAATTATCTATTGTTGATGTAGCATGATAAATAGTAGAAAGTAAGTGTCATGTGCTGACCAGCAATTATCTATTGTTGATGTAGCATGAGAAATGGTAGAAAGTAAGTGCCATGTGCTGCTGACCAGCAATTATCTATTGTTGATGTAGCATGAGAAATGGTAGGAAGTAAGTGTCATGTGCTGACCAACAATTATCTATTGTTGATGTAGCATGAGAAATGGTAGAAAGTAAGTGTCATGTGCTGACCAGTAATTACCTATTGTTGATGTAGCATGGGAAATGGTAGAAAGTAAGTGTCATGTGCTGACCAGCAATTATCTATTGTTGATGTAGCATGAGAAATGGTAGAAAGTAAGTGTCATGTGCTGACCAGCAATTATCTATTGTTGATGTAGCATGGGAAATGGTAGAAAGTAAGTGTCATGTGCTGACCAGCAATTATCTATTGTTGATGTAGCATGATAAATAGTAGAAAGTAAGTGTCATGTGCTGACCAGCAATTATCTATTGTTGATGTAGCATGAGAAATGGTAGGAAGTAAGTGTCATGTGCTGACCAACAATTATCTATTGTTGATGTAGCATGAGAAATGGTAGAAAGTAAGTGTCATGTGCTGACCAGTAATTACCTATTGTTGATGTAGCATGGGAAATGGTAGAAAGTAAGTGTCATGTGCTGACCAGCAATTATCTATTGTTGATGTAGCATGAGAAATGGTAGAAAGTAAGTGTCATGTGCTGACCAGTAATTACCTATTGTTGATGTAGCATGGGAAATGGTAGAAAGTAAGTGTCATGTGCTGACCAGCAATTATCTATTGTTGATGTAGCATGGGAAATGGTAGAAATTAAGTGACATGTGCTGACCAGCAATTATCTATTGTTGATGTAGCATGAGAAATGGTAGAAAGTAAGTGTCATGTGCTGACCAGCAATTATCTATTGTTGATGTAGCATGAGAAATGGTAGGAAGTAAGTGTCATGTGCTGACTAGCAGTTATCTTTTGTATATGTAGCATGAGAAATGGTAGAAAGTAAGTGCCATGTGCTGGCTGACCAGCAATTATCTATTGTTGATGTAGCATGAGAAATGGTAGAAAGTAAGTGTCATGTGCTGACCAGTAATTACCTATTGTTGATGTAGCATGAGAAATGGTAGAAAGTAAGTGTCATGTGCTGACCAGCAATTATCTATTGTTAATGTAGCATGAGAAATGGTAGAAAGTAAGTGTCATGTGCTGACCAGCAATTATCTATTGTTAATGTAGCATGAGAAATGGTAGAAAGTAAGTGTCATGTGCTGACCAGCAATTACCTATTGTTGATGTAGCATGAGAAATGGTAGAAAGTAAGTGCCATGTGCTGGTTGACCTTGAAGTATCTATTGTTGATGTAGCATGGGAAATGGTAGAAAGTAAGTGCTATGTGCTGACCAGCAATTATCTAGTGTTGATGTAGCAAGAGAAATGGTAGAAAGTAAGTGCCATGTGCTGACCAGTAATTACCTATTGTTGATGTAGCATGAGAAATGGTAGAAAGTGTCATGTGCTGGCTGACCTTGAATTATCTATTGTTGATGTAGCATGAGAAATAGTAGAAAGTAAGTGTCATGTGCTGACCAGCAATTATCTATTGTTGATGTAGCATGATAAATAGTAGAAAGTAAGTGTCATGTGCTGACCAGCAATTATCTATTGTTGATGTAGCATGAGAAATGGTAGAAAGTAAGTGTCATGTGCTGACCAGCAATTATCTATTGTTGATGTAGCATGAGAAATGGTAGAAAGTAAGTGTCATGTGCTGACCAGCAATTATCTATTGTTGATGTAGCATGAGAAATGGTAGAAAGTAAGTGTCATGTGCTGACCAGCAATTATCTATTGTTGATGTAGCATGAGAAATGGTAGAAAGTAAGTGTCATGTGCTGACCAGCAATTATCTATTGTTGATGTAGCATGAGAAATGGTAGAAAGTAAGTGTCATGTGCTGACCAGCAATTATCTATTGTTGATGTAGCATGAGAAATGGTAGAAAGTAAGTGCCATGTGCTGACCAGCAATTATCTATTGTCCTTGCAAGTAGAATATTACCTTGTCCTTTTCTCTTTGTCCTTGCAAGTAGACATTGTACATGCCAGTAAAACATATCCTTGTCCTTTAGCAATTGAGTTGTAGTAAGCTTGGATCAAGTTCTGTGAAACAAGTATCATCCAAGTACATGTGTGGTTAGTTTGTGGTACTTTGTGCAATGCTATTATTGTTGCTGTAGGAAATGTGGTCCTCGTTTATCCCCGGAAGCAGCGGAAAAGTTGAAGAATCGTTACGTTCTCATGAGGAACAGTGCTGGGGAATACGAACGAGAGACTGGCAAGAAAGTCAGCATACCCATAACTGTCAGGTATATCTTATCTATAATGTGAAGCTTGAGCAATTGGAAATCTGCAGCTGATACATGTTAGTCCATTCAGAGAAGCAGGGGCCTATAGCTATGCACACTTTTGTTTGCCTGTCTATGGTATAGCCTCCTTGTCTCTTCCTTAAAAGCTGTTTGAGCTAAGCAGTAACAAGACCAGTATAGATTTTGGTGTCAATGGGTTACGGTCATAGTGGATTTTAATGACTTCTCCATCCAATAATGGTTTAAACTGCCTTCAGCAATCTTGGGAAGCAAATCAGTAGTGACCAGTAGAAAGCCCGCTATTGATTTTGTGGTCGATTAGTTAATGGAGATACTGACCTTGAACATTAAATGTGCCTCTGATGGAGAAGCATTGAGCCTAGATTCTCAATCTTTGTAGAATACTTGTATTATGACCAGTATATGAATCATGAAGTTTAGTGTCAGTGGGTTGACCGTCAAGTTCACGGTATGTCTGCTCAAGAACCGTAGAGCCAAAATAGATGAAGCTTTCTAGCATTAGATGATTGTGACTTAGTCATTTTGGTGTGGAGCCTACATTCTTAAATCTTTGTAGGTAGGTTGTTTGTGAGCATTTGGGGGTGGAGTTCTTTTGACCGGCAGGCTACTTGTCATTTTGTGGTTAGGCCTACATTCTTGAAACTTCATAGGGAAGTTGTTGGTGACGTAGATGTCAATCGTAATCATATAATAAAATATGATGTGCCTAACAACCAAAGAAAGGTTGATCCTACTCTGTTGAAGCCTTTTAGTAAGGTTGTTGATGAGCATTGACCAGTATATGGCTGCTATTGAATTTGGGATGAGTTGGTTTAAATTGAGGTCACATAACATTGTGTGTGTCTGTTCAATATCTGGAGAATGGTTAGAATAACTTCAATAACTCTAGATTCCTGAGAGTTTTTATTAGTTTATACAAATTACTTTTAGCTTGATTGTGAAACACGTTCTTACTGATGGAATCCTTTGCCACGATAGGGAGAGAGGTGGCAAGTGTCTTGCCTAAGGATACCACCACCGTTGTTCTGACATGGTTCAAACTCGCAATCTGTCGATTATGAGGCATGTACCACGGAGGCTCCCAAGAGTTTGTAAAAAGGTTAATGGAGACAAATAGATGAATGTTATTGATGTTTGTGATATATCGGAAATATGAGGTCTCCATAAATTATTTTACATTAAATCAAATATATATGCACTATTTCTATGTTCTGATGTTTTCAGACAACTGGAAGCTATTATTCGTATTAGTGAATCTCTTGCCAAGATGAGACTGCTGCCGTTCGCTACAGACCAGGATGTCGATGAGGCCCTGCGTCTCTTCCAAGTATCCACGCTCGATGCTGCTATGTCTGGCAACCTTGCCGGTAAGTTGACATCATCTAGAGTTATTCTTGCAAATTCTTGGCTTTTGGTTATGGCGTACTGGAGATTGAGAATGGTACAATAGATACCATTGGTCAAGACAAGAGTTTTGTAATAAAAATCATGGAAATATAGATACAGTGTATTATATACTATTAGTGTATGTCAAGTATTGTACTGCTGCGTCGCAGTCAAAATAGTTGATTTAGTCGAAGAATAGTGCAACAGATATGATTGGTCAAGTGACAAGTACTATTGATGAACCACAACAAATCAAAATTGTCAAGACTAATTTGAAGTTTGTATAAAACTGAATATTGTTTTGACAACTACTCTTTTTATATGTGATAGTGGAGGGTTTCACAAACATTTATATATTTGTATATAGGAGTGGAGGGTTTCACAAACATTTATATATTTGTATAGGAATGGAGGGTTTCACAAACATTTATATATTTGTATAGGAATGGAGGGTTTCACAAACATTTATATATTTGTATAGGAATGGAGAGTTTCACAAACATTTATATATTTGTATAGGAATGGAGGGTTTCACAAACATTTATATATTTGTATAGGAATGGAGGGTTTCACAAACATTTATATATTTGTATAGGAGTGGATGGTTTCACAAACATTTATATATTTGTATAGGAATGGAGGGTTTCACAAACATTTGTATAGGAATGGAGGGTTTCACAAACATTTATATATTTGTATAGGAATGGAGGGTTTCACAAACATTTGTATAGGAATGGAGGGTTTCACAAACATTTGTATGGGAGTGGAGGGTTTCACAAACATTTGTATGGGAGTGGAGGGTTTCACAAACATTTATATATTTGTATAGGAGTGGAGGGTTTCACAAACATTTGTATAGGAGTGGAGGGTTTCACAAACATTTATATATTTGTATAGGAATGGAGGGTTTCACAAACATTTATATATTTGTATAGGAGTGGACGGTTTCACAAACATTTGTATAGGAGTGGAGGGTTTCACAAACATTTATATAGGAGTGGAGGGTTTCACAAACATTTATATATTTGTATAGGAGTGGAGGGTTTCACAAACATTTATATATTTGTATAGGAGTGGAGGGTTTCACAAACATTTATATATTTGTATAGGAGTGGAGGGTTTCACAAACAGTTATATATTTGTATACGAGTTGAATGTTTCACAAACATTTATATATTTGTATAGGAGTGGAGGGTTTCACAAACATTTATATATTTGTATACGAGTTGAATGTTTCACAAACATTGATATATTTGTATAGGAGTGGATGGTTTCACAAACATTTGTATAGGAATGGAGGGTTTCACAAACATTTATATATTTGTATAGGAGTGGAGGGTTTCACAAACATTTGTATAGGAATGGAGGGTTTCACAAACATTTATATATTTGTATAGGAGTGGAGGGTTTCACAAACAGTTATATATTTGTATAGGAGTGGACGGATTCACAAACATTTATATATTTGTATAGGAGTGGAGGGTTTCACAAACAGTTATATATGTGTATAGGAGTGGAGCGTTTCACAAACATTTGTATAGGAGTGGAGGATTTCACAAACATTTATATATTTGTATAGGAGTGGAGGGTTTCACCAACATTTGTATAGGAGTGGAGGGTTTCACAAACATTTATATATTTGTATAGGAGTGGAGGGATTCACAAACATTTATATATTTGTATATAGGAGTGGAGGGTTTCACAAACATATATATATATTTGTATGGGAGTGGAGGATTTCACAAACAGTTATATATTTGTATAGAAGTGGAGGATTTCACAAACATTTATATATTTGTATATAGGAGTGGAGGGTTTCACAAACAGTTATATATTTGTATAGGAGTGGACGGTTTCACAAACATATGTATAGGAGTGGAGGGTTTCACCAACATTTATATATTTGTATAGGAATGGAGGGTTTCACAAACATTTATATATTTGTATAGGAGTGGAGGGTTTCACAAACAGTTATATATTTGTATAGGAGTGGAGGGTTTCACAAACATTTGTATAGGAATGGAGGGTTTCACAAACATTTATATATTTGTATAGGAGTGGAGGGTTTCACAAACAGTTATATATTTGTATAGGAGTGGACGGATTCACAAACATTTATATATTTGTATAGGAGTGGAGGGTTTCACAAACAGTTATATATTTGTATAGGAGTGGAGCGTTTCACAAACATTTGTATAGGAGTGGAGGATTTCACAAACAGTTATATATTTGTATAGGAGTGGAGGGTTTCACAAACAGTTATATATTTGTATAGGAGTGGACAGATTCACAAACATATGTATAGGAGTGGAGGGTTTCACAAACATTTGTATAAGAATGGAGGGTTTCACAAACATTTATATATTTGTATAGGAGTGGAGGGTTTCACAAACAGATATATATTTGTATAGGAGTGGACGGTTTCACAAACATATGTATAGGAGTGGAGGGTTTCACAAACATTTGTATAGGAATGGAGGGTTTCACAAACATTTATATATTTGTATAGGAGTGGAGGGTTTCACAAACAGTTATATATTTGTATAGGAGTGGAGGGTTTCACAAACATTTATATATTTGTATAGGAGTGGAGGGTTTCACAAACATTTATATATTTGTATAGGAGTGGAGGGTTTCACAAACATTTATATATTTGTATAGGAGTGGAGGGTTTCACAAACATTTATATATTTGTATAGGAATGGAGGGTTTCACAAACATTTATATATTTGTATAGGAGTGGAGGGTTTCACAAACATTTATATATTTGTATAGGAGTGGAGGGTTTCACAAACATTTATATATTTGTATAGGAGTGGAGGGTTTCACAAACATTTATATATTTGTATAGGAGTGGAGGGTTTCACAAACATTTATATATTTGTATAGGAGTGGAGGGTTTCACAAACATTTATATATTTGTATAGGAGTGGAGGGTTTCACAAACATTTATATATTTGTATAGGAGTGGAGGGTTTCACAAACAGTTATATATTTGTATAGGAGTGGAGGGTTTCACAAACATTTATATATTTGTATAGGAGTGGAGGGTTTCACAAACATTTGTATAGGAATGGAGGGTTTCACAAACATTTATATATTTGTATAGGAGTGGAGGGTTTCACAAACAGTTATATATTTGTATAGGAGTGGACAGATTCACAAACATATGTATAGGAGTGGAGGGTTTCACAAACATTTATATATTTGTATAGGAGTGGAGGGTTTCACAAACAGATATATATTTGTATAGGAGTGGACGGTTTCACAAACATATGTATAGGAGTGGAGGGTTTCACCAATATTTATATATTTGTATAGGAATGGAGGGTTTCACAAACATTTATATATTTGTATAGGAATGGAGGGTTTCACAAACATTTATATATTTGTATAGGAATGGAGGGTTTCACAAACAGTTGTATATTTGTATAGGAATGGAGGGTTTCACAAACATATATATATTTGTATAGGAATGGAGGGTTTCACAAACATTTGTATAGGAATGAATGGTTTCACAAACATTTATATATTTGTATAGGAGTGGAGGGTTTCACAAACATTTATATATTTGTATAGGAATGGAGGGTTTCACAAACATTTATATATTTGTATAGGAATGGAGGGTTTCACAAACATTTGTATATTTGTATAGGAATGGAGGGTTTCACAAATATATATATATTTGTATAGGAATGGAGGGTTTCACAAACATTTATATAGGAATGGAGGGTTTCACAAACATTTATATATTTGTATAGGAGTGGAGGGTTTCACAAACAGATATATTTGTATAAGAGTGGACGGTTTCACAAACATTTGTATAGGAGTGGAGGGTTTTACAAACATTGATATATTTGTATAGGAGTTGAATGTTTCACAAACATTTATATATTTGTATAGGAGTGGAGGGTTTCACAAACAGTTATATATGTGTATAGGAGTGGAGCGTTTCACAAACATTTGTATAGGAGTGGAGGATTTCACAAACATTTATATATTTGTATAGGAGTGGAGGGCTTCACAAACATTTGTATATTTGAATAGGAGTGGAGGGTTTCACCAACATTTGTATATTTGTATAGGAGTGGAGGATTTCACAAACATTTATATATTTGTATAGGAGTGGAGGATTTCACAAACAGTTATATATTTGTATAGGAGTGGAGGATTTCACAAACATTTATATATTTGTATATAGGAGTGGAGGGTTTCACAAACATTTATATATTTGTATAGGAGTGGAGGATTTCACAAACAGTTATATATTTGTATAGGAGTGGAGGATTTCACAAACATTTATATATTTGTATATAGGAGTGGAGGGTTTCACAAACAGTTATATATTTGTATAGGAGTGGAGGGTTTCACAAACAGTTATATATTTGTATAGGAGTGGAGGGTTTCACAAACATTTATATATTTGTATAGGAGTGGAGGGTGTCACAAACATTTGTATAGGAGTGGGGGTTTCACAAACATTTATATAGTTGTATATAGGAGTGGAGGGTTTCACAAACATTTATATATTTGTATAGGAGTGGAGGGTTTCACAAACATTTATATATTTTTATAGGAGTGGAGAGTTTCACAAACATTTGTATAGGAGTGGAGGGTTTCACAAACAGTTATATATTTGTATAGGAGTGGACGGTTTCACAAACAGTTATATATTTGTATAGGAGTGGACGGTTTCACAAACATATGTATAGGAGTGGAGGGTTTCACAAACATTTGTATAGGAATGGAGGGTTTCACAAACATTTATATATTTGTATAGGAGTGGAGGGTTTCACAAACAGTTATATATTTGTATAGGAGTGGACGGTTTCACCAACATTTATATATTTGTATAGGAATGGAGGGTTTCACAAACATTTATATATTTGTATAGGAGTGGAGGGTTTCACAAACAGTTATATATTTGTATAGGAGTGGACGGTTTCACCAACATTTATATATTTGTATAGGAATGGAGGGTTTCACAAACATTTATATATTTGTATAGGAGTGGAGGGTTTCACAAACAGTTATATATTTGTATAGGAGTGGACGGTTTCACCAACATTTATATATTTGTATAGGAATGGAGGGTTTCACAAACATTTATATATTTGTATAGGAGTGGAGGGTTTCACAAACAGTTATATATTTGTATAGGAGTGGACGGTTTCACCAACATTTATATATTTGTATAGGAATGGAGGGTTTCACAAACATTTATATATTTGTATAGGAGTGGAGGGTTTCACAAACAGTTATATATTTGTATAGGAGTGGACGGTTTCACCAACATTTATATATTTGTATAGGAGTGGAGGGTTTCACAAACATTTATATATTTGTATAGGAGTGGAGGGTTTCACAAACATTTATATATTGTATAGGAGTGGAGGGTTTCACAAACATTTGTATAGGAGTGGAGGGTTTCACAAACATTTATATATTTGTATAGGAGTGGAGGGTTTCACAAACATTTGTATAGGAGTGGAGGGTTTCACAAACATTTATATATTTGTATAGGAGTGGAGGGTTTCACAAACATTTATATATTTGTATATAGGAGTGGAGGGTTTCACAAACATTTATATATTTGTATAGGAGTGGAGGGTTTCACAAACATTTATATATTTGTATAGGAGTGGAGGGTTTCACAAACATTTATATATTTGTATAGGAGTGGAGGGTTCACAAACAGTTATATATTGTATAGGAGTGGAGGTTTCACAACATTTATATATTTGTATAGGAGTGGAGGTTTCACAAACATTTATATATTTGTATAGGAGTGGAGGGTTTCACAAACTTTATATTTGTATAGGAGTGGAGGGTTTCACAAACATTTATATATTTATATAGGAGTGGAGGGTTTCACAAACAGTTATATATTTGTATAGGAGTGGAGGATTTCACAAACATTATATTTGTATAGGAGTGGAGGGTTTCACAAACATTATATATTTGTATAGGAGTGGAGGGTTTCACAAACATTTATATATTTGTATATAGGAGTGGAGGGTTTCACAAACATTTATATATTTGTATATGGTGTGGAGGGTTTCACAAACATTTATATATTTGTATATAGGAGTGGAGGGTTTCACAAACATTTATATATTTGTATAGGAGTGGGGGGTATCACAAACATTTATATATTTGTATAGGAGTGGAGGGTTTCACCAACATTTGTATATTTGTATATAGGAGTGGAGGGTTTCACAACATTTATATATTTGTATAGGAGTGGAGGGTTTCACAAACATTTGTATAGGAGTGGAGGGTATCACAAACTTTTATATGTTTGTATAGGAATGGAGGGTTTCACAAACATTTATATATTTGTATAGGAGTGGAGGGTTTCACAAACATTTGTATAGGAGTGGAGGGTTTCACAAACAGTTATATATTTGTATAGGAGTGGACGGTTTCACAAACATATGTATAGGAGTGGAGGGTTTCACAAACAGTTATATATTTGTATACGAGTTGAATGTTTCACAAACATTTTTATATTTGTATAGGAGTGGAGGGTTTCACAAACATTTATATATTTGTATAGGAGTGGAGGGTTTCACAAACATTGATATATTTGTATAGGAGTGGAGGGTTTCACAAACAGTTACATATTTGTATACGAGTTGAATGTTTCACAAACATTGATATATTTGTATAGGAGTGGATGGTTTCACAAACATTTAAATATTTGTATAGGAGTGGAGGGTTTCACAAACATTTATATATTTGTATAGGAGTGGAGGGTTTCACAAACATTTGTATAAGAGTGGAGGGTTTCACAAACAGTTATATATTTGTATAGGAGTGGACGGTTTCACAAACATATGTATAGGAGTGGACGGTTTCACAAACATATGTATAGGAGTGGAGGGTTTCACAAACATATGTATAGGAGTGGAGGGTATCACAAAAAAAACATTTATATATTTGTATAGGAGTGGACGGTTTCACAAACATTTATATATTTGTATAGGAGTGGAGGGTTTCACAAACATTTATATATTTGTATAGGAGTGGAGGGTTTCACAAACATTTGTATAGGAATGGAGGGTTTCACAAACATTTATATATTTGTATAGGAGTGGAGGGTTTCACAAACAGTTATATATTTGTATAGGAGTGGACGGTTTCACAAACATTTGTATAGGAATGGAGGGTTTCACAAACAGTTATATATTTGTATAGGAGTGGACGGTTTCACAAACATATGTATAGGAGTGGAGGGTTTCACAAACAGTTATATATTTGTATACGAGTTGAATGTTTCACAAACATTTGTATAGGAGTGGAGGGTTTCACAAACATTTATGTATTTGTATAGGAGTGGAGAGTTTCACAAACATTTATATATTTATATAGGAGTGGAGGATGTCACAAACAGTTATATATTTGTATAGGAGTGGAGGGTTTCACAAACATTTATGTATTTGTATAGGCGTGGAGAGTTTCACAAACATTTATATATTTGTATATAGGAGTGGAGGGTTTCACAAACAGTTATATATTGTATAGGAATGGAGGGTTTCACAAACATACATGTATTTGTATAGGAGTGGAGGGTATCACAAACAGTTATATATTGTATAGGAATGAAGGGTTTCACAAACATTTATGTATTTGTATAGGAGTGGAGGATTTCACAAACATTTATATATTTGTATAGGAGTGGAGGGTTTCACAAACATTTATATATTTGTATAGGAGTGGAGGGCTTCACAAACATTTGTATATTTGAATAGGAGTGGAGGGTTTCACCAACATTTGTATAGGAGTGGAGGGTTTCACAAACATTTATATATTTGTATAGGAGTGGAGGATTTCACAAACAGTTATATATTTGTATAGGAGTGGAGGATTTCACAAACATTTATATATTTGTATATAGGAGTGGAGGGTTTCACAAACAGTTATATATTTGTATAGGAATGAAGGGTTTCACAAACATTTATGTATTTGTATAGGAGTGGAGGATTTCACAAACATTTATATATTTGTATAGGAGTGGAGGGTTTCACAAACATTTATGTATTTGTATAGTAGTGGAGAGTTTCACAAACATTTATATATTGATTTCACAAACATTTATATATTTGTATAGGAGTGGAGGGTGTCACAAACATTTGTATAGGAGTGGAGGGTTTCACAAACATTTATATAGTTGTATATAGGAGTGGAGGGTTTCACAAACATTTATATATTTGTATGGGAGTGGAGGGTTTCACAAACATTTATGTATTTGTATAGGAGTGGAGGGTATCACAAACAGTTATATATTGTATAGGAATGAAGGGTTTCACAAACATTTATGTATTTGTATAGGAGTGGAGGATTTCACAAACATTTATATATTTGTATAGGAGTGGAGGGTTTCACAAACATTTATGTATTTGTATAGGAGTGGAGAGTTTCACAAACATTTATATATTTATATAGGAGTGGAGGATTTCACAAACAGTTATATATTTGTATAGGAGTGGAGGATTTCACAAACATTTATATATTTGTATAGGAGTGGAGGGTGTCACAAACATTTGTATAGGAGTGGGGGTTTCACAAACATTTATATAGTTGTATATAGGAGTGGAGGGTTTCACAAACATTTATATATTTGTATATAGGTGTGGAGGGTTTCACAAACATTTATATATTTGTATGGGAGTGGAGGGTTTCACAAACATTTATATATTTTTATAGGAGTGGAGGGTTTCACAAACATTTGTATAGGAGTGGAGGGTTTCACAAACAGTTATATATTTGTATAGGAGTGGACGGTTTCACAAACATTTATGTATTTGTATAGGAGTGGAGGATTTCACAAACATTTATATATTTGTATAGGAGTGGAGGGTTTCACAAACATTTATGTATTTGTATAGGAGTGGAGAGTTTCACAAACATTTATATATTTATATAGGAGTGGAGGATTTCACAAACAGTTATATATTTGTATAGGAGTGGAGGATTTCACAAACATTTATATATTTGTATAGGAGTGGAGGGTGTCACAAACATTTGTATAGGAGTGGGGGTTTCACAAACATTTATATAGTTGTATATAGGAGTGGAGGGTTTCACAAACATTTATATATTTGTATATAGGTGTGGAGGGTTTCACAAACATTTATATATTTGTATGGGAGTGGAGGGTTTCACAAACATTTATATATTTTTATAGGAGTGGAGGGTTTCACAAACATTTGTATAGGAGTGGAGGGTTTCACAAACAGTTATATATTTGTATAGGAGTGGACGGTTTCACAAACCTATGTATAGGAGTGGAGGGTTTCACAAACAGTTATATATTTGTATAGGAGTGGACGTTTTCACAAACATATGTATAGGAGTGGAGGGTTTCACAAACAGTTATATATTTGTATACGAGTTGAATGTTTCACAAACATTTGTATAGGAGTGGAAGGTTTCACAAACATTTATGTATTTGTATAGGAGTGGAGAGTTTCACAAACATTTATATAGGAGTGGAGGATTTCACAAACAGTTATATATTTGTATAGGAGTGGAGGATTTCACAAACATTTATATATTTGTATAGGAGTGGAGGATTTCACAAACATTTATATATTTGTATAGGAGTGGAGGGTTTCACAAACATTTATGTATTTGTATAGGCGTGGAGAGTTTCACAAACATTTATATATTTGTATATAGGAGTGGAGGGTTTCACAAACAGTTATATATTGTATAGGAATGGAGGGTTTCACAAACATACATGTATTTGTATAGGAGTGGAGGGTATCACAAACAGTTATATATTGTATAGGAATGAAGGGTTTCACAAACATTTATGTATTTGTATAGGAGTGGAGGATTTCACAAACATTTATATATTTGTATAGGAGTGGAGGGTTTCACAAACATTTATGTATTTGTATAGGAGTGGAGAGTTTCACAAACATTTATATATTTATATAGGAGTGGAGGATTTCACAAACAGTTATATATTTGTATAGGAGTGGAGGATTTCACAAACATTTATATATTTGTATAGGAGTGGAGGGTGTCACAAACATTTGTATAGGAGTGGAGGGTTTCACAAACATTTATATAGTTGTATATAGGAGTGGAGGGTTTCACAAACATTTATATATTTGTATATAGGTGTGGAGGGTTTCACAAACATTTATATATTTGTATATAGGTGTGGAGGGTTTCACAAACATTTATATATTTGTATATAGGAGTGGAGGGTTTCACAAACATTTATATATTTGTATAGGAGTGGGGGGTATCACAAAAAACAACATTTATATATTTGTATAGGAGTGGAGGGTTTCACCAACATTTGTATATTTGTATATAGGAGTGGAGGGTTTCACAACATTTATATATTTGTATAGGAGTGGAGGGTTTCACAAACATTTGTATAGGAGTGGAGGGTATCACAAACTTTTATATGTTTGTATAGGAATGGAGGGTTTCACAAACATTTATATATTTGTATAGGAGTGGAGGGTTTCACAAACATTTGTATAGGAGTGGAGGGTTTCACAAACAGGTTTATATATTTGTATAGGAGTGGAGGGTTTCACAAACATATATATTTGTATAGGAGTGGACGGTTTCACAAACATATGTATAGGAGTGGAGGGTTTCACAAACATTTATATATTTGTATAGGAGTGGAGGGTTTCACAAACATTTATATATTTGTATAGGAGTGGAGGGTTTCACAAACATTTATATATTTGTATAGGAGTGGAGGGTTTCACAAACAGTTGTATATTTGTATAGGAGTGGAGGGTTTCACAAACATTTATATATTTGTATAGGAGTGGAGGGTTTCACAAACATTTGTATAGGAATGGATGGTTTCACAAACATTTATATATTTGTATAGGAGTGGAGGGTTTCACAAACATTTATATATTTGTATAGGAGTGGAGGGTTTCACAAACATTTATATATTTGTATAGGAATGGAGGGTTTCACAAACATTTATATATTTGTATAGGAGTGGAGGGTTTCACAAACATTTATATATTTGTATAGGAGTGGAGGGTTTCACAAACATTTATATAGGAGTGGAGGGTTTCACAAACATTTATATATTTGTATAGGAGTGGAGGGTTTCACAAACAGATATATTTGTATAGGAGTGGAGGGTTTCACAAACATTTGTATAGGAGTGGAGGGTTTCACAAACATTTATATATTTGTATAGGAGTGGAGGGTTTCACAAACATTTATATATTTGTATAGGAGTGGAGGGTTTCACAAACATTATATATTGTATAGGAGGTTGTATAGGAGTGGAGGATTTCACAAACATTTATATATTTGTATAGGAGTGGAGGGTTTCACAAACATTTATATATTTGTATAGGAGTGGAGGGTTTCACAAACATTTATATATTTGTATAGGAGTGGAGGGTTTCACAAACATTTATATATTTGTATAGGAGTGGAGGGTTTCACAAACAGTTATATATTTGTATAGGAGTGGAGGATTTCACAAACATTTATATATTTGTATATGGAGTGGAGGGTTTCACAAACAGTTATATATTTGTATAGGAGTGGAGGGTTTCACAAACAGTTATATATTTGTATAGGAGTGGAGGGTTTCACAAACATTTATATATTTGTATAGGAGTGGAGGGTTTCACAAACATTTATATATTTGTATAGGAGTGGAGGGTTTCACAAACATTTATATTTGTATAGGAGTGGAGGGTTTCACAAACATTTATATATTTGTATAGGAGTGGAGGGTTTCACAAACATTTGTATAGGAGTGGGGGTTTCACAAACATTTATATATTTTATAGGAGTGGAGGGTTTCACAAACATTTATATATTTGTATAGGAGTGGAGGGTTTCACAAACATTATATATTTGTATAGGAGTGGAGGTTTCACAAACATTTATAGGAGTGGAGGGTTTCACAAACATTATATATTTGTATAGGAGTGGAGGGTTTCACAAACAGTTATATTTGTATAGGAGTGGACGGTTTCACAAACATATGTATAGGAGTGGAGGGTTTCACAACATTTGTATAGGAATGGAGGGTTTCACAAACATTTATATATTTGTATAGGAGTGGAGGGTTTCACAAACAGTTATATATTTGTATAGGAGTGGACGGTTTCACCAACATTTATATATTTGTATAGGAATGGAGGGTTTCACAAACATTTATATATTTGTATAGGAGTGGAGGGTTTCACAAACAGTTATATATTTGTATAGGAGTGGACGGTTTCACCAACATTTATATATTTGTATAGGAGTGGAGGGTTTCACAAACAGTTATATATTTGTATAGGAGTGGACGGTTTCACCAACATTTATATATTTGTATAGGAGTGGAGGGTTTCACCAACATTTATATATTTGTATAGGAATGGAGGGTTTCACAAACATTTATATATTTGTATAGGAGTGGAGGGTTTCACAAACATTTGTATATTTGTATAGGAATGGAGGGTTTCACAAACATATATATATTTGTATAGGAATGGAGGGTTTCACAAACATTTGTATAGGAATGGATGGTTTCACAAACATTTATATATTTGTATAGGAGTGGAGGGTTTCACAAACATTTATATATTTGTATAGGAATGGAGGGTTTCACAAACATTTATATATTTGTATATAGGTGTGGAGGGTTTCACAAACATTTATATATTTGTATATAGGTGTGGAGGGTTTCACAAACATTTATATATTTGTATGGGAGTGGAGGGTTTCACAAACATTTATATATTTTTATAGGAGTGGAGGGTTTCACAAACATTTGTATAGGAGTGGAGGATTTCACAAACATTTATATATTTGTATATAGGAGTGGAGGGTTTCACAAACAGTTATATATTTGTATAGGAATGAAGGGTTTCACAAACATTTATGTATTTGTATAGGAGTGGAGGATTTCACAAACATTTATATATTTGTATAGGAGTGGAGGGTTTCACAAACATTTATGTATTTGTATAGTAGTGGAGAGTTTCACAAACATTTATATATTGATTTCACAAACATTTATATATTTGTATAGGAGTGGAGGGTGTCACAAACATTTGTATAGGAGTGGAGGGTTTCACAAACATTTATATAGTTGTATATAGGAGTGGAGGGTTTCACAAACATTTATATATTTGTATGGGAGTGGAGGGTTTCACAAACATTTATGTATTTGTATAGGAGTGGAGGGTATCACAAACAGTTATATATTGTATAGGAATGAAGGGTTTCACAAACATTTATGTATTTGTATAGGAGTGGAGGATTTCACAAACATTTATATATTTGTATAGGAGTGGAGGGTTTCACAAACATTTATGTATTTGTATAGGAGTGGAGAGTTTCACAAACATTTATATATTTATATAGGAGTGGAGGATTTCACAAACAGTTATATATTTGTATAGGAGTGGAGGATTTCACAAACATTTATATATTTGTATAGGAGTGGAGGGTGTCACAAACATTTGTATAGGAGTGGGGGTTTCACAAACATTTATATAGTTGTATATAGGAGTGGAGGGTTTCACAAACATTTATATATTTGTATATAAGTGTGGAGGGTTTCACAAACATTTATATATTTGTATGGGAGTGGAGGGTTTCACAAACATTTATATATTTTTATAGGAGTGGAGGGTTTCACAAACATTTGTATAGGAGTGGAGGGTTTCACAAACAGTTATATATTTGTATAGGAGTGGACGGTTTCACAAACATTTATGTATTTGTATAGGAGTGGAGGATTTCACAAACATTTATATATTTGTATAGGAGTGGAGGGTTTCACAAACATTTATGTATTTGTATAGGAGTGGAGAGTTTCACAAACATTTATATATTTATATAGGAGTGGAGGATTTCACAAACAGTTATATATTTGTATAGGAGTGGAGGATTTCACAAACATTTATATATTTGTATAGGAGTGGAGGGTGTCACAAACATTTGTATAGGAGTGGGGGTTTCACAAACATTTATATAGTTGTATATAGGAGTGGAGGGTTTCACAAACATTTATATATTTGTATATAGGTGTGGAGGGTTTCACAAACATTTATATATTTGTATGGGAGTGGAGGGTTTCACAAACATTTATATATTTTTATAGGAGTGGAGGGTTTCACAAACATTTGTATAGGAGTGGAGGGTTTCACAAACAGTTATATATTTGTATAGGAGTGGACGGTTTCACAAACCTATGTATAGGAGTGGAGGGTTTCACAAACAGTTATATATTTGTATAGGAGTGGACGGTTTCACAAACATATGTATAGGAGTGGAGGGTTTCACAAACAGTTATATATTTGTATACGAGTTGAATGTTTCACAAACATTTGTATAGGAGTGGAAGGTTTCACAAACATTTATGTATTTGTATAGGAGTGGAGAGTTTCACAAACATTTATATAGGAGTGGAGGATTTCACAAACAGTTATATATTTGTATAGGAGTGGAGGATTTCACAAACATTTATATATTTGTATAGGAGTGGAGGATTTCACAAACATTTATATATTTGTATAGGAGTGGAGGGTTTCACAAACATTTATGTATTTGTATAGGCGTGGAGAGTTTCACAAACATTTATATATTTGTATATAGGAGTGGAGGGTTTCACAAACAGTTATATATTGTATAGGAATGGAGGGTTTCACAAACATACATGTATTTGTATAGGAGTGGAGGGTATCACAAACAGTTATATATTGTATAGGAATGAAGGGTTTCACAAACATTTATGTATTTGTATAGGAGTGGAGGATTTCACAAACATTTATATATTTGTATAGGAGTGGAGGGTTTCACAAACATTTATGTATTTGTATAGGAGTGGAGAGTTTCACAAACATTTATATATTTATATAGGAGTGGAGGATTTCACAAACAGTTATATATTTGTATAGGAGTGGAGGATTTCACAAACATTTATATATTTGTATAGAAGTGGAGGGTTTCACAAACATTTATATAGTTGTATATAGGAGTGGAGGGTTTCACAAACATTTATATATTTGTATATAGGAGTGGAGGGTTTCACAAACATTTATATATTTGTATATAGGTGTGGAGGGTTTCACAAACATTTATATATTTGTATATAGGAGTGGAGGGTTTCACAAACATTTATATATTTGTATAGGAGTGGGGGGTATCACAAAAAACAACATTTATATATTTGTATAGGAGTGGAGGGTTTCACCAACATTTGTATATTTGTATATAGGAGTGGAGGGTTTCACAACATTTATATATTTGTATAGGAGTGGAGGGTTTCACAAACATTTGTATAGGAGTGGAGGGTATCACAAACTTTTATATGTTTGTATAGGAATGGAGGGTTTCACAAACATTTATATATTTGTATAGGAGTGGAGGGTTTCACAAACATTTGGTTTCACAAACTTGTATAGGAGTGGAGGGTTTCACAAACAGTTATATATTTGTATAGGAGTGGACGGTTTCACAAACATATGTATAGGAGTGGAGGGTTTCACAAACAGTTATATATTTGTATACGAGTTGAATGTTTCACAAACATTTGTATAGGAGTGGAAGGTTTCACAAACATTTATGTATTTGTATAGGAGTGGAGAGTTTCACAAACATTTATATAGGAGTGGAGGATTTCACAAACAGTTATATATTTGTATAGGAGTGGAGGATTTCACAAACATTATATATTTGTATAGGAGTGGAGGATTTCACAAACATTTATATATTTGTATAGGAGTGGAGGATTTCACAAACATTTATATATTTGTATAGGAGTGGAGGATTTCACAAACATTTATATATTTGTATAGGAGTGGAGGGTTTCACAAACATTTATGTATTTGTATAGGCGTGGAGAGTTTCACAAACATTTATATATTTGTATATAGGAGTGGAGGGTTTCACAAACAGTTATATATTGTATAGGAATGGAGGGTTTCACAAACATACATGTATTTGTATAGGAGTGGAGGGTATCACAAACAGTTATATATTGTATAGGAATGAAGGGTTTCACAAACATTTATGTATTTGTATAGGAGTGGAGGATTTCACAAACATTTATATATTTGTATAGGAGTGGAGGGTTTCACAAACATTTATGTATTTGTATAGGAGTGGAGAGTTTCACAAACATTTATATATTTATATAGGAGTGGAGGATTTCACAAACAGTTATATATTTGTATAGGAGTGGAGGATTTCACAAACATTTATATATTTGTATAGGAGTGGAGGGTGTCACAAACATTTGTATAGGAGTGGAGGGTTTCACAAACATTTATATAGTTGTATATAGGAGTGGAGGGTTTCACAAACATTTATATATTTGTATATAGGTGTGGAGGGTTTCACAAACATTTATATATTTGTATATAGGTGTGGAGGGTTTCACAAACATTTATATATTTGTATATAGGAGTGGAGGGTTTCACAAACATTTATATATTTGTATAGGAGTGGGGGGTATCACAAAAAACAACATTTATATATTTGTATAGGAGTGGAGGGTTTCACCAACATTTGTATATTTGTATATAGGAGTGGAGGGTTTCACAACATTTATATATTTGTATAGGAGTGGAGGGTTTCACAAACATTTGTATAGGAGTGGAGGGTATCACAAACTTTTATATGTTTGTATAGGAATGGAGGGTTTCACAAACATTTATATATTTGTATAGGAGTGGAGGGTTTCACAAACATTTGTATAGGAGTGGAGGGTTTCACAAACAGTTATATATTTGTATAGGAGTGGACGGTTTCACAAACATATGTATAGGAGTGGAGGGTTTCACAAACAGTTATATATTTGTATACGAGTTGAATGTTTCACAAACATTTTTATATTTGTATAGGAGTGGAGGGTTTCACAAACATTTATATATTTGTATAGGAGTGGAGGGTTTCACAAACATTGATATATTTGTATAGGAGTGGAGGGTTTCACAAACATTTACATATTTGTATACGAGTTGAATGTTTCACAAACATTGATATATTTGTATAGGAGTGGATGGTTTCACAAACATTTAAATATTTGTATAGGAGTGGAGGGTTTCACAAACATTTATATATTTGTATAGGAGTGGAGGGTTTCACAAACATTTGTATAAGAGTGGAGGGTTTCACAAACAGTTATATATTTGTATAGGAGTGGACGGTTTCACAAACATATGTATAGGAGTGGACGGTTTCACAAACATATGTATAGGAGTGGAGGGTTTCACAAACATATGTATAGGAGTGGAGGGTATCACAAAAAAAACATTTATATATTTGTATAGGAGTGGACGGTTTCACAAACATTTATATATTTGTATAGGAGTGGAGGGTTTCACAAACATTTATATATTTGTATAGGAGTGGAGGGTTTCACAAACATTTGTATAGGAATGGAGGGTTTCACAAACATTTATATATTTGTATAGGAGTGGAGGGTTTCACAAACAGTTATATATTTGTATAGGAGTGGACGGTTTCACAAACATTTGTATAGGAATGGAGGGTTTCACAAACAGTTATATATTTGTATAGGAGTGGACGGTTTCACAAACATATGTATAGGAGTGGAGGGTTTCACAAACAGTTATATATTTGTATACGAGTTGAATGTTTCACAAACATTTGTATAGGAGTGGAGGGTTTCACAAACATTTATGTATTTGTATAGGAGTGGAGAGTTTCACAAACATTTATATATTTATATAGGAGTGGAGGATGTCACAAACAGTTATATATTTGTATAGGAGTGGAGGGTTTCACAAACATTTATGTATTTGTATAGGCGTGGAGAGTTTCACAAACATTTATATATTTGTATATAGGAGTGGAGGGTTTCACAAACAGTTATATATTGTATAGGAATGGAGGGTTTCACAAACATACATGTATTTGTATAGGAGTGGAGGGTATCACAAACAGTTATATATTGTATAGGAATGAAGGGTTTCACAAACATTTATGTATTTGTATAGGAGTGGAGGATTTCACAAACATTTATATATTTGTATAGGAGTGGAGGGTTTCACAAACATTTATATATTTGTATAGGAGTGGAGGGCTTCACAAACATTTGTATATTTGAATAGGAGTGGAGGGTTTCACCAACATTTGTATAGGAGTGGAGGGTTTCACAAACATTTATATATTTGTATAGGAGTGGAGGATTTCACAAACAGTTATATATTTGTATAGGAGTGGAGGATTTCACAAACATTTATATATTTGTATATAGGAGTGGAGGGTTTCACAAACAGTTATATATTTGTATAGGAATGAAGGGTTTCACAAACATTTATGTATTTGTATAGGAGTGGAGGATTTCACAAACATTTATATATTTGTATAGGAGTGGAGGGTTTCACAAACATTTATGTATTTGTATAGTAGTGGAGAGTTTCACAAACATTTATATATTGATTTCACAAACATTTATATATTTGTATAGGAGTGGAGGGTGTCACAAACATTTGTATAGGAGTGGAGGGTTTCACAAACATTTATATAGTTGTATATAGGAGTGGAGGGTTTCACAAACATTTATATATTTGTATGGGAGTGGAGGGTTTCACAAACATTTATGTATTTGTATAGGAGTGGAGGGTATCACAAACAGTTATATATTGTATAGGAATGAAGGGTTTCACAAACATTTATGTATTTGTATAGGAGTGGAGGATTTCACAAACATTTATATATTTGTATAGGAGTGGAGGGTTTCACAAACATTTATGTATTTGTATAGGAGTGGAGAGTTTCACAAACATTTATATATTTATATAGGAGTGGAGGATTTCACAAACAGTTATATATTTGTATAGGAGTGGAGGATTTCACAAACATTTATATATTTGTATAGGAGTGGAGGGTGTCACAAACATTTGTATAGGAGTGGGGGTTTCACAAACATTTATATAGTTGTATATAGGAGTGGAGGGTTTCACAAACATTTATATATTTGTATATAGGTGTGGAGGGTTTCACAAACATTTATATATTTGTATGGGAGTGGAGGGTTTCACAAACATTTATATATTTTTATAGGAGTGGAGGGTTTCACAAACATTTGTATAGGAGTGGAGGGTTTCACAAACAGTTATATATTTGTATAGGAGTGGACGGTTTCACAAACATTTATGTATTTGTATAGGAGTGGAGGATTTCACAAACATTTATATATTTGTATAGGAGTGGAGGGTTTCACAAACATTTATGTATTTGTATAGGAGTGGAGAGTTTCACAAACATTTATATATTTATATAGGAGTGGAGGATTTCACAAACAGTTATATATTTGTATAGGAGTGGAGGGTTTCACAAACATTTATATATTTGTATAGGAGTGGAGGGTGTCACAAACATTTGTATAGGAGTGGGGGTTTCACAAACATTTATATAGTTGTATATAGGAGTGGAGGGTTTCACAAACATTTATATATTTGTATATAGGTGTGGAGGGTTTCACAAACATTTATATATTTGTATGGGAGTGGAGGGTTTCACAAACATTTATATATTTTTATAGGAGTGGAGGGTTTCACAAACATTTGTATAGGAGTGGAGGGTTTCACAAACAGTTATATATTTGTATAGGAGTGGACGGTTTCACAAACCTTGTATAGGAGTGGAGGGTTTCACAAACATTTATATATTTGTATAGGAGTGGAGGTTTCACAACATATGTATAGGAGTGGAGGGTTTCACAAACAGTTATATATTTGTATGGTGGTTTTTTGTATAGGAGTGGAGGGTTTCACAAACATTTATGTATTTGTATAGGAGTGGAGGTTTCACAAACATTTTTGATTTCACAAACATTTATATATTTGTATAGGAGTGGAGGGTTTCACAAACATTTATATATTTGTATAGGAGTGGAGGATTTCACAAACATTTATATATTTGTATAGGAGTGGAGGGTTTCACAAACATTTATGTATTTGTATAGGCGTGGAGAGTTTCACAAACATTTATATATTTGTATATAGGAGTGGAGGGTTTCACAAACAGTTATATATTGTATAGGAATGGAGGGTTTCACAAACATACATGTATTTGTATAGGAGTGGAGGGTTTCACAAACAGTTATATATTGTATAGGAATGAAGGGTTTCACAAACATTTATGTATTTGTATAGGAGTGGAGGATTTCACAAACATTTATATATTTGTATAGGAGTGGAGGGTTTCACAAACATTTATGTATTTGTATAGGAGTGGAGAGTTTCACAAACATTTATATATTTATATAGGAGTGGAGGATTTCACAAACAGTTATATATTTGTATAGGAGTGGAGGATTTCACAAACATTTATATATTTGTATAGGAGTGGAGGGTGTCACAAACATTTGTATAGGAGTGGAGGGTTTCACAAACATTTATATAGTTGTATATAGGAGTGGAGGGTTTCACAAACATTTATATATTTGTATAGGAGTGGAGGGTTTCACAAACATTTATGTATTTGTATAGGAGTGGAGGGTATCACAAACAGTTATATATTGTATAGGAATGAAGGGTTTCACAAACATTTATGTATTTGTATAGGAGTGGAGGATTTCACAAACATTTATATATTTGTATAGGAGTGGAGGGTTTCACAAACATTTATGTATTTGTATAGGAGTGGAGGGTTTCACAAACATTTATATATTTATATAGGAGTGGAGGATTTCACAAACAGTTATATATTTGTATAGGAGTGGAGGATTTCACAAACATTTATATATTTGTATAGGAGTGGAGGGTGTCACAAACATTTGTATAGGAGTGGGGGTTTCACAAACATTTATATAGTTGTATATAGGAGTGGAGGGTTTCACAAACATTTATATATTTGTATATAGGTGTGGAGGGTTTCACAAACATTTATATATTTGTATGGGAGTGGAGGGTTTCACAAACATTTATATATTTTTATAGGAGTGGAGGGTTTCACAAACATTTGTATAGGAGTGGAGGGTTTCACAAACAGTTATATATTTGTATAGGAGTGGACGGTTTCACAAACCTATGTATAGGAGTGGAGGGTTTCACAAACAGTTATATATTTGTATAGGAGTGGACGGTTTCACAAACATATGTATAGGAGTGGAGGGTTTCACAAACAGTTATATATTTGTATACGAGTTGAATGTTTCACAAACATTTGTATAGGAGTGGAGGGTTTCACAAACATTTATGTATTTGTATAGGAGTGGAGAGTTTCACAAACATTTATATATTTATATAGGAGTGGAGGATTTCACAAACAGTTATATATTTGTATAGGAGTGGAGGATTTCACAAACAGTTATATATTTGTATAGGAGTGGAGGATTTCACAAACATTTATATATTTGTATAGGAGTGGAGGATTTCACAAACAGTTATATATTTGTATAGGAGTGGAGGATTTCACAAACATTTATATATTTGTATAGGAGTGGAGGGTTTCACAAACATTTATGTATTTGTATAGGCGTGGAGAGTTTCACAAACATTTATATATTTGTATATAGGAGTGGAGGGTTTCACAAACAGTTATATATTGTATAGGAATGGAGGGTTTCACAAACATACATGTATTTGTATAGGAGTGGAGGGTATCACAAACAGTTATATATTGTATAGGAATGAAGGGTTTCACAAACATTTATGTATTTGTATAGGAGTGGAGGATTTCACAAACATTTATATATTTGTATAGGAGTGGAGGGTTTCACAAACATTTATGTATTTGTATAGGAGTGGAGAGTTTCACAAACATTTATATATTTATATAGGAGTGGAGGATTTCACAAACAGTTATATATTTGTATAGGAGTGGAGGATTTCACAAACATTTATATATTTGTATAGGAGTGGAGGGTGTCACAAACATTTGTATAGGAGTGGAGGGTTTCACAAACATTTATATAGTTGTATATAGGAGTGGAGGGTTTCACAAACATTTATATATTTGTATATAGGTGTGGAGGGTTTCACAAACATTTATATATTTGTATATAGGGTGGAGGGTTTCACAAACATTTATATATTTGTATAGGAGTGGAGGGTTTCACAAACATTTATATATTTGTATAGGAGTGGGGGGTATCACAAAAAACAACATTTATATATTTGTATAGGAGTGGAGGGTTTCACCAACATTTGTATATTTGTATATAGGAGTGGAGGGTTTCACAACATTTATATATTTGTATAGGAGTGGAGGGTTTCACAAACATTTGTATAGGAGTGGAGGGTATCACAAACTTTTATATGTTTGTATAGGAATGGAGGGTTTCACAAACATTTATATATTTGTATAGGAGTGGAGGGTTTCACAAACATTTGTATAGGAGTGGAGGGTTTCACAAACAGTTATATATTTGTATAGGAGTGGACGGTTTCACAAACATATGTATAGGAGTGGAGGGTTTCACAAACAGTTATATATTTGTATACGAGTTGAATGTTTCACAAACATTTTTATATTTGTATAGGAGTGGAGGGTTTCACAAACATTTATATATTTGTATAGGAGTGGAGGATTTCACAAACATTTATATATTTGTATAGGAGTGGAGGGTTTCACAAACATTTATATATTTGTATAGGAGTGGAGGGTTTCACAAACATTTGTATATTTGAATAGGAGTGGAGGGTTTCACCAACATTTGTATAGGAGTGGAGGGTTTCACAAACATTTATATATTTGTATAGGAGTGGAGGATTTCACAAACAGTTATATATTTGTATAGGAGTGGAGGATTTCACAAACATTTATATATTTGTATATAGGAGTGGAGG
>CM026404.1:36493674-36513817 GCA_014843695.1 Archivesica marissinica | reverse complement strand
TATAGGAGTGGAGGATTTCACAAACATTTATATATTTGTATATAGGAGTGGAGGGTTTCACAAACAGTTATATATTTGTATAGGAATGAAGGGTTTCACAAACATTTATATATTTGTATAGGAGTGGAGGGTGTCACAAACATTTGTATAGGAGTGGAGGGTTTCACAAACATTTATATAGTTGTATATAGGAGTGGAGGGTTTCACAAACATTTATATATTTGTATATAGGTGTGGAGGGTTTCACAAACATTTATATATTTGTATGGGAGTGGAGGGTTTCACAAACATTTATATATTTTTATATAGGAGTGGAGGGTTTCACAAACATTTATATATTTGTATATAGGAGTGGAGGGTTTCACAAACATTTATATATTTGTATAGGAGTGGAGGATTTCACAAACATTTATATATTTGTATATAGGAGTGGAGGGTTTCACAAACAGTTATATATTGTATAGGAATGAAGGGTTTCACAAACATTTATGTATTTGTATAGGAGTGGAGGATTTCACAAACATTTATATATTTGTATAGGAGTGGAGGGTTTCACAAACATTTATATATTTGTATAGGAGTGGAGGGCTTCACAAACATTTGTATATTTGAATAGGAGTGGAGGGTTTCACCAACATTTGTATAGGAGTGGAGGGTTTCACAAACATTTATATATTTGTATAGGAGTGGAGGATTTCACAAACAGTTATATATTTGTATAGGAGTGGAGGATTTCACAAACATTTATATATTTGTATATAGGAGTGGAGGGTTTCACAAACAGTTATATATTTGTATAGGAATGAAGGGTTTCACAAACATTTATGTATTTGTATAGGAGTGGAGGATTTCACAAACATTTATATATTTGTATAGGAGTGGAGGGTTTCACAAACATTTATGTATTTGTATAGTAGTGGAGAGTTTCACAAACATTTATATATTGATTTCACAAACATTTATATATTTGTATAGGAGTGGAGGGTGTCACAAACATTTGTATAGGAGTGGAGGGTTTCACAAACATTTATATAGTTGTATATAGGAGTGGAGGGTTTCACAAACATTTATATATTTGTATGGGAGTGGAGGGTTTCACAAACATTTATGTATTTGTATAGGAGTGGAGGGTATCACAAACAGTTATATATTGTATAGGAATGAAGGGTTTCACAAACATTTATGTATTTGTATAGGAGTGGAGGATTTCACAAACATTTATATATTTGTATAGGAGTGGAGGGTTTCACAAACATTTATGTATTTGTATAGGAGTGGAGAGTTTCACAAACATTTATATATTTATATAGGAGTGGAGGATTTCACAAACAGTTATATATTTGTATAGGAGTGGAGGATTTCACAAACATTTATATATTTGTATAGGAGTGGAGGGTGTCACAAACATTTGTATAGGAGTGGGGGTTTCACAAACATTTATATAGTTGTATATAGGAGTGGAGGGTTTCACAAACATTTATATATTTGTATATAGGTGTGGAGGGTTTCA
The DNA here is from genome assembly GCA_014843695.1 of Archivesica marissinica. Taxonomy (NCBI): domain Eukaryota; kingdom Metazoa; phylum Mollusca; class Bivalvia; order Venerida; family Vesicomyidae; genus Archivesica; species Archivesica marissinica. The sequence continues at coordinate 36,512,307 of CM026404.1, read as the reverse complement.
CAAACATTTATATATTTGTATGGGAGTGGAGGGTTTCACAAACATTTATATATTTTTATAGGAGTGGAGGGTTTCACAAACATTTGTATAGGAGTGGAGGGTTTCACAAACAGTTATATATTTGTATAGGAGTGGACGGTTTCACAAACCTATGTATAGGAGTGGAGGGTTTCACAAACAGTTATATATTTGTATAGGAGTGGACGGTTTCACAAACATATGTATAGGAGTGGAGGGTTTCACAAACAGTTATATATTTGTATACGAGTTGAATGTTTCACAAACATTTGTATAGGAGTGGAGGGTTTCACAAACATTTATGTATTTGTATAGGAGTGGAGAGTTTCACAAACATTTATATATTTATATAGGAGTGGAGGATTTCACAAACAGTTATATATTTGTATAGGAGTGGAGGATTTCACAAACAGTTATATATTTGTATAGGAGTGGAGGATTTCACAAACATTTATATATTTGTATAGGAGTGGAGGATTTCACAAACAGTTATATATTTGTATAGGAGTGGAGGATTTCACAAACATTTATATATTTGTATAGGAGTGGAGGGTTTCACAAACATTTATGTATTTGTATAGGCGTGGAGAGTTTCACAAACATTTATATATTTGTATATAGGAGTGGAGGGTTTCACAAACAGTTATATATTGTATAGGAATGGAGGGTTTCACAAACATACATGTATTTGTATAGGAGTGGAGGGTATCACAAACAGTTATATATTGTATAGGAATGAAGGGTTTCACAAACATTTATGTATTTGTATAGGAGTGGAGGATTTCACAAACATTTATATATTTGTATAGGAGTGGAGAGTTTCACAAACATTTATATATTTATATAGGAGTGGAGGATTTCACAAACAGTTATATATTTGTATAGGAGTGGAGGATTTCACAAACATTGATATATTTGTATAGGAGTGGAGGGTGTCACAAACATTTGTATAGGAGTGGAGGGTTTCACAAACATTTATATAGTTGTATATAGGAGTGGAGGGTTTCACAAACATTTATATATTTGTATATAGGTGTGGAGGGTTTCACAAACATTTATATATTTGTATATAGGTGTGGAGGGTTTCACAAACATTTATATATTTGTATATAGGAGTGGAGGGTTTCACAAACATTTATATATTTGTATAGGAGTGGGGGGTATCACAAAAAACAACATTTATATATTTGTATAGGAGTGGAGGGTTTCACCAACATTTGTATATTTGTATATAGGAGTGGAGGGTTTCACAACATTTATATATTTGTATAGGAGTGGAGGGTTTCACAAACATTTGTATAGGAGTGGAGGGTATCACAAACTTTTATATGTTTGTATAGGAATGGAGGGTTTCACAAACATTTATATATTTGTATAGGAGTGGAGGGTTTCACAAACATTTGTATAGGAGTGGAGGGTTTCACAAACAGTTATATATTTGTATAGGAGTGGACGGTTTCACAAACATATGTATAGGAGTGGAGGGTTTCACAAACAGTTATATATTTGTATACGAGTTGAATGTTTCACAAACATTTTTATATTTGTATAGGAGTGGAGGGTTTCACAAACATTTATATATTTGTATACGAGTTGAATGTTTCACAAACATTGATATATTTGTATAGGAGTGGAGGGTTTCACAAACAGTTACATATTTGTATACGAGTTGAATGTTTCACAAACATTGATATATTTGTATAGGAGTGGATGGTTTCACAAACATTTAAATATTTGTATAGGAGTGGAGGGTTTCACAAACATTTATATATTTGTATAGGAGTGGAGGGTTTCACAAACATTTGTATAAGAGTGGAGGGTTTCACAAACAGTTATATATTTGTATAGGAGTGGACGGTTTCACAAACATATGTATAGGAGTGGACGGTTTCACAAACATATGTATAGGAGTGGAGGGTGTCACAAACATATGTATAGGAGTGGAGGGTATCACAAAAAAAACATTTATATATTTGTATAGGAGTGGACGGTTTCACAAACATTTATATATTTGTATAGGAGTGGAGGGTTTCACAAACATTTATATATTTGTATAGGAGTGGAGGGTTTCACAAACATTTGTATAGGAATGGAGGGTTTCACAAACATTTATATATTTGTATAGGAGTGGAGGGTTTCACAAACAGTTATATATTTGTATAGGAGTGGACGGTTTCACAAACATTTGTATAGGAATGGAGGGTTTCACAAACATTTGTATAGGAGTGGAGGGTTTCACAAACATTTGTATAGGAGTGGAGGGTTTCACAAACATTTGTATAGGAGTGGAGGGTTTCACAAACATTTGTATAGGAATGGAGGGTTTCACAAACATTTATATATTTGTATAGGAGTGGAGCGTTTCACAAACATTTATATATTTGTATAGGAGTGGAGGGTTTCACAAACATTTGTATAGGAGCGGAGGGTTTCACAAACAGTTATATATTTGTATAGGAGTGGACGGTTTCACAAACATATGTATAGGAGTGGAGGGTTTCACAAACAGTTATATATTTGTATAGGAATGGAGGGTTTCACAAACAGTTATATATTTGTATAGGAGTGGACGGTTTCACAAACATATGTATAGGAGTGGAGGGTTTCACCAACATTTATATATTTGTATAGGAATGGAGGGTTTCACAAACATTTATATATTTGTATAGGAATGGAGGGTTTCACAAACATTTATATATTTGTATAGGAATGGAGGGTTTCACAAACATTTGTATATTTGTATAGGAATGGAGGGTTTCACAAACATATATATATTTGTATAGGAATGGAGGGTTTCACAAACATTTGTATAGGAATGGATGGTTTCACAAACATTTAACATTTATATATTTGTATAGGAGTGGATGGTTTCACAAACATTTATATATTTGTATAGGAGTGGATGGTTTCACAAACATTTATATATTTGTATAGGAGTGGAGGGTTTCACAAACATTTATATATTTGTATAGGAGTGTAGGGTTTCACAAACATTGATATATTTGTATAGGAGTGGAGGGTTTCACCACGGAGGAGGATCAGGATTTGTTGGGCCGTATAGAGAAACAACTGAAGAGGAGATTTGTTATTGGATCCCAGGTCTCGGAGCACGCTGTGTTGCAGGACTTCCTTAAACAGGTAGGTTATTGAATGTAGTGGCCAGTTATGGTAAGCATATTTAAGTGTGGCATACATTAGAAGAATTTGTGGCATCCGTGGTACAATGGTAGAGCATCGGATTTGGAATCGAATGGTCCGGGTTCGATACTCAGGCCACGTATGTAGTGTCATTGAGCAAGGCACCTCACACACATTGCTTAGTACTGGTTAACCGCTATGGTCGGCTAAGCATGCTCAGGAAAACATGTCTAGGTCCCCGCAAGGGGTTTGACATTAATGGTACATACAAGAATTGTGAATTTGATATAGTGTATGTACTCGGCCATAAGTCGAAGAGGAACTTTGTGACTATAAAAATGTGACTCTAAAATCCAAACAAAGATTGCTGTAGTCGACTGTCAGTCACTTGTACTAGGTCAAATTAACATTATTCAGATACCTAATTTTCCTGTTTGTTTTGTCAGAAATATCCAGAAAGAGCTATACAGAAGGTGATACATTTCATGTTGAGACGAGGGGAGCTACAGCACAGGATGCAGAGGAAGATGTTATACAGAATGAAATAACAATTTCTACATGCTTAATTGGCAATTAATAACGGTTGAGGTTATTTGTCAATTAGTAATGAAAACATGGAGTGGAGTGTTTCACAAACATTTATATATTTGTACATAGCATTGTGTATTAAAAAACCAATAGTTGCATCAAAATTGGAGAAAAACATGCGGATAGATTTGTCTGTATGATAAAAAATGTTGTGTTTTGATAGTAGGGAATATGTGACGTATTTGTGAGCTTTCTTTTCTCAAATTGAAATGGAAGCTTAACAAAGCAGAGGAATTATGAACAAAAATGTTAGCTTAACCAATGCTCGGCTTTAGCAATAACTTGCAACTACAACTTGGAATGCCGTTTGTAAAAGTTACTTGCGCAACTTGTGAATTGTTTTTGAGGTTTTTATTTCCTCCAACTGCTAAATTAGTTTATTTTTGTATCCTTGAAAACCGGGTTTCAATGCATCTAAGCGAAGAATCAACAATGACATAACTTAAAACCAATGAACTCATGTAAATATTGTATTATCTGTGTGTCCGCCTCCGTGGTCGAGTGGTTAAGGTCGCTGACTTGTATACCACTGTAACCTATCATCACTGATGGTCACGGGTTCGAGCCCCGCTCAGGCCGTGTCTCATTTATATGAAAAAGTTGGCAGTTTCTTACGGAGGTTGGTGCACCCAAGTACTGGTTAACCGCTGGAGCCTGCCCAGGAAAGGTGTTGTTAGGTAAACTGCCCGCCGGCGATATAGCCCAAAATGGTGCTGATGCAGGCGTAAAACCCGAATCATAACATAAAATGTATTATCTGTATAAATAGATCCTTTTCTACATATTCAACTTGAGAAATTATGTTTATTACTCTTATGTAGTGTCAGAAAATCACGTTGACTCATGCCGCTAGTGGGAATTTCTCTGAGCCGAGAAACGTCTATAACGATGCATTTCATTGGTTGACTAATGACATTCTAAATTTAGTTCATTCACATACAGGGGAGTATCTGCTCTGTGCATTACAGGTATTTTACGTCATCTCAAACTAGCCTGAAAACAATTAATTTTGAGTCCCTAAATTACATAAAAACTCGAGTGTACAACATGCCTTTAATTAATTATGCTATTGAACATGGAAATTAACCCCTGTTATATAAACTATAACTATGATTCTAACATGACCCAGCTAATAACATACATACTTGTAGTTTTAGTAAAATCTAAGTCGGGTTATTCTGCAATATACCTACCTTGAACTATGCTGCGCGCTCACCGTGTTTTGGCTATTCCATTTATACAATGCGTGTAAAGTTTTATGAATGAAAGTCACGTGATGTTTGTAAAAAAATACCGTGGGAATTCACGGAAGTGAGCTATTTTTAGAATCAGATAATCTCTTGTCAGTCTTGTTTTTCTGTTAAGTAACGTTTCAGTTAAAATAAAATTATTGATCAGTTACAACTTTTGTTCATTTATGCACTAGATTGATATTTTCCATAAAAAAATAACGTCATCACCCCTTACGCGGGAGGAAATTTCGAAAGCCAAATGCAGCAGCAGCGGCGTTTGAAGAAAATACTCCTTTAAAATTATTAGAAGTAAGTCGTGTTAGAATCGAAATAATAAGTATCAACCGTGGTATATCGCAGAATAACCCTCGTTTGTCGTTCTTATGCGTAGAAATATATCACTCAGGCCTTCGTGATATATTTCTACGCATATGAACTTCAAACTCGGGTTATTTATACTATGCTTATTATTTCTTAAATAATCTGGGAAAGAAATAACATTTAGCTAGAAATGATTGCCTTGTTGTCCTTATAGCACTTGTCCTTATAGCACTCCCAGTCTCTTGTACATGCATAAAAGCAGGGGGCATAGAAGTTGGTGGATACTGTTTATTCTTGTGTTTGGGAGCCTGCACAGATATTGGTTGTGTTCTATATTTTACTATCACAGCAATAACATATATAACGCACACACCTTTCCTAACAGTGAATCAAGTGTCACGTGACCTACCGATACGCAAAGCTTAGCCAAGCAGACTGACCAAGAATTATTATATTTGCAGTAGCATATTGCAAAATATTCTATTTAATGTAATGCACAAAGTTGCATTTGAATTTTGTTGTTAAAACAGACTGATTGCAATAACATTGCTATAAAAATTACCTTGTAATCTCCCACTTTCCACATTTTAGTCTAGGAAATCCCATAACATGTTTGCAAACATTGCAGATGAAAATAAAGACACCGGATATTGTGAATATTGAAAACGAGGTCAAAACATAATTCGCGTCGTTATGTGGATATATAGCATATATTTCCCCGCTCTAATTGCGTTAAGATTAGGGATGTCAACGAATATGCGAATATTCGAATATTCGCTCGGATGTCCGAATATCCGAATACTATTCCAGTATTCGAATATTCGGGGAAAATATTATATTTGCAAAAATGAAATAAACTGTCATAAATCAGATACTTTATTTTCCTTTGAAACCATCATAACACCTTCCAATACAAAGAAATCGCCCCAGGAGGTGGGAATAAATTATGTTGTGGTTGCATCCATGTCAGGTGTTAATAGACACATCATGTAATCGGATAAGCACAGTAGGTGTTAAAGCAGCATTACATCGTAACGTAATAAAGGATGTTTTGTGTAAAATGTAAATACTAATAGGTGTGTGTTTACAAAAATCGAAATAGTCGCTCAGAAACGATAAAATTCCAATAAATTTAAACCGTCGTATACGCGAATTTGTTTACATCAACATGCACTGTTTATCAACAAACCAAAATGTAAACACGCACAACGCGCATGCGTGAAATAGCGGATGTAGAAAAGCATGTTGAACATGACAGAAGTGTACGTATGTCCCATTAATGTCAAACCCCTTGCATGAAACTATACAACAGTGGTTATGAATCGACATATCAAGTAATTCAATTAAAACAGAACGTGGGGCAAATGTGGAGGATTTAGAAAGACAAAGACATTGAAATTCACCAATTCCGTCTCGTAGTATCTACTAAATGCAAGGTTTGTTGCTACGTTTTATTTTGTAAGAATTATTTAGTTTTGAGCACTAACGATGTATCTTATAACTACCAGTAGTTGTTTAATCATTGTAGCGGTTAAAATCAACATACTATAGTATATGTCAGTGGACAAACTGGACATACTTGTTTACAAACAATCGTTATAATTTATGGGGCTCCCCACGGGGTATAAAACCAAAACATATTTGAGAAGGAAGACAGTTACTTTATCGACTATATATGTTCGTAAATACCAAATTGGTTGTGCTTATAATACTTTTGATATTCAAAGTAACAATGAATGTATTTGTTTTTACAGTTAATACGCTATTAATTCTGAAGGTAATATATACATACAGGAGACAAGTAGAAAATGGTGTTTAGCAATATCAAAGACTGCCATAAGAAAGACATACAGGAGACAAGTGGAAAATGGTGTTTAGCAATATCAAAGACTGCCATAAGAAAGATTGATACATAATTATTACGAATCATTGCATACATTTCTATTACTGATTCTCATGCATTAAAGGCTATTCGAAAAAAATAGCCCCGCCCCCCCTTTGGACGTTCTTTTGTCGGGGGGGGGGGGGCGTCAAAACCAGTTTGCATTTTTGGTGGGTTTATTTCTGGCAACACATCTACATGTTACTCCACTTACCATACACCTTTCTAAAATGGCCAAGGTGGGGCAGGGTTGACAACCTGCTTGAACAGGGGGGGTCTTTGTTTAGGGACAACTGCAAATTACATATTTGTACCGTAACCCATTCCCTCATAGAAGCACCTCTTGACGCCATTACCAATGCGACATACATTGACAATGTAGTAGCCAAACCAATGTTCATAATAAAGGCCAGAATATCATGTAGTCCCAGTAATATCTATGGAGGTGGGATATATATGGCGGCTTCTTATCCACTGCATGATAGCTAAATGGCTGTCGTTTGTATGGAGATATAATAGTATATTAACCTAAATCTCTATAAAGGAAAGGGTTAACAGATGGTCTGCTAGGCATTTGTTGTTCTTTTTGCCAGGAATCTAATTAACACCCATTTCATTTTGTGAGTTTGCATACCCACATGTATGCAATAACCTTTAATGTGAAAGGTTTTAATAATATACCATAATGGTGTGAGTTTGCGCCCTCCAGAACCATAGTGATGATGTATGTAGTGAAGCCGTTTAAATCAACACTGCCTCTTCCTCGTGACAATGTGTTCCATTAAGGGGATGAGGCAGCGATATCAATTAAACTAATGATGAAATAACTTGTTTCGCAATCAAGCAATTTGAATAAACTAGATAAGATATTCACCCAGCTAAAATTAAGAATTGTTATGGGTATGTGTCATTCTTGTTGCAGAATTGGATCAGAACTGTGTATTATTGAAGACATCAGGGTACTATCGAGTGTCCACAAGATGAACGAGGACGCAAACACCACAATATTGAATAACAGAGAGATCATTCATAAGGTAACTTCATTAATACACATTGAATCTACACTAAAGCAGTTGTGTCGCATATTAATTATTTTATTTTAATAGACCAGATTCTCACACCTTATTTATTATTATTATATAAATAGGTATAAATTTATAATGCCTGAATGACCATGTAATAGTTTATTCTATCGACTACATATAACTATATAACCCTCCTCAAAGGGTCGTGAATATGCCACCACCTAAAGAAATGTTCATATTACTTGGAGAATGTAATTTGTTTTTTCCATCAATAAATAATTAACCATGCGATAGGAATGGGTGCTAATGTTTATAGCTACGTCTGTCTGAGGACAGGGTATCTCAAAAATATGTTGATAGACTTTGTGGATGTTTGCTGGTGTACGATTGTGTGTGAATTCGGTCAAATGTCTGTGTGATCAGCGACGAGTCCACTCCAATTGATTTCTATAGTAGGAAACCTCGTATGAACTGTCAAATAAACAATACCATTTGTTTGACCTTTCAATGTCGAATCGGGGTCATGCTAATCTTTTGTCAAATACCAGCAATCCAAGTGCTATTCTCTAGTTTTATAGATGTTATATTTCGGGTTTTACACCTGCATCAGCACCATTTTGGGCTATATCGCTGGCGGGCAGTTTACCTAACACCTTTCCTGGGCAGGCTCCAGCAGTTAACCAGTACTTGGGTGCACGACCTCCGTAAGAAACTGCCAACTTTTTCATGTTTTATAGATGTATTTGTGACATTTTGTAAAACAGTTTACAGGCCTATCTAGACTTTATGGTCATTCTGAAATTTGTATATTACCGACAGCAGAACAACGTATATATCCAGGTGCCCTCTGAGCAGTATTTCATGCACCTTGTAAAACCACCAACCTGATATAATTGGACACCACCAGTGGAATTTGAACCTATATAGTTGAGAAGCAGGTGACCGACTACCTTAGATACTCATCTATGGAGATATAGTGGGTGTTGCAGACAGATAGTGGATAAAGCACTCTGTCAATAGCTTCATATAAACTTCCGAGTTAAAATGGGAGCATTGTGTAAAACTAGGCCAGCTTACAATACTAACTTGTGTGATAACTCATTTACACAACAGTTGCTTCGTACAAAACCAGATCAGTAGTTTGACGATAATTTTAACCATTGTCTGGTTTGTCAGGGTAAACTGTCTCTAGTTTGGTTTAGTACCAGTATTATTGATATTGTATTTTATTTACAGGCTATGTAGAATATAGCAACAACTGGACACGTTATGTTGTGAAAGAACCGAAGTAGTATGGATATATATGCGATAATGCCAATCATATCCAGACACTATGCAGTGTGAAGAAAAACGGACAGAACAAACTGTGATGAGCCAACATGATTCGAGGATTACTGACTGTAACGTATCTCCCCCTCAAACTAAAACTTTATTTGAAACAAAGAAATGAAAGAGAACAATTGTCATTTAATGCACTTTTATTCCAGATGATTATACAGCAATTCATTTCATTAAGATTGGTTATTAGTTTGTTCCATTGCGTCTCAACATTTCCATACGTATATTCCATTAGGTCCCAACATTTCCATGTAGTACCGAAGACACTGTCAGAACCTGTCCGTCTAGGATCAACCGTTCAATCTGAAACAATAGTAAATTATCATCAAAAGCCTGAATGTATTATTGACATTTCGTATTAGTTAGTAATTTCTAGGATGCAAGTTAATTTAAACAAGAGCACCATGAACTTTTGAAGGCTTCAGTGTGCTCACCAGAGTTCAAAGGGTTATACAAACACAGTATCTGGAACGTTCGCATATTCTCCGTGGCCTAGTGGTTAAGGCGTCCACATATATGTAGCAGGCGGTTGAAAGTTTGAACCTCGCAAGAAATGACTGGCCCTTTCAATAAGGGTGACATTAAAATAAACAATGCTTTACACTATTTGTATTCTATTTAATGCTAGTTTAACATAACAGGTCGCCCAATGAATGCTTATAGTTGCAACACAGCTAGTATACATATCCACTAGCCACATTATCTGAGAAGAGAATTATGGTTTCTGATATTAAAGATGATTTTTAAAATGTTGGAAGTTTCGTCAATTAACATTATGACATAAGGGAGGGGGATGAGGTATATCAATGATGTCCAATGGAAGCTCACCTGTGACAACTGTATGAGGTTAAGTTTAAACTTTATTTATATAACAATGACTGGGAAACAAGCTGTAACATCTTGTATTAATCACTCTTGTTGGAGCGGATGACTGAGTATTTGTGGTCATTCGTGTCGGAGGAAACCAGAGTACCCGGAGAAAACCCACCTGTCTGATCTGGTCACCTGTCTGATCTGGTGACCACCGTACCATCTCACATACTTCCAAATGTGAGGATCGCACACGGGTTGCATTTGTGAGAAGCGAGCGCTAATCGGACAGCCACAACTATATATGTGAGGTTACTTATAAACAAGTGAATAATAATTTGTGATCAGAATCAACTTCAATTATGTAGCGGTCCAGTGGTTAAACACGCATGTTAAACTCACCACTATACCATACTAAAATGACTCGCATCATAGTCTTTCGGATAAGACTCAAAACCGTTCACGTAAACGAGGCAGAGGAGACTGTATGTATCATTGCACAATCCACTAAAATCACTAATCTCTTCAAGAGGTGTAGCTCATATGGGCAACCGGTAGCGATGTTAAATATCCGTAAAATACACACACAATCAACTTCCATTTGTAACACTTTAACTGATGCAAATATCATCCAAACATTTATGACTTGCACTGGCACAGTCATATTTGACTGATACTCTATATATGACTGGAATATATTCTTACGTTGCGCATTGAAATGCAGTTGCTGGGCAGACATCCACACTATTTGTATAAGTCTGCCCCATCTCATTGCAATGTCCACACCTGTACCAATATTGTGTACTAACAGCTGGTTGTAGAGGTCTGGTTATGGTGGTGGAGATTGATCATTGAGTACCAGATTCTGCATCTTCTCAATACCCATGTGCTCAATGACAACCTGTAAATGCAATGAATTTTCTGTGAGGTACATAAATAAACAGCCAGAATCCCATTAAGAAAAAATTACAGTATCTTATTAAAACATTTTAAACAAACAATGTGACTTCACGGTGATGGTGCATCACTCACTGTGTGTGTCGTGGCCCTGTGTGACATCCATGATTCAGTGAAGAACACTTTTTATATCATTGATACGCATCCGAATGAGCAAATGTACTGTCTAAAAGGACTACATCTCGCGCACAATACTGTATTATAATGGCCATGTATGTCTGCACAGCAAACATCATCAAAGGTATTGCAAAAACAACAAAAAGCTATGTTGCTACTGATGCTTTGATGGTTTAGATATGTTAGTTATAAGACATAAAGCTGGAATGTGTATTTAATTGTGTGACACCCATGGTAGAGTGCCAGATTTGGAATAGAAAGCCTGAAGGGTTCCGGGTTCGATACTCGGTCACGGAACAAATGTAGTGTCATTGAGCAAGGCTCCTCATACAAAGTGCTTAGTATTGGTCAATCGCTTGTGTCGACAAAAATGGAACATTCATAAATACCTCTTCATATACTTCTACTCCTAGAACTTTCTCTTTGCCACCTCTACCACAACCCCTCTGCACGTTTACCTCCCTGCCAAGTTCTTCTCCGTCTTTTCACTATAATAGCTGTGAAAAGTAAATAATACATGTTCATTATTATATACGGTTGCAACAATAGACGACATGTAATATATGTATATACTAAGTCTTGTACAATTTGCATGTAGTTGCATTTAGAATGAGTGGCAGAAAATCATCATCGATTGCCACTGAATTACATTTATTGGAAGCTATTAATTACATTTATTGCAATTCTGTTCTTTTCTTCCTTTAAAATTTAAGCATTCAAATTTGTACACGTCATCTACTATGACATATATATTCAATGTAGCTTGTGCCAGCTGTGGTCAACTAGGTTCGGTACCGGGCAATAAACAGTTCTCACCTGTGGTCGCCTCAGTAATATTATGCATGTATGTTCCTTTAATGTCAAACCCCTCTCCGGGATTTAGACATGTTTTCCTGGGCAGGCTTAGCCGACCTGAGCGATTAACCAATACTAAGCAATGTGTGTGAGGTGCCTTGCTCAATGACACTACATACGTGGCCTGACCGAGTATCGAACCCGGGACCGTTCGATTCCAAATCCGACGCTCTACCACTGGACCACGCACGCCACACATTATAGTGGTAAACCATGTATGAATCCTGGGCAAGTGCGACATTTTCCGAAACAAACCAATTTGTATGTATGTTCCATTAATGTCAAACCCCTATTATGTTGTCCTGGGCAGGTTTAGCCGACTTAAGCGGTTAAACAGTACTAAGCCATTTGTGTAAGGTGCCTTGCTCAATGACACCTGGGACCATTCAATTCCAAATGCGATGCTGGCCCACGGAAGAAAGGTCCGGAGTTCGAGCCACGCTGGAGCCGTTACGATTATGCCCTTAGGCTAGGCATTTAAATTCCACGTTGCCTCCTTCTCTCTCCCTCGTGGCGATGGATTCCATCAGGAATGAGGTCTCGAGAGTGATTAATATAAGTTTAATAACAATTAACATGTTTCGCAATCGAGCTAAAATATTTTTTTATAAACTAAATACTTGAAATGCACTTTAGCCACAATAAAAACAGGATATGTAAGCCCTCCCCGCCCCACACGAATCTATTAATTAATAAATACGATCCAGATACTTGATGCCTACATTCTGCATCTTTATAATGATTTGTTAAAATACCCCATATGCGCCCCAGTGACTTCCGAGGTGGTTTCACATTAATTTAATACTTATTCGGCATATGAAACATTTTGCACGATATCCAATTAAAACCCAATCACATTTACATCATTTGAGATACATTGTAATACTAATTGAGGCCGTTTCAACTTACTGTAATATTTCTTGCTGGAAAATGGACGACAAAATACCACGTTTTTTCATCATTGCCGAAGGCGAACGATTCATCCCGAATGTACATCCGGTTCCGATTGTAAATAAATGCGCGTGACCTGTTCGACTTGGAAAGTCATACTTTCGGTTTCGAGTTTGTTTTATTGCAAAAAACACTGTTTACTAATTGAACATAATTATACAATTTATAATATAAGAATGTGTTGCAGCATTGCTACCCATACGTAAAATTTGAATTTTTCGAATATATTTTATGTCATACGATGTAATGCTGCTTTAAGGTAGGTAGTGCTTAATTATGATGTCAAAACTGTTTAGACAGAATGACATATTACAGACACTTTGCAACAACATCTACCCACACGTACCTGTATCATACAATTTTAAATAACGTGTGGTTTTATTTGTGAAAATACCCATGAATGTATATCCTATTCAACCACTTTTCTTTATACTAATATCTTCTTCTCGTGCTCCAATTTTATATTTCATGTTCTCGCGCTCTCTTTAAATATTAACCATTTTCCTTTCAACATCCAAAAGTATATTGACTCACTAATACAATAACTCCTGAAATTCTTTAGCATATACCTAGAATAGATTTCACGTATATTCATTGTTATTATTCTCCTGCCCTTTGTATATCAATCAATTGATAGGGAAAAGAACTATGCATGTTTTTTCTTTCGTTCTAACCCCTTTCAGTATACTGCTGTTAATTTATATGTAAAATGTTAGAATAAACAATGTTTAAGCCAATGTACAGTGGCCGATAACAATAACTGAATGAGTCGTCGTCATATTTGCATGGCCTTACAGGAAGATGACGTTTACGCAATTTTTATAAGAGTTTAGTGATTTTGAGTATTTGATAGAATTCTATCGAATATTCGAATACCTTCCCGACCGAATATTCGAATACCAAAAACACTATTCGTTGCCATCCCTAGTTAAGATACAACACCCCAAAACACTATTCGTTGCCATCCCTAGTTAAGATACAACACCCCACTAGACACTATTGACAAGGCAGTCCAATAAAGCTTTCCAATAAATTAAAACAAAAGATCTTAAGTGATGAACAAAGTTTATGGAAACATCAGTATATTGGTTTTCGTTGATATGATCTGCATTTAGTCAAAATAATCCATCCCTCAATGGAATAGTTCAATGTGTGGATTATCTTTGTCTGAATTATACCTCGATATATATGTGGATTATCTATAAACCTATTGAGGGATGATCAGTTTATGTCTGCCGATAACGTAGCTAATGTACAACTTCCGTCTGCCAATAACGTAAGGTAATGTTTACGCCTTGTCAATAATGTAGCGAATAATATATTATATATGGTGCCAACAACATAGTGAATTAACTTTACGTCTGTTGATAATTTAGTGAGTTTACATAGCGAATGTAATGTTTGTGTCTGCTGGTAACATAGCGATCGTACAGTTCAAGTCTGTCGAAAATGTAATGAAGTTATAACGGGATAAAAGTTGGCAAATGAAAATAGCTATATGAAATTGCTTGTGTGGATACTTCAAACGATGTTTTACTCAAAAATTCAATCCGTTGTATAAATATCAATGATTGTCCATATTATTTATTTAACCCATTTTGGAAATTTGATTAACCTGAGATTATAGGCATTTACTCTTGCGGTATGTGGATTAGTGATCACGGTCGAGGGCTTCAAATCACTGCCCATTCCCCGAAGTAGGTTTGAATCCCACTTGGGTTGTCAAAATTCTTTCATATGAGGAAGCTATTCAGCTGGCATGCAGAATGTCGGTGGTTCTACCTTGGTGCTTGAAATACTGCTCTAAGAGGCACGCGGGTGGTCTTCCTCCACCAATAATAGTTGGGAGAGTTGCCATATGACCTAAGCTATAGATGCAACTTCAAACACCCCAAAATTATACAAACAATCTTTATATTGTGTACTTGTATCACTGTAAATTAACATGTCATTCTGTATGCAAACCATTCAATGCTGTTATTAAAGTTATATTGTTGTTCAAAATCACTGTCACAATTTCTAAAATGGTTTGTTATCATGTAATTGTACTCATTATGGAACCACTATACCCATGTGTTCCAGTACATAAGATATATTATTACCTTTAATTATAGATAATCTTATTGTGTCATGGATAGTCTCACATCTCTTGGTAGCTCCTATTCTCCGTAACACATCTTAAGTGCCAAAAAATTAATATTAATGGATCACTTTTAGCATGTTTTGATTAAAAGCACACCTGACCTACTTACAAATCTCACAAAAAGCATGCAATGTCATGTTGGCGGACAATCAAAGGCTTGTATCTTTCTCACTTTTCATGTGTAAAATATTGCGCGCAACCCCCCCCCTTTCACGATCATGTCTATTAAAATTGCTCGCATAAAAACCAGAACACATGGATACAGTGCACTTTCTGAACAGGTGTATCACTGTAAACATGTCTATTATTATGAACTGTAACTCTGTATATAAAACAATGTCTATTTAGGCCTCCATATTACTCCAGCTGGTTTTTTCAGGTTTTTGATACCACACTTGTGTTCATTGTATAAAACTTTTGTGTTCAAACCAATTCTGTATACAATATATTCAAAAATGTTGCTATGTAATTCTGATATTCTTGAACTATTTTTGTATATTTAGTCTTCCTAAAATACACCATTTTGTACAAAAAAATCGTGATGACAAGAAATAAAAAAACGTACTTCATTAAAATATTGTTATTTTACTTTGGTAATTCATCTTGGCATATGTTCATGGCTTGGATAAGTAGTAGTGTGTACATCTATGAGTCGGACCCTAATTGCAGGGGAGACATATTGCTTTTGCCATTGCCGGCTGTCCGGTTTACATTGCCCACGCATGTTCTCCATAACACCTTGTTGGATTATCACCAGGCAGGATGCATCAGTATGATGTCTAGTTTTGCATAATTGTAACCCCGTTCCGGTTGGATGATTGTTTGTGGATTTATGGCACAAAGCTTGTCTCCGTATCATTTCCTAAACCCCTTAATGGATTTTCACCAAACTTGGCAGAAAGCATCGATATGATGTCTAGTTTTGCATAATTGTAACCCCGTTCCAGTTGGGTGATTGTTGCAGATTTACGGCCATTTTACCATTTTTATAATGCCCATGTTTCATTTCCAAACACTACATATGACTTTATTGCATTGACTTCATGTATTTAATGTCCATACTTTTATTACTCCACTGAAGCAACAGTGAGTAGGGAGACATATGCATACGTTTTCAAAAACGACATCTAATTGAATCTAGCTTTCTTTCTATTACTGCATAGGGTATCAATAATTTTCTGATCATTGGGATGTCAGTCTGTTGTGACGGACAGTAGCCCACTCGTGTATTGTGTAAGAACCAGTACATGACTCTCAAACCGATTGACAACTTTCTCACATATCTATCACTTGATTGGTAGCTATACCATGATGATAACAGTGAAAGGCGAGAACTAACAACGGAACACTCCGTCATGAAGGCTGACTCGGCTGCAAATTACCTCTAGCAAATTGTGTCAATATATTGTAAACCTTCATAAATTTAATTTACTGCTATAAACATAAAAGCAGTGTTCAGAACTTTGTCAAACTGCATAATTAATCATCATATTTTGACAATGATAAAATAGTTATGTCACAAGGTCAAAGAAAAGGGGAAGTTTGAAACTACATAATTATGTGCAGAATTCGATAATATGCTTGAAGCATTCTAGTATTATTATCTCTCCCCACAAACAGTGGGATAATGTTTTGGTGTTCCTCCGGAGTAGTATCTTCAAAATGGATGTATTGAATTCAGTTGGTACACATGTATCCTGATTCAACCAAATAATGTCCAATGTAATTCCAGTGTTGGTGGTTATGAAAATGGTGAGGTAGAATGTAATCATATTTAGCACAAACATGAATAGTCTCCATGCTGGCATGTATCTAACCAAATAGTCTTAGATCCCTTCAGTTCATCGAGAGTTTCTGAAAATGATCCACTTCTCACCAATGTAACCTGGGTTTGATCCTCGGGTTTAGGAAATATGGTACGGTGGTCGACATCGGACAGGTGGGTTTCCTACCACAGAAACGCTTTCATCTGTGGCAACGAGAGAGAATAATACAGGTTGAGCTTGTTTCACACTTGTGGTAACATATAAAGTTTATACTTTTGAAAGGAACAGATAATAAAACTATATAGCCTAATAGTAATCACCCGGCTCACTGATCAAGTTCACAAAAACTAAGTTTTATTGGTCGTGGAGTTTGATTACAAGCTATAAAACCAGGATAGACAATTGAGAGATGTTCATAGCATAGGAATTTGGAATGTATGGTCAAATGTTTGCCAATACCCTTATGTATAACCTTTTGTTTATTTTTCAACGATTGCGAAACATGCTTTAACAATTTGTATTAATCATATTTGTTGGTGTGGATGAAAGTGTATATAGGGGAATACCCACGTCTGATTTTGTAACCACCATACCATTTCGCCGGCTTCCCGTTCTGTGGCCATTTCCCATGTGGTTGAGCATGCCCAGGTATTTTAGAATTTTGATCACGGTTTAAATATTGTGTTTTGTTATTCCATCACGATTCACAATGTGAGTGTTTGATCTCGTTCCCCAGGCCTTCATTTTTCTCAAAACCAGAGAATCCACCCTCGGTGTCAACATTTGCATTCCAGTAATTTCTCGGAATGCTTGCGACTAGTGTATGTTTCAAGCATCACACACGTGTCTCGTCGTATGGTAGTACGCTGTCGAGAATTGTGATCACTGGATATATGTGGTCATACAATATAATACCATACAGATTTTATTTATGGTTGAATGACACAACAGATTCACATAAACTATGTATAGCTTCTGACTTAGTGAAAGCTTGGAAGCTCATGTTGATAATTTTCCATTCCTGTCAAATAACCTATGCTAGTCCAATTGCAGAAACATTTTGTTTGTACAAGCTAGAGAAACTGCAAATTTGATCCAGTTTTGTTTTAAGCTATGTCATAGTTTATTTTAGCTCGTTTGAGAACAAGTTTTTACAACTTATATTAATCACTCTCGAGACCTCATTCCTGATGGAATCCACTTAGTCGACCTAAGCAGTTAACCAGTAGTAAGCTTTGTGAGTGAGGTGCCTTGATCAAGGACACTATATACGGTACATACCCTGACCGAGTATCAAACCCGGGACCCATCGCTTCCACTGGACCGCTGTCGAGAGAGCGAACCTGCGTACCATGAATTGGTAGTCCAGCTGGACCACTGATTAGCTTTTACCTGCTCAATGTCCACATCAAACAGAGGTTTATTTAAAAGTAGATTTTGTGTACATGTATTTTTCAACCTATCAACTACTAATTGCTGACATGTGCACACG
>CM026404.1:36462289-36492674 GCA_014843695.1 Archivesica marissinica | reverse complement strand
TAGTCCGAAGCCTGAGGATACTGTTGGACGGCTGCACACAGGAAGACTACCAATTAAAGGTAGCAAGTACAAGCACCTCCAGAAGCTCAAAAGTGTCATTCATAGAGACTACAATGGTTATTACGATAGCCTAAAATATGCGTAATGGCCTCGTAGGCAAGTGTTGGACCGTAGTCACTACTAGTAGACCGTAGTTGACAGGGTTAACCGTGCAGTTAACAGTAGTACAACGCACATGTATATAGTTATACTTAACGTAGTTTGAACTTCATGAAACCCATGATCTGACTGTGTTTAGCCTAAACATGTTCAAACTATCTCTACGGTGAGCTTGGAACAACCCAGGTCCCGATTGTAAAGGTAGTTTTCAACGTAATTGACCCTACTTGACCGTCGAGTACACCGTAGTTGGTCAATGGCTCAATTGCTGATACTGATATGGACTTATTGGCAATCCATCACATTCAAATTTGTTTAATCGTTCTATTGTTTGAGAGCTGGATAATATTCAATTTTATAGAATGTTTTAGTGTGTTCCACGGTTTCACGTTGCAAGTAGCGTTAACTCTGTGTAGTACTGTTCAATATTAATTTTGTTTTGCATTTAATATTAAACAAATTAATATGTTTGTGTTTTCAATACAAATGCAAAATGTCGTAAATTGTAAGATTGGAATCTGTTTTCACCAAATCAAAATGTCGTATAATGTTTATGTTGCCAATTTACGCTGTAAACCTTTACTATTTTCCAAAGCAATACCTCCGTGTCAACGCATTTTCTGATATTGATGTGCCTGCTTAATTTGGTATTGATTGTTAATTTATTGACCAAAAAAATGAATTTTTTGTATTTTCTGAAAAATCTTTTTTTGAGACGGAACAAGTTATACGACATTTTGATTCGGCACCGTCGATATATATGTAACGGTCAGAATTTCAATAAAATTCATTAGTTACATAATTATTATTTTATTTCATTCCTATAATTTCAATCATTTAGTTTCTTTGTACAATGGTGACTTTTACATTATATTTTATATAAAGGACATCACTAATGCATTTTCTTAAGCAGATGTTATCTGATATTATTATCCATAACATGTCTTAGAAGAGTTGTCATAGTTGACATTATTTAGAATTTATGGTTTCTTTGATATAAATACCTTTAGTAGCATAAAGCAGCTACTGTTAATACAATGTATCATTTAGTGGCATAATGCTAGCCACATTAAATCTGCTACAGGACTTATGTTAATTTGTAACTAATAGTCGATGAACTATATATGGACACCATTAAAACCCATGCTGGACTGGTAATCCAGGTATCGCAGGTTCTATCCCCCATCTGACCCTAATAAAATTAATAGTCTTTCAGATGGGATTTTAAACTAAGGTCTTGTGTCGGTGTTGTACACCGTGCACGTAAAAGAACCACAGGAGACTGGAATGGGTCTCTGTCTGTATCATTGCACTATCCTCCAAATGTCTAAGAGGACTAATTTCTTCAGGAGGCGTCGCTCATATGGGCAACCGGTAGCCACGATAAATACACATAAAGCACACACACACACACATTAAAACCACCTACATAATTAACGTGAACTTCAATCTGTGTTAATTATCGTTATTGCTGGACAATTATATATATATTAAATTAGTAACTGGAATCGTCATTGGTTTAATTCAAATTGACCATACACCGTGGACTGACCCCTTCATATGCCACCACTTTGTGTACGCTACTCTGCTGTACCACACTAATTCCCCATTTAGAGTTAACCTGCACACAAGATCAAACCCTGTGAACTCGAGTCGGTGACATATTGTATACAAAACGAAAATGGATTAAATCGAAAGCTTATAGCTTATTGAGATTATCTCCATTAAATATATAAATGTGTGCACTGTCGGCGATTAAGAGATAAACGTATTATGTAGTAATACCAAAATATATAATACGTGTATGAAAATATAGTTTTATATCAAGTGAAAAACTAACAAAATGGGGATTGGGTGGGGATTGAAAGCGATGAAATAACAAAACAATTCTCAAAGTGAATCACTCTGCCAATGCATCAGTCCCTCAAAGACTATTGAACTGGTCTCTCTGCCTGTATCATTGCACTATCCTCCAAAATCTAAAATGACTCTTCAGGTGTCGCTCACTTATGCAACCTGAGTAGCGACGATTACAAAAAGTAATGCATGTTAGTATTTATAAACATATAACATAGCGAAAGACACTGGACCCGCTACACTCTCTAGCATGGTAGCTGTGGGCAGGAGCTCGGATTTTATTCATATTCCTGTCTGGCCTCTATACCGTGCAATCGTGGGACAAGCCGTCCATGTGTCGTGTACCTAGTCAGTATGTATTTATGTACACAGTCATGCACAAAACCACACCCACAGGCAGGCACACACACACACAATCTTATCTTTATATAAGATCATTATTCAAACTTAAAGCGAGTCGGGTGGGGGGGTGTACGTTTATATATCGTCGTTACCGGTTGCCCATATGAGCGACGCCTCCTGAAGAGATTAGTCATTATAGATTTTTGGAGAATAGTGCAATGATACAGACAGAGACCCATTCCAGAGTATCTTCTGGTTCTTTTATGTGCACGGTTTAAAGTCCCATCTGAAAGACGGATAATTTTATTAGTGTCAGACGGGGGATCGAACTTGCGCTCCCTGGATTACCAGTCCAGCGTGTTAACCGCTAGACTACATATCCGTCTGTAAAAGCGAGTTTCTAGTGACCTTGTTTATCTTTTATATTTAAAATATTGATCTCCTGGCATTGACATTGTGGAAGTCGTGATAGCGAGTTGTAGCGCATTCGCTTCAGGTACGAAAGGACCCGAGTTTGCGCCCAGCTGTAGCTGTTATGATTGTGTCCCTTAGCAAGCGACTTAAATTGCTTCTTTTCTCCTTTATCGAGATGGATTCTACCAGAAATGAGGCCTCGAGGACGATTAATATAATGTAGTAAACACTTGTTCTGCAATCTAGTTAAGTTAAATTTGTATAAACTAAACTACAAAAATCTATCTTGATTTATCTAACTTTAAATTATTTATGACAGTCAAAAGGCTCATAAACAATATACAGATACGATTTAGCCCAATAATTTTATGTCCATTGGTAGAATTGTGTGAATTATTAATATATTCACATTGTAATAGAACATGTAGGGTTGTCGCATCAACAGCTTAGGTCCTAACTAATACAGTTTCGGTAATGACAACGGCAGTCATATTGTATGATAATATATAGATTATTAATCCATAATCGATTTCATAGTGGCATTTAAATTAGCTGGCTAATCTTACAATCAACTTAAAACTGCAGTATTGGGATACACAAGCTTACTTGAGGATTTGTGAAATATCGATAGCTGATTGGATTAGCCATTATAGTTTGATTGACGTGATCGATAACAATAAGCTGTTCCATCAATTGACCGCGTATTCTGTAAGTCATGGTTATACACAAACACGAGCGTTTTAAACCTCATACACTGGAAATTGGAGTCTCATTAGTAGCCTTTATTTACTATCATTTATCTCTGTAAATAATTGAGAAATAAAATCTTTAAACTAAAGTGGAGTAAAGATATTGTTATTGACTTTCAATTCTCACAACTTACGTTTCTTATACCCGTAGCGTGAGCCCCGTAAGCCGCAACTAGCGAACTTACAATCCTCACGGACTTACGGGGCTCACGCTACACCGGCTGTAGCCGTTTCGACTGTGTCTTAGACAAGATATTTAAATTGCCACATTGTATCTTCGCTCTGCATCGTGGCGATGTGTTCCATCAGGAATGAGGTCTCGAGAGTGATCAGTATAAGTTGTAGGAACTTGTTTCGCAATTGAGCTAAAATCAATTTATATTACCTGACATGCTTGTTTGAATGGTATATTGATAGTAAGGGCCTACATTGACCCACACGTGTGTGTGTTTTACGTTTATTTATCATCGCTACCTGTTGCCCATATGAGCAACGCCTCCCGAATAGATTAGTCATTTTAGATTTGTGGAGAATGATACAGACAGAGACCCATTCCAGAATCTCGTCTGGTTCTTTTACGTGCCCGGTGTACAGCACCGACACGAAACCTCTGTTTAAACTCCCAATCTGAAAGACTGTTAATTTTATTAGGGTCAGACGGGGGATCGAACCTGCGATCCCTGGATTACTACAGATCCGTCTGTGACCCAGACGTATTTGTGTTTACCCCTTTATACTATCATAGATAAACACTTTATATATCAGTAGATAGTACATTTAGCAATGAGTGCAACGTTAAAGTATATACGTTGCCAAACCAATCTTTCGTAATACGATGGTGTACACATTATTATAAGTTATTTTAAATCCGTTTATGGTCTTGACAGTTGTTTTAATGGACAAGAGACATATTTTAGCAGTATTTCAGACACAGACTAACACCAGGGTAGCACCACCGACCTTCCGCAAACAATCTCTATAACATATTCAATAAATCGACACCCCCCATAGGATTCGAACCTACATTTGTGAGTGGCACGTGATTTGAGGTCAACTGCATTAAATACTCGGCCACTACACATACTCGAACTCAAGAACTGGACGGTGATTATGTAGGGAAATATTCTCTTTTACGTGCACGGTGTACAGCACCGACACGAGACCTCGGTTTAAAGTCCCATCTAAAAGCCTGTTAATTTTATTAGGGTCAGATGGGGGATCGAACCTGCGAATCAGTCCAGCGGGAAATCGACACTGCGATCTCTGTATTACAAGTCCAGCGTGTTACCAAAATAGTGCTGATACCGGATTCACATTGCCTGTCATAGCTACACATGCCGTAAGTCGGTTGCGTCAATCTATGTTTAGTCCTAAAATAACCATCCTATAGCAAGTGCAATTCACTCTTGATTTACGATATAGTTCAACTATTACTGCATCGTGACTGCATAGTGCGTCATTAAATATGTTAGCTGTAGCTTCCATATACACTATGCTTAATAGATGTACTAAAGGTGTGCACTCAGATTGTGTTCAAATCACGGACTAATAACCAGTACTTGGTGCACCAACCTCCGTAATTTAAGTCATTTAACGTCGCTACATTTGGGCGACGGACAACACTTTTCATTGGCAGGCTACAGCTGTTAACCAGTACTTGGTGCACCAACCTTGGTAAGGCAGATACAGTTTGATAAAGTGTTATTTATCCCGATATATTATATTATAGACGTGTTAGTAGTCACACGTTGACTATGAATCCATCTATTGCAAGTTCGATCCGCCGTCTGACCATAATAATAACAGTCTTTAAGATGGGACATTAAACCGAGTGGACACGTATGTCCTTTAAAGAACTGGATGAGACTCTGGAATTGGTCTCTGTCGGTATCATTGTACTATTAGCAAAACTCTAAAATGAACAATCTCTTCTGGGGGCATCGCTTATATGGGCAACCAAAGTAGAAGATAAATAAGAACGCAACATACATATATCTAATAAATCTGTTGGTCCTTCTATTAAGCGATGTTGGAGAAAATATACAAGGCGAGGCTGTAACCTAATATTATATTTATCTTATCTTTTTGATAAAAAACAAGATTTAGAGAGGAAAGATAACTGAATATTCATGACCTGAACGGCTGAAGTTTAATGAATGAAGGATAATGTTAATTAATTGATAACAATAGTTTATAGTGACGTATGAAGTGGATACACTGTTGGATATCTGTAAATATTTAATAATTTGATATTTATAAGATGAAAAAACGAATGAAAATTGATAGCATATTATGCAAAGCAAGCAAAGATGGAAACAGAGGAAACTAATTAAGATGACCAACGCACACTAAAGAGTGTTCAGGGGCGGTAACTGACCAATGTCTCAAATATAAAACCGAGTAGCTAAATGATTATTATATATGCGTGTAACGGTGTGTATATTAACCCAATATGTGAGGTGATATGTAGGCAGCCCGGTTAGCTCAGTCGGTATAGCAATCGCCCTGTAAGCGAGACGGCCGGGTTCGAGTCCCGGACTGGCTACATGTTATTCTCACCTGGGTTACATGCGCTAATGCAAGCGTGATGGGACGCCTTTAACCCATGCAGTCCAATTAAAACGTATCACCTTCTCACGGATATTCACGTTTCTGAGGTAGCTTGCAATGTAAATAGTTACAGATTGAATAAATGATAATATTATTCTTAGAAATATATCATAATATTCTTAGAAATAAAAAAACTCCTGAATAACGTATTGAGTGTAAGCTCCACGCAAATATGTTTATCTCCAGAATATATTTTGATTCGTTGCGTAAGTATACAACCAGTCTGTAGAATTCAAGATAAGGCATGACATATCTGTCTTGACATAGTCAATATGGTGAACCAAGCACGGTTAAAGCGCCATAAAATCGTACCAAACAGAAATTGTAATGTTCAGGTATAAAATGTGTTTGTAGACCCGTAGCCACGATGAAGCACACCGAGGGAGCTGCCTCTGTTACAATTTCGAAAGCAAAACATAAATAAAATGCAAAATGATCCATTTGCTGTATTAAATGTTGGCTGCTAGAGAGCTGAAAGGTCAGTACATACTTGTACGTCTAAACTCATTAAATCAGAAAGCGCAGGACATCGCTTCTATACCCCCAACATTTTAAGAGGGAACATGCCTCCGGACCCCCTAGATTTCTTCGGTTGAAATTTGTCTCTGGATACGGTACTGGTGTGGTTGCTAAAAGTGATGTCACCACATCAATCCCTTTTCTATCATAAATTGTTACGGAGAAGGGTAGCTACGAAGAGAGCCGTGTGAACAAAAGACTAACTTTGTTAAACAGAGGATATGTATTTGTTTCAGTGAATTATCGAATTTTATTTCACCGAATCACCATTGCAAGCATCATTATCACTAGCGACGTTAGACAAGAGTACTTCAGTGCCACCATCACCTGTTCTTGAACGCTCATGTCATGTGATCGGTTTGTCTTCCTATTCAATTTAACAAACAACAGATCGGTGATAAAATTGATACCATCTGAAGAAAATCTATACCGGGCATGTATCTCATTGTTGTTCAGATTTGTACATAAGGAATTATTCTTGTATTCCCTCCCGTTTCTATTAGTATTAATCAATGTACTAATAATGGCGGCCATTTTGAATGATATCGTTAACATTTAACGATATCTTAACGAAGCCCGGATGGTGAGTTCAATATTTGCGTTAAATTGCCGTTAAGTCTGTTCCTTTAGTGCTGCCTTGGTACTTTAATGTAACAGCTATATTTAACAGTTAACGAAGAATTTAACGATGAACCGTTAACTTTAACGGTGATATCACTTGTTTTAATGTGTTACCAATTCTGTAAACCTCTATTGTATTAGTTGCAAATAGACATGCCTTTGTGTCATAACAATCGGCCATCTTGTTTGTACGGGGTACAATACCGTATGCTGATCTTGGAAAACAGAGATGCGATTTAGATTAGTTTCAACTTGGGTGTTAATTCAGCTAAACAATGTTACAATTGTTAAGAGCCAAGCCTGATTAAAGTTCGGATTTAATGTAATACAAACTAGTAGTGAATACTAGTACATAAGGGAAGTAAATGTAAACCGGGCCTAGTGGTTATGGCGTCCCCCTACGGAGCGGGAAGTCGAAGGTTCGAACATCACAAGGTAGTTATGGCCGGTTGGTGAGCAGCCAGCTAGTTATATAATGGTTACCGATTGCCTTCCAGCCTGGCGCCTGACATATCCGGGCCTAGTGGTTATGACGTCACCCTACGGAGCGGGAAGTCGAAGGTTCGAACATCACAAGGGAGTTATGGCCGGTTGGTGAGCAGCCAGCTAGTTATATAATGATTACCGATTGCCTACCAGCCTGGCGCCTGACATCTCCGGGCCTAGTGGTTATGGCGTCCCCCTACGGAGCGAGATGTCGAAGGTTCGAACATCGTCAGGGAGCTATGACCGGTTGGTGAGCCGCCTGCTAGTTAAATAATAGTTAACTAATAGTTAACGAAGAATTTAACGAGGAAACGTTAACGGTGATATCACCGTTACATATTTAACGAAAGGTTTGAACAACTGGCCGATTAATAGCTTTCTATGTTCATGAGTGAAATATAATTATTTCATTTATGCTTTCCAGTGAATGAATGAGTTTTCTCAGTTAAAGCGTATTCCTGCGCGGTTAGGCCTACTTTTGTATTTTGGCTATGTCCCGACTATCATGAACGGTTAATTATAAAGTATACAATAATATATATTGCAACGTAGTTTTTAATTTTGACAACAAAAAGAAACTGAGTTGAAAATTATACCGGAACTATTTATCATTACGGACGTTCACACTGACTGAAGTGGCTGTGCGGTTGTGGAATGTAGTGAAATGAGGCTCCCGACAAGGGGCAGAAGAAATTAATTAAATTTGATAACAACTATTATATTACTATATATATATATATAATTTGAACTATATTAGCCAAACTCATAGGAAATCATAAAAGGAAAAGAAGATTTGTGTTTATTAGTGAAACGCCACCACTGGAAATACATATTTCGGTGATCACTCGATGAGATAAAATCCTAGCTTACACTAATAAACACAAATATCCTCTACATCATTCACTTCATCAGACACTTTTTCTTTTAGGCTGAACAGTGTCTTAATGATAGCAAACGATGAAACCGTGTGCCAAATGGCCATAGAACGTCGTGTGTAGACGTCATAAAGGACGTCACTGACTGGCAGTTCGAGTCCAAACACATTCGCGTTGGCAACATTTCAACACACAGCGGCTAGGTACTACGCGTGCAAAATAGTGAGAACTCAAAATGCATTCAAATAGTATATTAGCCAAAATCATTGGAAATCATAAAAGAAAAAGAAGAGTTGTGTTTATTAGTGTATGATAGGAATGTATGATCACTCATTACTTACACTAATACACGCATAAGTCCTCTATTTCTCACTACATAGTGAACTAATTTCAATGAGAAACATTAGTCAGTTACTTCCCCTGAATACTCTTAATAATAAATTGGTCCTCTTAATTGGTTTTCTCTGTTTTTATCGTTGTTTCCTTTGCACCACATGGTTTCCATTCTCATCCGTATTTTCGTCTTATAATTATGAAATTATTAAATCTCGACATATATCCTTTAGCATGTGCAATGGATACCTTACTGTAAAAATGGATTCAATTAATTAACACGATTTTGATAGAATTACATTTATCCTAATGCAACTCTGTTTAGACGACAACAATAAAAACAAAGGATTCCAACTAAAAGGACAAATATATATTTAGGGATAAATCTGACTTTATACATCAAGGGAGGTAATATAAAAACCAGTAATGTCTCTCGTTAAGCACCCAGTATTTAATGTTTCTGTCTAATGAATTGCATGCACGTTGCTGGGAAATATTAAAGTTTAAAAAGAGAAACATCCCATAAAATGGCAAGTGTGAAGATAATTATTCTGTATTCTGATAATCTTGTATAGAAATCGTGCGGAGGTTCGGTTCTTGTTTGCATACGTGACCGAAAGGATCCGATCACCGCTGTAAGTGTCAATGCCACTGGGGTATAGAAATCGTGCGTGTCAGCAAGCTGTCCCGCTGGCTTGCGGAGGTTCGGTTCTTGTTTGCATACGTAACCGAGAGGATCCGATCACCGCTATAAGTGTCAATGCCACTGGGGTATAGAAATCGTGCGTGTCAGCAAGCTGTCCCGCTGGCTTGCGGAGGTTCGGTTCTTGTTTGTGTCATAGGATTGTGCTTTGAAATGAAATGATAAAATAAAAAGTGGAATGAATGTATTTTAACTGTGTTGTTTTGTGCAATTTACTATATTTAGATGGAAGGTAAAATAAAGGAATTAAATTAGTAATTACACCTATGCATAAATCCCATATAGCATCCCCTCCAGCCTATATCATGAATACGTCCCGCCCTGCCTTTTATACCGCGATATTACTAATCTGTGACACTTGACAATACAATGCGATGTAGGTAGAAAATGCAATGGTTCGTTGGATTCGCCATCTACACATTGTGTAGTACATACTCCAATAAAAGAATATCTATGATATATGTCTTGTTTTGCAGGTTAGTAATACAGTTAGTTGTATTGTACATTCTACTCTAAGATAATAATTATGTCCATGTATTGTTATATTTAATAACTAAGTGATGTATTTGTAATTTAGTGATATTTTGTTGTACATGTTATTCAAATGCAATGGTTCGTTGGATTCGCCATCTACACATTGTGTAGTACATACTCGAATAAAAGAATATCTATGATATATGTCTTGTTTTGCAGTGTCCTGCTGATCCGAAAGGACCCACCTCAACAAATAAATATTTTTGCCACGTAAATCTACCCGAACAGTAAATATATTCTACCGACTGGGCAGGCCGTGACAAATGGCGCCCAAACAGGATTTTGGATCAGCGACAATAGGACAGTCTTAGTTTTGCTATCATGTAATCTAAAATATTACATTGGAGGCACACATATATATATGTCTATATATATATATTACACAGTCATGATTCGTCAAAATTATAACTGGATATTTACTAGGTATCAACAGTTTACTAGGTTGACCTAGTCACGTGTAACATGTTTGTTTACATCAGCTGTCACTTTGTGAACACGTGCGCATTGATTCCTTATGGATTAAATGGAGATCTCCAACGTATGTAGGCCTACAACACTACAAGAGAACAATTCGTAGAACAATCGTGGAAGAGGATCAGTGCAGCCCCAAGTCCGGAAGACGTTTTTGACATTTGACAGTGTATTTATTTTGGAAATTGGAATATAAACAGTGATGGAAGTTGTTATTCGTAAGTGTGCTAGTGCATAGTGTTAGTGATCTATTGGATTAAGTGTTTAGTGAATATATTTTGGATATAGGATAATAGAAGTAAGTGTATTTTCTTTGATTATGATTATCATATAATTGTTTTGATATTTCTGTGAGGTTTGATTTGACCTGTATTGACCTGACAGTCTATTTAGCAGTGTTTATGACTAATCGTGATAGGTTCATCATATACTTAACTACTGATCAAGGGTTTGATTGCTAATTATTATAGTATTGATTGTCAGTTATTAGATAGCCAATTTTGAAGTGTGATTTTGTTGAATTCCAAGCATCACATTACTTGGAGGTCATTGTACTAACAACCGATAATATCCTATAAGTAGATAATCCATAGTAATAATACCTATATTCCCTCATAGCCCAGTGGTCTAGACCGTTGATCTTGAAACATATTTCATACTTTCGAGAAGCTGGTTCGAAATCAACTGATACCTATATTTTTTTTTCAATTTTTCTCTTCGTATTTTAAATTCTCGCCTCACACTGCATTAAATCTAATGCGAATTTGTATGATTTAAATTTAATTTCACTATTGTGATAACATATTTATCCAAATAGTGTAATTTGAGCAGTAGAAGATTTGCGCATGCCGTATCGTGAGTTTGGATTGTTGGAGATGAATAAAGGTCTTGATGAATAAGTAAGAAATATACAGTATGTCTGTTTATTTCTGAACAATTTTCAAGACAATTTGAGAAACCAACTTTTCCAAGAAACGGACATTTTGTTACGGTTAGTTTTACGCGATACTCGGCGAAAGTATATGATATATATCTATCATACGGAGTTTTGTAATTGAGCAAAGAACTTGTTATAATATTAACTTAGTTTTACTGCAATACAGTCCAAAGTTGTAGAGCGTTAGTACGAGCAAACGCATTAGTAATCACTACGGGTAAGTAGTCGCAATATGATATAATCGGAGCAGTAACACAGTGGTTAGCATGTCCGTCTAGCAATCTAAAGGTCCCAGGATCGAATCCCACTAGAACTACATAATAATTGGAAAAGGTTTTTTTCAACATTTAATCGTAAGTATGAGTAGATTTTAATATTATATTGACGTCACCTCGCTGTTAAGTTGGCATACAGTAAGTATAGAGATATAAACCCATGTCATATTTATGTTAAAGGGAACTAATTATTGATATTTAGTACATGTACATTATAATGTTTCCAAACCCTGCTGCAAGCGTACCACCCAATAGTTTCCCTATATGGCCTAATAAAAGCACTGGTCTGAATCATATCATAATTATCTAGCCTGGTCCCATACTATGTCTTTTTGGTATATATATACTAGTCTTCACACTACTATGGTGTATAAGTATTATGGGTGAGTGATTGTGAGTGACAATCAGGTCAGATGTGTGAATGAGTGAAACTAACTCAACTAATTAGGTGCACATTTCAACTAACTTGTTCAGACCCTATCCCACACTCTATCTCTACTAGTCAACGGATACGTTTCAAAGCTATCCTGTTTACTTAATATATGCTATACTAGTAACGTTATACATATATATAATATATTATCAGCTGATAGCCGGACTCTGGTAATGTAATGTTTTATCTTTGATATTTTACATTGTAAAATATTTATTTGAACTGCTGGAATTGGAATTGTGTATTTACTAGTTTGTATTGTGAAATTAAGTAGAATGATTTGTACATAATAATATTATGTATATATTGTATTTTACAGGCTCTTTATATCCATATATACGAAAATACGGAAACAACCAGAGTTTGTCATTTCTATAAACTCCCCGGTCTACAAATGGCTCCCCGTCGGGGAATTGAACCCCGGTCTCCCGCGTGACAGGCGGGGATACTCACCACTATACCTTCAGACAATTCTACTGTTGACATCCCAGTAGAATGGAAGTCGGCGATGGATAGCCTCGACTCCCGGACCTTCTCAGTAAAAGCGTGCGGTACCAAAACGATTACGGTAGCACCATATGAGACAGTTACTATCAATGGGATAGTCCGAAATTTCGACAACAACATCTCATCTGTTGTCACTGAGACACCTGAAACTGTTACAGGTTATACAATATGTCCTCGGATTGTTAAAGTCAATCAACAATCCACAGTTAAAGTCCCAGTCAGGATTTGTAATATGACTGCGAAGACTTTATCTTTTAAACCCAAAACACAGATTTGTGAAATTTCTGAAGCAACAGTTGTGGATGATCTTTCTACATATATTTGCCAGGATACATCTTCAGATACCTCTCTCGAAGACATGGGTGTCAATGTTGACTATACAAATTTGTCTCCGTCTCAAGTTTTGCGGTTTCAACAAGTCCTGGGTAAATGGAAACATGTATTTTCAAAAGACAGTCAGGACTTGGGTAAAACAAATCTTGTACAGCACAAGATAGTGTTAGAGGACAATACACCGTTTAAAGACCCATACAGACGAATCCCTCCAGCCATGTATGAGGAAGTGCGTCAGCACATAAAGGAAATGTTGGAGGCAGACGTTATTCGAGAGTCTGATAGTCCTTACTCTTCTAACATTGTTTTGATTAGAAAATCCTCCGGTGCACTCAGGTTTTGTGTGGATTGGCGTCGATTGAACAACAAGACCCGTAAGGATGCTTTTATGTTACCCAGATTTGACGACACTATTGATGTCCTTTCTTCTGCCAACTATTTTAGTAAACTTGACCTACATTCAGCTTACTGGCAGGTCGAAGTTGCAAAAGAGGATAAGGCCAAAACAGCTTTTAGTGTCGGAGCACTGGGGTTTTATGAGTGGAACCGGATTGGTTTCGGACTCACCAATGCACCCGCAACCTTCCAGCGACTGATGGAAAAATGCATGGGTGATATGCATCTTAGAGAATGTTTAATTTTCTTAGATGACATCCTTATTTTCTCATCTACATTTGAGGAACACATAGAGAGGATTGAATCCGTCTTTCAACGGTTGGATCAGCATCACTTGAAGCTTAAACCTTCAAAATGCGAATTCTTCAAGAAATCTGTAACTTACTTGGGTCATGTCGTTTCTGATCAAGGTATTTCTACGGATCCCAGTAAAGTTTCCGCCGTTAAAGATTGGCCAGCATGTCACGATATGAAATCTCTCAGACAATTTCTTGGATTCTCGGGCTACTACAGAAAATTTATAAAGGATTATGCCCAGATTGTACAGCCGTTAAACTCTTTATTAGAAGGACATGGTTTTAACCAGAAAAATTCCAAGAAAAAGACCAAGAAGAAGACCAAGACACCCGTTCCATGGATATGGGGTGATGCCCAGCAAGCTGCCTTTGATACAATCAAAGATAAATTAACATCACACCCAATCTTGGCATATGCAGACTATTCCCAACCTTTTATTCTGCACACGGATGCATCGTCCCTTGGATTAGGAGCAGTACTATACCAGGTTCAAGACGGGAAGGAGCGTGTTATTGCATACGCATCCCGAAGTTTGAGACCCAGCGAGAGGAATTATCCCGCCCACAAGATGGAATTTCTAGCCCTTAAGTGGAGTATCACAGATAAATTCCATGACTACTTGTGTGGGAATGACTTTAA
Organism: Archivesica marissinica; assembly: GCA_014843695.1. Classification (NCBI taxonomy): domain Eukaryota; kingdom Metazoa; phylum Mollusca; class Bivalvia; order Venerida; family Vesicomyidae; genus Archivesica; species Archivesica marissinica. Next base: position 36,478,184 of record CM026404.1, on the reverse strand, counting down.
GGTGGTTACTGACAATAATCCCTTAACCTATGTCAAAACCTCTGCAAAGGTTGATGCAACAGGCCACTGTTGGCTAGCAGAATTAGCCAATTACAATTTTTATATTGAATACCGTAGTGGCAGCCAAAACGGAGACGCAGATGGATTATCTCGTCGATACGTTTTTCAAGAAGAAATGAAAGCGATTTTTCAAGGTGCTGTAAATGCTACACCACTTGTCGACTGTGTATCAGATTCGGCAGTTCCTCATTCGGTGGATGAGGAGATGTTTGATCTTGAACATGTCAACAAGATTGACTGGAAAGCTGAGCAATTGAATGATTTTACCATTTTAAGGGTGATTGACCTCCTCGAAAGCGGTTTTCTTCCCAGGGGGAGAGGATCCGAGTCAAAAGCTGTACAGCGTTTTCTCCGAGAATGGAACAGACTTCATCTCGATGAGGGAATTCTGTACAGAACCGCTTTCTTGGACGGCCAGTCAGTTCGTCAACTTGTTTTACCTGAATCCCACAGGACTATTGCCTTGAAGGGTATTCATGACGATGCTGGTCACCAGGGCAAGGAAAAGACCCTTTGGCTGGCCAGACAACGGTTTTACTGGCCTGGGTTGGAAGAGGATGTTAACAAGTACATCACCAATTGTAGCTCATGTATTAGACGGAAGACCCCTGTCAAACCTTTCGCAGAGCTTGTACCAAATTTTACCTCTAGACCTATGGAGCTAGTGTGCATCGACTTTTTAAAGCTCGAACCTAGCAAAGGTGGTGTGGAAAACATACTGGTTATAGTGGATCACTTCACCAGATATGCTCAAGCAGTGTCATGTCGCAACCAGACGGCACAAACCACTGCCAAGGCCTTGTATGACCATTATTTCCGTTTTTATGGTTTTCCCGAGCGACTTCACAGTGACCAAGGTCGAAATTTTCTTAGTAGGACTATACAGGAACTGTGTAAGATCACGGGCATTCGTAAAAGCCGTACAACGCCGTACCACCCTATGGGTAATGGTTCAGCAGAATGAATCAACGGCACTCTTCTGCGCATGCTTGGTTCCTTAGAGGAACACCAAAAGAGCGACTGGAAATCGTATATCGCCCCTCTTGTTCAGGCATACAATGGTACCAAGAGTGACGCAACCGGTTTTTCGCCACACTATTTAATGTTTGGGTGGCATCCTCGACTTTCTGTCGATGCCTACTTAGGCACAGATCCACAAGACATTGGTGAATTCACACCTACGACATATGTAGCCAAACTAAAGAACCGGCTAGAATATGCATATAGGGCAGCTGCCAATGAAGCTGGCAGGCAGGCTGCCAAGAACAAGGACAGGTACGACTGTAAAGTTCGTGAGTCCAAGATAGAAGTTGGAGACCGTGTACTTGTAAAGAAAGTCGGTATCAAGGGGACACATAAGCTAGCAGACAGATGGGATCGCGACCCTTATGTTGTGCTAGCTATACCGAACCCCGACATACCAGTATTTCATGTACAACTTGAGAATGGCAAAGGACCAATCCGGACGTTGCATAGGAATATGCTCCTGCCATTCAATTGTGTACCCAGAGATACACCGACGGTGGATGTAAGTGTAGAATCTGAGATAGGCCCTATCCGCAAGGATTTGGCCAGAACCAATCTCAAGACACCACCAGTACATGTACCTCACGCAATCCAATCTGATAGTTCCGATTTAGATAGCGAAGGCGAAAGCGTCAAACTATACAGACCTCCAGCTTTGCGAAAGCATAATCACCCTGGATTGCTGCCACCCACGATACCTAGGACGGTTCCTGCGACTACTGATAGTCCAGCCCATATTCCTAGCCGTATTGTCGAGAACAATCCAGGAGGGCAACACTCAACCAGATCTAACTCTGCGACATCGAGCTCAGAACACTCTGTACCCAGTTTACCTGGTACCGGTAGTACGATACCTGAATCTTCACAGATTCATGATATATCTGATAACACCACCTCGGAACCATCAGTACAGAGATCTGTCTCACATTTGGAGTCCATAATAGACCAACCTGTCGTCGTCCCTGCTGGCAATGCCCAAACTCCTGAACCAACCCGTCGTCCGGTGCGCCAAAGGAAGCCACCGGACCGGTATGGAGAATGGGTGGTCCCATTGACGGCAGTACCAAACACTGACAAGGTTGTGTACTATGTGTAAGACAGTGTCAGATATTGAGTTTTTAATTGTTTCAAAATATACTGTATTCTGGTATTTTACTGTGTAAGTGCAATGTTTGAATCATTCTATGTCATATATATACAATGCGCGTACATTAGTATTACATTTCATTATGTCATTTGAAATGGTTGTTTTTATTTTCATAGTAAATGTTCATGTTTGTACAATTTGAAGGTTAATCTTACCTTTACAGGTCTCCACATAGTTGGAACAGATTTGTAGCATATGTCCATTATTGTGGACATATACCTTTAAGCCAGCCATATTGAACATACCTATGCACGGTGTAATACTTAACTAATGATCGTTACATTAGTATCTTTAATTACATTGTATTGGTTGTTATGTTTTTATTTCAGTTTGTAAAATTATTTCAGTTGACAATGTCGGATGTTGGATAGTGAATGATGCAGTAAATAAAATTGTTATTATATAGCTTGATTATTTGGATTGATCTACAATATTCATTTAGTTTCAGGTAATTAAATCGTCAGGAGACCTTTTCTCCAAGAGGGGGAACTATGTAACCCATGTAATATTTATCTTAAAGGGAAATAATTATTGATATTTAGTACATGTACATTATAATATTTCCAAACCCTGCTGCAAGCGTACCACCCAATAGTTCCCCCTATATGGCCTAATAAAATCACTGGTCTGAATCATATCATAATTATATAGCCTGGTCCCATACTATGTCTTTGTATAATATATACTAGTCTTCACTACTATTGTGTATAAAGTATTACGGGTGAGTGATTGTGAGTGACGATCAGGTCAGATGTGTGAATGAGTGAACTAACTCAACTAATTAGGTGCACTTTCCAACTAACTTGTTCATGACCCTTATCCCACACTCTTACTCTACTAGTCAAACGGATAAGTTGCGAAGCTATCCTGTTTACATTAAGATTTACATATACTATTCTAGTAACTATATACATATATACATTATATGTGTCAGCTGATAGCCAGATTCTGGTAATGTAATGTTTTATCTTTGATATTTTACATTGTAAAATATTTTTTGAACTGCTGGAATTGGAATGTGTAATTTACTATTTTGTATTTGTGAAATTAAGGTAGAGATGATTTGTATAATAATATTATGTATATATTGTATTTACAGGCTCTTTATATCCATATATATGAAAATACGAAAACGACCAGAGTTTGTCATATCTATAAACTCCCCGGTCTACAAATGGCTCCCCGTCGGGGAATTGAACCCCGGTCTCCCGCGTGACAGGCGGGGATAATCACCACTATACCTTCAGACAATTCTACTGTTGACATCCCAGTAGAATGGAAGCCGGCGATGGATAGCCTCGACTCCCGGACCTTCTCAGTAAAAGCGTGCGGTACCAAAACGATTACGGTAGCACCATATGGACAGTTACTATCAAATGGGATAGTCCGAAATTTCGACAACAACATCTCATCGTGTTGTCACTGAGACACCGGAAACTGTTACATGTTATACAGTATGTCCTCGGATTGTTAAAGTCAATCAACAATCCACAGTCAGGATTTGTAATATGACTGCGAAGACTTTATCTTTTAAACCCAAAACACAGATTTGTGAAATTTCTGAAGCAACAGTTGTGGATGATCTTTCTACATATATTTGCCAGGATACATCTTCAGATACCTCTCCCGAAGACCTGGGTGTCAACGTTGACAATACAAATTTGTCTCCGTCTCAAGTTTTGCGGTTTCAACAAGTCCTGGGTAAATGGACACATGTATTTTCCAAAGACAGTCAGGACTTGGGTAAAACAAATCTTGTACAGCACAAGATAGTGTTAGAGGACAATACACCGTTTAAAGACCCATACAGACGAATCCCTCCAGCCATGTATGAGGAAGTGCGTCAGCACATAAAGGAAATGTTGGAGGCAGACGTTATTCGAGAGTCTGATAGTCCTTACTCTTCTAACATTGTTTTGATTAGAAAATCCTCCGGTGCACTCAGGTTTTGTGTGGATTGGCGTCGATTGAACAACAAGACCCGTAAGGATGCTTTTATGTTACCCAGATTTGACGACACTATTGATGTCCTTTCTTCTGCCAACTATTTTAGTAAACTTGACCTACATTCAGCTTACTGGCAGGTCGAAGTTGCAAAAGAGGATAAGGCCAAAACAGCTTTTAGTGTCGGAGCACTGGGGTTTTATGAGTGGAACCGGATGGGTTTCGGACTCACCAATGCACCCGCAACCTTCCAGCGACTGATGGAAAAATGCATGGGTGATATGCATCTTAGAGAATGTTTAATTTTCTTAGATGACATCCTTATTTTCTCATCTACATTTGAGGAACACATAGAGAGGATTGAATCCGTCTTTCAACGGTTGGATCAGCATCACTTGAAGCTTAAACCTTCAAAATGCGAATTCTTCAAGAAATCTGTAACTTACTTGGGTCATGTCGTTTCTGATCAAGGTATTTCTACGGATCCCGGTAAAGTTTCCGCCGTTAAAGATTGGTCAGCATGTCACGATATGAAATCTCTCAGACAATTTCTTGGATTCTCGGGCTACTACAGAAAATTTATAAAGGATTATGCCCAGATTGTACAGCCGTTAAACTCTTTATTAGAAGGACATGGTTTTAGCCAGAAAAATTCCAAGAAAAAGACCAAGAAGAAGACCAAGACACCCGTTCCATGGATATGGGGTGATGCCCAGCAAGCTGCCTTTGATACAATCAAAGATAAATTAACATCACACCCAATCTTGGCATATGCAGACTATTCCCAACCTTTTATTCTGCACACGGATGCATCGTCCCTTGGATTAGGAGCAGTACTATACCAGGTCCAAGACGGGAATGAGCGTGTTATTGCATACGCATCCCGAAGTTTGAGACCCAGCGAGAGGAATTATCCCGCCCACAAGATGGAATTTCTAGCCCTTAAGTGGAGTATCACAGATAAATTCCATGACTACTTGTGTGGGAATGACTTTAAGGTGGTTACTGACAATAATCCCTTAACCTATGTCAAAACCTCTGCAAAGGTTGATGCAACAGGCCACCGTTGGCTAGCAGAATTAGCCAATTACAATTTTTATATTGAATACCGTAGTGGCAGCCAAAACGGAGACGCAGATGGTTTATCTCGTCGATACGTATTTCAAGAAGAAATGAAAGCGATTTTTCAAGGTGCTGTAAATGCTACATCACTTGTCGACTGTGTATCAGATTCGGCACTTCCTCATTCGGCCGATGAGGAGATGTTTGAATCTGAACATGTCAACAAGATTGACTGGAAAGCTGAGCAATTGAATGATTTTACCATTTTAAGGGTGATTGACCTCCTCGAAAGCGGTTTTCTTCCCAGGGGGAGAGGATCCGAGTCAAAAGCTGTACAGCATTTTCTCCGAGAATGGAACAGACTTCATCTCGATGAGGGAATTCTGTACAGAACCGCTTTCTTGGACGGCCAGTCAGTTCGTCAACTTGTTTTACCTGAATCCCACAGGACTATTGCCTTGAAGGGTATTCATGACGATGCTGGTCACCAGGGCAAGGAAAAGACCCTTTGGCTGGCCAGACAACGGTTTTACTGGCCTGGGTTGGAAGAGGATGTTAACAAGTACATCACCAATTGTAGCTCATGTATTAGACGGAAGACCCCTGTCAAACCTTTCGCAGAGCTTGTACCAAATTTTACCTCTAGACCTATGGAGCTAGTGTGCATCGACTTTTTAAAGCTCGAACCTAGCAAAGGTGGTGTGGAAAACATACTGGTTATAGTGGATCACTTCACCAGATATGCTCAAGCAGTGTCATGTCGCAACCAGACTGCACAAACCACTGCCAATGCCTTGTATGACCATTATTTCCGTTTTTATGGTTTTCCCGAGCGACTTCACAGTGACCAAGGTCGACATTTTCTTAGTAGGACTATACAGGAACTGTGTAAGCTCACGGGCATTCGTAAAAGCCGTACAACGCCGTACCACCCTATGGGTAATGGTTCAGCAGAATGATTCAACGGCACTCTTCTGCGCATGCTTGGTACCTTAGAGGAACACCAAAAGAGCGACTGGAAATCGTATATCGCCCCTCTTGTTCAGGCATACAATGGTACCAAGAGTGACGCAACCGGTTTTTCGCCACACTATTTAATGTTTGGGTGGCATCCTCGACTTTCTGTCGATGCCTACTTAGGCACAGATCCACAAGACATTGGTGAATTCACACCTACGACATATGTAGCCAAACTAAAGAACCGGCTAGAATATGCATATAGGGCAGCTGCCAATGAAGCTGGCAGGCAGGCTGCCAAGAACAAGGACAGGTACGACTGTAAAGTTCGTGAGTCCAAGATAGAAGTTGGAGACCGTGTACTTGTAAAGAAAGTCGGTATCAAGGGGACACATAAGCTAGCAGACAGATGGGATCGCGACCCTTATGTTGTGCTAGCTATACCGAACCCCGACATACCAGTATTTCATGTACAACTTGAGAATGGCAAAGGACCAATCCGGACGTTGCATAGGAATATGCTCCTGCCATTCAATTGTGTACCCAGAGATACACCGACGGTGGATGTAAGTGTAGAATCTGAGATAGGCCCTATCCGCAAGGAGTTGGCCAGAACCAATCTCAAGACACCACCAGTACATGTACCTCACGCAATCCAATCTGATAGTTCCGATTTAGATAGCGAAGGCGAAAGCGTCAAACTATACAGACCTCCAGCTTTGCGAAAGCATAATCACCCTGGATTGCTGCCTCCGACGATACCTAGGATGGTTCCTGCGACTACTGGTAGTCCAACCCATATTCCTAGCCGTATCGTCGAGAACAATCCAGGAGTGCAACACTCAACCAGATCTACTAACTCTGCGACATCTCAACCCTCTGTACCCAGTTTACTTGGTACCGGTAGTGCGATACCTGAATCTTCACAGATTCATGATATATCTTATAACACCACCTCAGAACCATCAGTACAGAGATCTGTCTCACATTTAGAGTCCATAATAGACCAACCTGTTGTCGTCCCTGCTGGCAATGCCCAAACTCCTGAACCGACCCGTCGTCCGGTGCGCCAAAGGAAGCCACCGGACCGGTATGGAGAATGGGTGGTCCCATTGACAGCAGTACCAAACACTGACAAGGTTGTGTACTATGTGTAAGACAGTGTCAGATATTGAGTTCTTAATTGTTTCAAAATATACGGTATTCTGGAATTTTACTGTGTAAGTGCAATGTTTGAATCATTCTATGTCATATATATACAATGCGCGTACATTAGTATTACATTTCATTATGTCATTTGAAATGGTTGTTTTTATTTCATAGTAAATGTTCATGTTTGTACAATTTGAAGGTTAATCTTACCTTTACAGGTATCCACATAGTTGGAACAGATTTGTAGCATATGTCCATTATTGTGGACATCTACCTTTAATCCAGCCATATTGAACATACCCATGCACGGTGTAATACTTAACTAATGATCGTTACATTAGTATCTTTAATTACATTGTATTGGTTGTTATGTTTTTATTTCAGTTTGTAAAATTATTTCAGCTGACAATGTCGGATGTTGGATAGTGAATGATGCAGTAAATAAAATTGTTATTATATAGCTTGATTATTTGGATTGAGCTACACTATTCATTTAGTTTCAGGTAATTAAAACGTCAGGAGACCTTTTCTCCAAGAGGGGGAACTATATAACCCATGTCCTATTTATGTTAAAGGGAACTAATTATTGATATTTAGTACATGTACATTATAATGTTTCCAAACCCTGCTGCAAGCGTACCACCCAATAGTTTCCCTATATGGCCTAATAAAATCACTGGTCTGAATCATATCATAATTATATAGCCGGGTCCCATACTATGTCTTTGTATAATATATACTAGTCTTCACTACTATTGTGTATAAAGTATTATGGGTGAGTGATTGTGAGTGACAATCAGGTCAGATGTGTGAATGAGTGAACTAACTCAACTAATTAGATGCACTTTCCAACTAACTTGTTCAAGACCCTTATCTCACACTCTATCTCTACTAGTCAAACGGATACGTTGCAAAGCTATCCTGTTTACGTTAATATATACTATACTAGTAACTTTATACATATATATAATATATATATATATAATATATGTATCAGCTGATAGCCGGACTCTGGTAATGTAATGTTTTATCTTTGATATTTTACATTGTAAAATATTTATTTGAACTGCTGGAATTGGAATTGTGTATTTACTATTTTGTATTGTGAAATTAAGTAGAATGATTTGTACATAATAATATTATGTATATATTGTATTTTACAGGCTCTTTATATCCATATATACGAAAATACGGAAACAACCAGAGTTTGTCATTTCTATAAACTCCCCGGTCTACATAAATGATAGGAAGCACTGCAAATGGTGTAATCGTGAAAAGGGGAACTAATCAGGTTAGTAAAATATCGGAAGTATAGATGGAATTGTAGTGTTGTGCTATCAAGGGAAATAACATGAATTAACACTTATAGAGTACTGTATTAAAGATCATTTTGATTTAAAGGCCTGCAGTTTGACCCCGTCCAATTGTAAAGATTTATACTTTACTACCTGTTCCATGTGATTAGTGGCTTGTATCAACAATGTAGCAGTACGTTCAGTATAATTTGGCGTATGTAGGTATTTTCTAACGGTTAATATGCACGATCACTCTGTGAGCTGAGAATTAGTCAAAATGAGGCCCTGACAATTTAAGTAAACGTATATTATTGATTGTAAAGAAAATTGATAGTTATGAGTATTCAAACTACATAATCCAGATCAGCCCAGGGACATAGATTACATGTTATGTAGGTGCCTCATCAGCCGTAGCGTAATCACTGAGACTGATAATTTGTATGCATGTATATAATATGTATGTATTTATATGAATAAACTATATGTGTTCGTTATATGGTAACCTTCATACTTCATTTAATTATATATCTACAGTATTATTCGCAAGTTTTCTGTTATATTTTAAATATTTCTCTGTGTCAGTGTGTGTTTACCGATATTGATGCTACATAATAATCACAGTGAATGCTATGAGTACATGTATAATATTATAATTATAATCTCTTGAACATACGAGTATTACACATATTCTGCCGATTTCTACAAGATGCCATTGAGTAAAATAACAATGTATGTAACTGATGAGCAGAGAAAAGAATTGCTGACTTTCTTGCAAAATAAGAACTGGGACGTAGAGATGGAAATAGAAGAAACAGCCACCGCCATGCCCGTTGCAGAGGCTGCTTACGTACCTCCCCCTATGCCTCAGCATGCTGAAGGTGTTGCTGAGTGTCCACTGTGCTTGTGTTCCCCTTGCATAATAAATGAACAGAACAAACAACTTTGGTGGCCTGCTAATAATCGTCCACCGCATAATCTAAATTCACATGAGAGAAAGCTTCTATACAGGAGGTTTTGGGCAATGCTATATAATTGTGGCGCATGGAAAGATGTCAGATATATAGAGAGAAAAGTAGCGGCTAGAAGAGGAGACTGTACATGGCATAAGAGGGAACTGATGCCTGAATGTGTGGTACAGCAATGCAGGAACTGGCTGCCTAACCCGCGCAACCAGCCTTATTTGGGCCATAAGTGGAGTTGAATTGTTTATACCAGTTGTAAGTACTATAAAAATACAGAACTTCAATTTCAGCAATTTATAACCTCTGATATGTACGTCGGTCATAATAGATATAAGTGGTGCTCATGTATTAGATGTATACCATGCAGGGCCTCGCATGTGGCAAATACGATGTGCGTCGACCGTCACATTTGTACCGCTATTCCTCGTGTGTTTAAGGTCAAATATAGGTCAACCTGCAGGCCTTTAAATAGTTATATATATTTCATATAGTTGTATATGTGTGTGTTTATTGAAGGGTATTGCTTTTGTATTGTGACAAAGGTCACATAGCAGTGTTAAGACGGCGAGATTTTATGTGAAATGACATTGTTGTTTATTGTGGATTTTTTACATATGCTTTGTATATTGTGATAATGAATTACAGTCATTGTGATTTGTGACTAAGTACTGAAAAAGAAACTACAGTGAAAAATTGATATTGTATACCTGTGGACAATAGCTGGTTTATACAAATATGGCAGAATAGTTGTCGGAAAGAGAACTTAGAGTAAGGAGAAGGGATATTTTAAGAGAGGATACCGAAATAAGGATAAGGGAACAGAGTGAAAAGAAATTGGTAGAAGAGGAGACATTGAGAAGCCAGATAGAGCAACGTAGAGCTCAACGATTAAAACAAACTCAGTCAGATATATCTTTAGATATAGACAAAGGTGATAGTTATACGGAGGAATTGAGGAAATTAGAACATGCATATAGTATGCAGGATGATGATGCATTTAGTGAAGGAGATGATTTGCACGTGATTGACACTACAGGATATTTAGAAAATGAAAATTATGAAACTGAAGTTGAATATCACAACAAGACAGACGAAGTTGAAAATGATATTGAAGAAATATGAAAGAGGAAAGCAGGATAGGTCACACAGAAAGGACGAAATGGATTATAGTGAGGATACACGAAGAAAGATTAGTAGAATGAGTACAAGAGGTGGCTACTCTGATTCATTATATGATAATGAATTTCAGCCAGAGAGTAAGCCAAAGAGAACTACGTCAGATCATGAACAGTTGAACTATGAGAAATTGATAAGTGAAAGAGATATGGATGATAGTCTACATATGATTCGTGAAAGAGAAAGGCAGCACAATGTTGACATGGATAGAATGATGGAATTAAAAGAATTGAACAGACTTAGGCAAGAGAAACAGGAATTGGAAATATTTATGAAACAGGAAGCAGAACGGCAACGAATGGAATCAGTCAAGCAAAAAGAAGACAATGTTATAGAAATAGAGAAGAGAAAATTACAAAGGGAGTTAGAAATATATAAGAAAGAAATACTAGAAGATGCAAGTCGAAAGGAGATAGAGATGAATTGTAGACATAGGTTAGAAGGGAATAAGATGAGAGTAGATATAGAGGCTAGACTACGTAAAGAGATAAGGGCAGACATGAATAGAGACTTGGAATTGAAAATTCGTCGGGAGGAAAGGAATAGCCTCCAGATTTAAGGATGAATACAAAATGAAAGTGAATGAAGAACGAATGAAGAAAGAAATAGAATTGGACCATAGGCGGGAACTGTTCGAAGAGAAGATGAAAAATGATGCTAAATGGAAGTTACGAGAAGAAATAGAACATAAATCCATCCTTACCTGATAAGACATTTTCAATTATTGCTCTTGTTGTGGAGGACACAGAATATAACGAACACGTTCCAGTTATTATTGGTACTAATTTAATTCGTGAAATCAAACTACAGACACAGTCTGCGGAGGAACTTTATCTATCACCATCCTGGAATATTGCACTTGAAACTATGGCAAATTGTTCTGTAGGAGTTGTTCGATCAACCAAAGTTATAATTCTTCATCCTATGGAAACGAAAACTGTTACTGGGTTCATCAGGAAGAAACACAACACTAATGCAGCCGTGACTGAACCATTGGATGAAGTAGTTGAGAATCGGGCCACAGTATGTCCTAGATTGGTAACATTATCTAACCCTGGGAATACTTCAAGAGTTCCCATACGGTTATGCAATCTCTCTGCGAAGATAATTACCATCCCTGAAAGATTAAAGATATGTCAGCTGCAGGAAGTAAAGATCATTAGGGAAGCTCCATTCACACGTATCCTTCAACATCAAACAGGACCTGAAAAAGAAAACAACAAGGATTATAACAACAAAGAAATACATGACATGTCAGAATATATACAAGAAATAAAAATGAAAAAAAAAATACTTATGGTGTTGATCTTGAGGATTCCAACTTGACACTAAAACAGAAACAAAAAGTATATGGTTTATTTGAGAAATGGAGCACTATATTCCCACAGTCTTCAACTGATCTCGGACATACAACAGCTGTTAAGCACAAAATAGAGTTGACCGACGATACTAAGGAACCATATCGCCGAGTTCCACCGGGAATTTTCAATGAAGTGAAAGGACATTTGCAAGAAATGTTAAATATCGGTGCCATCAGAGAGTCTGAAAGCCCTTATTCTTCAAATGTAGTGATCGTCCGAAAAAGAGACGGTACTATCAGATTCTGTATTGATTTCAGAAAACTGAATAATAGAACAAAAAAAGATGCTTACGGCATTCCGTGTATAGAGGATACAATGCATCACCTCTCCGGATCTAGGTACTTTTCAAAACTGGACTTAAGATCTCGATATTGGCAGGTAGAACTTCGGGAGGAAGATAAGGAAAAGACAGCATTCCAAGTAGGAAATGGACTGGGTTTCTACGAATGCAACAGGATGCCATTCGGTTTGTGCAACGCCCCAGCCACTTTCCAACGACTAATGGAACGATGTATGGGCGATATGAATTTTCACGATTGTTTAATATATCTTGATGATATAATTATCTTCAGTCCCGACGTCGACAGCCACATTGACAGATTGGATGCAGTATTTGAACGACTTGCATCACATAACCTCAAAGTAAATCCTTCAAAATGTGAATTTTTTAAAACCAAGACTACATACCTAGGACATGTCGTGTCTGAGGAGGGTATTCAAGCTGATCCTCAGAAGATTGATGCTGTAAAATCATGGCCAACGCCGAAGACGGTGAAAGAAGTACGCCAATATTTAGGATTCGCTGGCTACTACCGTATATTTATAGAAGGATTTGCTTCCATTGTCAGGCCACTGAATAATCTCCTTATTGGACACCCTACAAAGGCACACAAACAGAAACAAAAGAAACCAACTAAGAAAGCGCCTTTTGTATGGGGTAATGAACAGCAACAATCGTTTGAAAAAGTAAAGGCATTACTTACAAATCCTCCAATATTGGCATATGCGGACTACACAAAGCCGTTTAAAGTGCACACGGATGATGCATCGACTTCCGGATTAGGAGCCGTCTTGTACCAACAACACGATAACAGAGACCGAGTTATAGCTTATGCTAGCCGTAGCCTCAAGCCAGCTGAAATGAACTATCCGGCCCACAAGCTCGAGTTTCTTGCTCTAAAGTGGGCAGTGACTGAACAATTCCACGACTACTTATATGGCGGAAAATTCGAGGTTGTGACGGATAACAATCCTTTAACATATGTTAACACCACAGCGAAACTTGACGCAACCAGCCATAGGTGGCTCGTAGCACTCGCCAACTACGATTATACAGCAAGGTACAGGAGTGGTCTGCAAAATTCAGATGCTGATGGTCTATCACGTAGGAAACATAAAATAGAGATCCACACCTCTGTTGTGAATGCTTTGAGTTTCACAGCCACAACAGGACTGGGACCTCTAATAGACACTGGGAAGCTGCCGAACCAGATATCCCATCTGATATGTTACTGATGAACAGCCTTTCGTCAAAGGATTGGGCAAAGGCACAGAGCCAAGATAAGGTCATCTCGCATGTAATTCAACATATCAGGGATGGATCGAAACCAACTAAGTTGGCCGACCAGAGTTATGCTGAATTGATTACTTACATGCGAGATTGGCACAAGTTCATCCTGAGACAAGGTGTGCTATATAGGAAAGGATGCTGCAATGGTCAAGAACGGTTGCAGCTTGTCCTGCCGAAAGATCTTATCCCTGAAGTGTTCTCAGCCATTCACACTGACCTTGGACACCAAGGGCGAGATAGAACAGTATCGCTCTTCAAAGAACGGTTTTACTGGCCAGGAATGGATGGGGACATCGCCATCATGGTTAAGAATTGTGGACGATGTATCAGAAGGAAGACTGTGCCTTCTAGGCATCAGTTAGTTCCGATTCAATCGACATTTCCCATGGAAGTCATCTGTATTGATTTCCTCTCCTTGGAAAGGTCGAAGGGAGGCTACGAAGACGTGCTGGTGATTACAGATCACTTTAGCCGATATGCACAGGCATATCCGACAAAGAACCAGACAGCCAAGACGACGGCTAAAGTGCTCTTCGAAAACTTCATCATACATTACAGATTCCCAGCACGAATTCATAGCGACCAGGGCCAGAATTTTGAATCACACCTCATCAAGGAACTGTGCCATCTTGCACGCATATAGAAGAGTAGAACTACCCCATACCATGCAATGGGGCAATGGGATGGTTGAACGGTTTAACCAGACGTTACTGAAAATGCTAGGCACCCTGGAGGATCACCAGAAGGCTGACTGGAAGTCTCATGTACCTACCTTAGTGCATGCATACAATGCCACGCATCATGAGAGTACAGGGTTTTCCCCGTACTATCTGATGTTTGGTAGACATCCCAGACTGGCTATTGATGCTTTCTTCGGGTTGCCAACAGACGACTTGTCTGCTAGCAAACAATCGGAGTACGTGGTTGGACTGCGAGATCGTCTCATTGCCGCATATGAGAAAGCCAGGGAAACCTCCAATAGAGCTGGGCATGTCAACAAGCTCCGATACGACGAGAGGGCCCGGAGTTCGTTGCTCATTCCTGGAGACAGAGTATTGGTCAGGAACGTGTCCATCCGCGGAAAGCAGAAGTTGGCGGATCGTTGGGAAAGTGACCCATACATTGTGGTTCGTCAACCCAACGCAGACATTCCTGTGTATGAAGTGAAGCGAGAGGGGGCGAGGTTTAAAAAGTCTAGGACTTTACACCGAAATGTGTTGCTCCCTTTCATGTCAACAACAGATCTTCCACCAGATGGTACGGAGGAACTGGAAGACAACACAAGCACCACAAACACGCCAGAAACATACACGATCCCTATGAGGCGTGCCCCTGGTACTACAGGATTGACACCACCACGAGATAAGAGGGAACGATAATCCCAATAGACTAGACATCACATGAGGGGACTAGACATCACATGAGTACCACAGGATGTAGTCATGTGCATAGTATGTAATTGTATTTAAATCATGTAATAGCAATGTATATAACTGTTGTATTTTCTGCTCTAGGTAAAACAAGATTTAATTCACGGAAGTGAACACAGATAATTTATATTGCCTGTTGTTTTTATAATCCATTCATAGCAGGTGCAGCTAAATGTAAATGGTGCATTTTTAAAAATGTCCTTTATATACTTACCTTATACCTCAGGTATCTGCGGGTTGTTTTGGTTTTTTTTATCGCAGGTATTGAAGCAGAGCAGATATAAGCTTTAAGTTGAACACGTTTTTAGCTTCGTCTTCATTACTGTGCAGTACTTGTCCGTATGAGAGGTGTGATTTATTGTTGCTATGCTAGTATACTACTAACTACTATATCCATTAGTCGCATATTTATCACCAATTATGCGTGTTCTTTTTACATT
This sequence comes from Archivesica marissinica, assembly GCA_014843695.1. Taxonomy (NCBI): domain Eukaryota; kingdom Metazoa; phylum Mollusca; class Bivalvia; order Venerida; family Vesicomyidae; genus Archivesica; species Archivesica marissinica. Next base: position 36,462,602 of record CM026404.1, on the reverse strand, counting down.
ACAGGTAGTGATTCTGCTTATTTTTCAGAAATGACGATGATGTCACCACTGAATGCGACCTTCGGTGCATTAATTCTTTTTATTTTCCTTGCAGGTTTTCAATCTTACCTCCTCGTTATAACCAAGTAGCTTTTGTATTTGTGTTCATGTATCATCTCATCATCACATATCATATTGAGTACATCATGTTTGCAGATGGACTTATTGTTGTTTTTCAGTGTACCAAATGTCGGGACGCCATTTTAAAGAGCAGGGGGAGTATGTCATAGGATTGTGTTTTGAAATGAAATGATAAAATAAAAAGTGGAATGAA
>CM026404.1:36434789-36457289 GCA_014843695.1 Archivesica marissinica | reverse complement strand
CTCCCTGTGCTAAACAGTGCTTCCCTCCCTGTGCTAAACATTGCTTCCCTCCCTGTGATAAACAGTGCTTCCCTCCCTGTGATAAACAGTGCTTCCCTCCCTGTGATAAACAGTGCTTCCATCCCTGTGATAAACAGTGCTTCCCTCCCTGTGCTAATCAGTGCTTCCATCCCTGTGATAAACAGTGCTTCCCTCCCTGTGCTAATCAGTGCTTCCCTCCCTGTGCTAAACAGTGCTTCCCTCCCTGTGCTAAACAGTGCTTCCATCCATGTGCTAAACAGTGCTTCCCTCCATGTGCTAAACAGTGCTTCCCTCCCTGTGCTAATCAGTGCTTCCATCCCTGTGCTAAACAGTGCTTCCCTCCCTGTGCTAACAGTGCTTCCCTCCCTGTGCTAAACAGTGCTTCCCTCCCTGTGCTAAACAGTGCTTCCCTCCCTGTGATAAACAGTGCTTCCATCCCTGTGCTAAACAGTGCTTCCCTCCCTGTGATAAACAGTTGATACAGACATGTTTGACTGTATGGCGTGAACCACTAACTACTACACTCACGTATGCACTACCAGTTGTCTACTGTTTGTATTACAACAGAGCACACATTTTCCTGACATTTTGCTAAAGTGAGATATCCATGGATACGTTATACAAACGGGTGGAAACGTGGGCTGCATTTATATTTAGTGCTTTCGTTTAATTTATGCCCTTTTTTAGTTTTTCATTTATTCTTGCCAAAATCAGTCATTTTGTTTAATTATTCATAAATGTGACGTTCTCGTGCGGGCCGTTTTCTAATGTTATTAAAACTTGTGGCCCAAACCATTTGTATTATCATGCTATATGTGTGTAACATTGTGTTGTATATTATATAATGATGAATTCAATAAAATATGATTAAACTAAATTCAAACGCAACAGTTTACCGCCTGTAATTATATCAACCCATATTCAACTTAATAAACGTATACAATTTAAGTTCTATATAATTAGAGTCAAATAACCGCAAAGGATAATTATATATCGAATACAATTCTCGACTCGGAAAGTGTTGCGATGTGTGTGTGTTTTTACGCTTATTTAATCGTCGCTACCGGTTGCCCGTTTTTGGAGGATAATGCAATGATACAGGCATATACCCGTGTTTAGACTAATACAATTTCAAATATCTCTAAACGACAATAGCATGCACATGTATAGTCTCCAATAATAAACAAACATCAATTTAGGAAAGTAGCTGACCGTTATATGAAATCCTACTTTCACCTTTGATAGTTTGTATACCACAAAAACACTGTTTATGTATAGAAAATTAGTGTTCGAATTATTTTTGAAGAATTTATAGTAGCAATGCTATTTATACGTAAAAAGCATTTTCGGGGGCATTCTGTGATGTAATGTCGCTTTAAGTACATTAAAAACTATAAAAAACCAGATTTCATTACTGCATAACTTGTGTGCACGGACGGATCTGTAGACCAGTGGTAACACGCTGGACTGGTAATCCAGGGATCGCAGGTTCGATCCCCCGTCTGACCCTAATAAAATTAACAGTCATTCAGATGGGACGTTAAACCGAGGTCTCGTGTCGGTGCTTTACACCGTGCACGTAAATGAACCAGAGGAGACTCTGTATCATTGCACTATCCTCCAAAAATCTAACATTACCAATTTCTTCAGGAGGCGTCGCTCATATGGGCAACCGGTAGCGACGATAAATAAACGTAAAACACACACACATGCATAACTTGTACTAGTTTAGTTTCATAGCAATTAGATTGGTGTTGTTTGTAATTGCGACAGTAACATTTTGAACATGAGTGTGACTTTGAACAGATATAGTCTTACCTTGTTGGCGATTTGACATATCCCATAATGATGCTCGCCTATCCTACACCAGTTGCGACAAACACATATAGTCCGACTTGCGAGGGAGCCAGGCCACATTAGGATCACGCAAACGAAGCATAGCACTCGTCTAACACTGGATTGCATCGCGTTTAGATTATTCGTGAACAGCGCTCAATGGAAATTCGGAGAGATGAAACAACACAGCACGCTAAGCAAGATGTTGCCAGTATTGTATAGCCATTGGACATATGAGTATTAATGAGAGACATCTCTAATTATCTATTACCGCAAGATGTTGCCAGTATTGTATAGCCGTTGGACATTTGAGTATTAATGAGAGACATCTCTAATTATCTATTACCTCACTTGGCAGATACAGTCTGATTTATTCCAAAATGTGAATAGGTCCTTTTAGTTAGAATCCTTTGTTTTTTACTGTTGTTCCCTGACCAGATGTTGCGGTATGATAAATCAAAATCGTGTTGATTAACTGATAATATTATTTTACAAATATCTGTAGGTACCCATTGCATATACTGTATGAGATCTGTCGAGATATAATAATTTAATAATCATATAAAACGATAGTGGAATAAATTTGCAGCATGTTGTGCAAAGGATAACAACAGAGGAAAACACTTAATATGACCTATCTACTTTTAGATAGTAGTCAGGGGCAGTAACTGGCCGATGGCTCTCATTAATATACACACAACATAAATTATAATATATGAACTATGTGGTTGAAATACACTGTGTAGTATATCATATTTGTTCTAATCACATTGGGTTCATTTCGCTATATTCTGTGTGTTTTACGCTTATTTATCGTCGCTACCGGTTGCCCGTATGAGCGACGCCTCCTGAAGAGAATAGCCATTTTAGAATTTAGAGAATTGTGCCATGATACAGACAGAGATCCATTCCAGAAAATCTCCTCTGGTTCTTTTACGTGCACGGTGTAAAGCACCGACACGAGACCTCGGTTTTAGGTCCCATCTGAAAGACTGTTAATTTGATTATGGTCAGACGGGGGATCGAACCTGCGATCCCGGGATTACCAGTCCAGCGTGTTACCACTGGCTACAGATCCGTCTGCTATATTCGCTTGCTTGGTCTCAATGTATATGTGAGAGTACATATATGTTCAGTGACAGCTGTGGCTGAGTGACTACGTGACTACGTGACTAGTGAATACGGGCGTCGACTTTAATAAATTTGCCCATCACCATTATAAGTTCGAATCCCCACTGGGGTGTCGAATTATTGTATGCGAAGAAGCTATCCAGCTGGCTTGTCCGTCCGCTGGCATCCCTGATTTTCCTCCGCCAATGATATATATATAGCTGAGCATTCGCCGTATAACCTAAGATGTTAGTGCGATTTTATACACCCAATACAAATAATTTAATACCAACATTTAGCAATTAAGCTCGATTCCAACTCGCTTGCTGCAGTGTACTGTAATACTGGAGTCGATCGTGTCCGACTGTTGTATCAGAATTGTTCCACATAGTACTCCGGGTACTCCGGTTTCCTCCCACACGAATATGGAAGTCGTGATAGCGCAGTGGAATCGCGTTCACTTCCAGGCCCGGAGTTCAAGCCCCGCTGGAGCCGTTACGATTGTGCCCTTAGGCAAGGCATTTAAATTCCACGTTGTCTCTTATCTCTCCTTCATGGCGATGGATTCCATCAGGAATGAGGTCTCGAGAGTGATTAATATAAGTTGAACCAACTTGTTTCGCAATCGAGCTAAAATAAATGCGTATTCCGATTATCGCAGTAGTTAGCGCACTCGCTTCTCACCAATGCAACCTGGGTTCGAATCTCGGACCGGGAAGTATGTGAGATGGTACAGTGGTCGCCAGATCGGACAGGCGGGATTTTTCCATGGACTCCGGTTTCCTCCCACACGAATGGCCACATTAAATGTTACGCTTTCATCCACGCCAACGAGAGTGATTAATATAAGTTGTTAGAACTTGCTTCGCAATCGTTGTAAAATAAATAAAGTTTAAAGACCTGGTACCAGTTTGCCACACAACAGTTCAGTCCAGTTGTTAACACGTTGGACTGGTAATCCAGGAATCGCAGGTTCGATCCCCCGTCTGACCCTTATAAAATTAACAGTCTTTCAGATGGGACGTTAAACCGAGGTCTCGTGTCGGTGCTTTACACCGTGCACGTAAAAGAAGCAGAGGAGACTCTGGAATGGGTCTCTGTCTGTATCATTGCACTATCCTCCAACAATCTAAAATGACTAATCTCTTCAGGAGGCGTCGCTCATATGGACAACCGGTAGCGACGATAAATAAATAAATGTAAAACACACAAATACATAAGACATCTGCTTCACAGTATGCTGTTGCACAACGCAAGCGCTTTAACCATTGTTTGCATACGTTTGTTGATAAACAATTCGCGCATATGACGTTTTCATTTCTGCGTGAATATTTGGAATTATTTGACACACAGTGATTGGAAACGATATGTTTAATTATCTGGTACTTTCTACCAAGAAATATCCTTTATTCCAGTATTATAATTGTTTTAAGTTTAATAAATAATTATATATAGCAGACTGATAGATATACGATAGGTGCATGTATTAATTATTTTTAAATCAGTTCTTGAATCTCTATATCTTGACCACTTGATTCACTGACGACCATCTCGTTGTCTCTTGTAGCTGTTTCTGATCTAGTTTTGTGAATTACAGATGCTAGATCAACCAGCGTCTTCGTGCTTTTACCACGACTTCTCGCATTCCGACGTTTAGGTATATGTTCTATCAATGTATCAGGTGAATTCCTTTGAGTGATAGGTACCAGCTTGTTGCAATCCCCTGGCATCGGTGCAAATTGGTCATTATGTTTAGGCACATTTTCCACCGATACAATAGCTGAATCATTGAAGTTGTCGACTACCAAACCGTTGATAATATTCAATTTGTCGTCCTCTGATATTGGTGTGGACATATTCTTATGCTGAGATACATCTGCCATCGCAATAACAGTTGAATCATTAGAGTTGGCCGGCAAAGGACGAGCGTAAAATAAAGGAGTCTGTTCTCCGGATTTACATGTCTCATCAGCTTCATCAAAGCCTTTGATAGAATATATGCTAGGAGTCTGGCAGTGTATCTCCTCACTCTCAATGTCTTCCAATCTTTCCATTTCTTCTACTAGAGTAGCAGCACTGTCTCTGTGTTTTAGACATTCCATTTCAGGAATGTAGGCCTCGTATTCTTCATATTCCTTATTCTCACTACACCTACCGTCATCTTCATTCAGATAAGTCTTATCACTTAGATCATTTAGCGAAAATGCTTTCTTTATTTCAAAACCAACAGCATTTGTATTACTTCTACCTAGATCAACCATTATCATACTCTTTGTACCATCACTGGTTGCTCCCTGTTCTTGTTCTGCTGCATTGTCTGCTGCCTCTTTGTTCACAGGACTAACTTCCACAATCGGGATACCGCTTACATCAAGACTCTCAGCACGAGTGATGTTACCTGGAAATACAATAGCAGATTTGAGTGCCATTCATTACATTGTTGTCAAACATTGGAATAAAGTTCCATCTGAAAGACTGTTAATTTTATTAGGGTCAGAAGGGGATCGAACCTGCGATCCCTGGATTACAAGTCCAGCGTGTTACCACTGGACTACAGATCCGTCTGTCATCATCACAGAGTATGACGTATCGCTGCTTTAAATAATCCCCACAATACATCGAAGGAGGCGGCTCTGAAGTTCGGTATTACTTATTGCATTGAATATATGCTCAAATATGAGCATGTGATAGTATACACTTTATTTATTTTACAATGACTAATGCGCATGCGTGACGCAACAACGGATGTTGAAACAGCTGCCTTGGGTGTTTGTTCTGACTGCTGATAGAAAGCAATGCGTTCCGAATGTAAAAAAGAAAAACGTTTAAACTTTATTTATTTTACAACGATTGTGAAGCAAGTTTTAACAACTTATATTAACCACTCTCGTTGGCGCGGATGAAAGCGTATATGTTGTAATTCGTGTGGGAGGAAACCGGAGTACCCGGCGAAAACCCACCTGTCCGATCTGGCGACAACCGTACCCTCTCACATACTTCCCGGTCCGAGGATCGTACTCGGGTTGCATTGGTGAGAAGCGAGCGCGCTAACCACTGCACTAATCGGACGAACATGTAATATAAGATGCAGAGTAGTAGGCCAACTGTATTCATGTTGAGCATGCTCATAATTCTATATACATGTATGTTGTCTCAGTAATTATCTCTATCGTCACACATCTGGTCGCAACTTAACAGTCGCATACTTACTATGGTGTTCGTGTTCCTACAGGGTCTTGTGCAAATAGTTCAGATTCGAATGTAACTACAGTCTACATCCGCTATGTCGAATTCCGTCGAACAAAATAATTCGACATAACCGAAATTTGACTTAACGAAATTCGATATAAAAGGAGCATGTAACATGATAGTGTTTGAAACGTGGCTTTGATCCGACTTCGAGATAACCGAAGAATTCGACATAAACGACTTTGACATAACGGATGTTGAGTGTATGTAACCTTTTCCCCAATCCTAATTGTGTTGTTGCAACTATTCCTGTGTTATGTACCATTCTTGAATAAAATAATTATTGTTTAAACTAAAATAGTTCAGATACATACACAGAAACAACTTCTAATAAATGACGATACGAATAATCTACTCGTATGCATGTTTGGAATTTAGTAGAATCGGGCCAATATCTCCATAGGGTGCGCCAATATCCACAAATGGCCCACCTACGCGGTTTAATAACCTCTAAATATTATCACTTTACCTAAGTCAATATCTCTGTCATCTTCCAGCAAAGGTGGCTCCGATATTGCCAGTGAACAGACATCATCAGAAATATGGTCATTTACTATTTCTATATGCTGTTCGGATGTATGTAATTGTATAGCTTCTTTTGTAGATTGCAAAACCTGTGTCCTGTCCAAATTGATTGTCTTCAGTTTCAGATTGTAGAACTTCACCAAATGCAATAAAACCTATTAGGACAACACAAATTTAATTAAGGAATGAAACGATGATTAATAGTTTCCATCGGGGTATGAACTACATTGGGCGTGGCTAAAGTGGGTGGAGGCCAAATTGGGTTACAAGCATAATATATAAACCACAAAGATAAATTAAAAAATATGTGATAGTCGTTATAGCACTGTGGTGGCACTTCATGTGCGAAATGCCGAGTACGAGCCCCGCTGGAGCCGTTAGATTGTGCCCTTAGGCAAAACATTTAAATTCCAAGTTGCCACTTCTCCATTGTGGCGATAGATTCCGTCAGGAATGAGGTCTCGAGAGTGATTAATGTAAGTTGCAAGAACTTGTTTCGCAATCGAGCAAATATAAATGTGTATACACTAAGATAAATAATCTAAAGCGGAAGTGCTTACTTGGCCAGTTTTATCCGTGATACCGGTGCATTCCAAATTCAGCGTCTCCAGGTACGTTGCTCCTGGCAACGCTGTTGCTATGCAGCTTGCAACAGAATCGCCAATATTGTTGTAGTCTATCTCAAGGGATCGCAACCCGGAACCGGAAGCTAGTGCCATACCCAACTGTGTCCAACCCTCTGCTGTGACCTTCGGATTGTGACTAAGAACTAGCTCATGTAGACCTTCGAAAATCGAAACACTTGTTTGTTAACAGAAATCAACAGAATTATGAAATAAGACGAGGTAGTTGTGATAAGTGTACACATATACATGTAGGGTGCACTAACAAAACACAGCTAAACCAACCGCCACCGGAGCAGAGGTAAAGTTCGATTTGGAGGGGTTTTCGGTTTGGAGGGGTTTTCGGTTTAGAGAGGCTTTCATTGTGGGGTAGATATCTCCTAATTCAACTCTGCAATGCTAAAGGTGCGAAAGGTCCGGAGTTCGAGCCCCACTGGAGCCGTTACGATTGTGCCCTTAGGCAAGGCATTTAAATTCCATGTTGCCTCTTCTCTCTCCCTCGTGGCGATGGATTCCATCAGGAATGAGGTCTCGATAGTGATTTATATAAGTTGAAATAACTTGTTTCGCAATCGAGCTAAAATAAATTTGTATAAACTAATGCTAACAGAAGGATGCTGGGACAGGTTCATAGATTGACAGTTAGCAATGAACTGGTTACTTATAAGTATACAATACAATAATCTGGAAAAGATAGCTTAAAGCTGTTTCGTAAAAACAATAGCGAGTGCATAGTTGATCAGGACTAGTTGTTGTTTCATTAACAGTGGTAAATTATTATAGTAGTAAATGCACACACATTCGGTTCTGTATTCAGAAAAGATGGGTTCAAGAATACAGATGTTTGTTTACAATCAACAAGGAAGGGGGGAAATCGGGGCCAAGAGCTGTGTTCGCTTTGGAAGGAATTCCTGCTTAGAGGGGTTCCAGTCTTGAGTGGTTTCATTGATCGGCGTCCGTGATCCAGTGGTAGAGCGTCGCATTTAGAATCAAACGGCCACGGGTTCGATACTCGGTCATGCCACGTATTTAGTGTCATTGAGCAAGGCACCTCACTCACATTGCTTTGTATTGGTTAACTGCTTAGGTCGGCTAAGCCTGCACACGAAAACATGGATAGGTCCCCAAAATGGAACATTATGAACATACATACTGTATTATGAATGTTATTTATATAAATATTTGTTTGTTTGCTTGTTTTGGGGATTTTACAGTCGCACTAACATTTCGAATGTACAGCGGTAATGGGTAAGTGAATTTGTAATTTATCAGACAAAATAATAGTAGGGTCTATGTGTTATCTATTGCACATGTTGTTATTATTGTACTATCCCTAATACAAGGGTTTATGAGACACCTCTAATGAACATCAGTACTTCCCGAATCATATCCTTGCAAGCCAGTCACCAGGCTGATAGACAATCAGTGACCATTATTCAACGAGTTGGCGGCTCACCATCCTGCGATATCAGAACGAACCTGTGACGAGATTTGCACCATCGACCTCTCGCTCCGTAGGTAGACGCATTAAATAAGTAACCATTAGAACGCGGGTGGGTATGGTTATAACTGGGAAGAACGTACTAAATGTCACTTCCGGTGCACGTGATTAAACGAGTCTGGTGCACATGGTTAAACGTGAGAAATAAAAACATACAAACCGTGCGTGTGCTTGGTGTCCATGATCAGTTTGCAAATCATTTCCATTCCTTCATCGCCCATGTGACAATCTCCAATATCAAGGGAAATCACTCTCGGGTGCATCTTGATGTGAGGGTAGAGTGTTTTAATATCTGCGTCTGTTATGTTGTTTCCATGCAAACTATCATAATATATTATTAATTCAATGCATAGTTTATAATGATAGCTGTTTGGTCTAGTGGATTAGAGTCACCAACAGCTTAGCAAATGATACACGACTTCCTCCACCATATACAGCTGTACGATAGTACAGGTTATTCGGTCCAAAGAGACACACGCAAACAACAACAACCCCGTTCCTATACGGCGGGGGGTAACACAAGTACAGATTTTGAATGTAATGTAAAGCGTGCATAACCAACACATAATAGTTACCGATATATCTGTTTGTTTTGATCGGGGTTTTACGCCTTCATCAGCACCATATTCGGGCTATATCGTCGGTGGGCAGTTTAACTAACAGCACCTTTCCAGTGCAGGCTCCAGCGATTAACCAGTACTTGGTGCCCCAAGCTCGATAAGAAACTACCAACTTGTTCATATAAATGAGACACGGTTTGAGCGGTGCTCGTTCCCGTGACCATCAGTGATAATAAGTTACTATGGTATGAAAGTCAGCAACCGTAACCACTCGACCACGGAGGCGGATTAGAGTGGCCCAATAACAAGCATACTCAGTGGAGCCTCGGAGATGTAATGGACCCGGTGGTCGCCTTGTGACAGAGCGGTTGTGAGTTGGATCACGTCGTCGTGTTCTTAGAAAAGATATTTTAAATCAACACTACCTCTTCTCTTTCACTCATGCCGATGGATTCCATCAGGAATGAGGTCTCTTATGAAAGGTTTGCCATTTCTTACGAAGGTTGATGCACCAAGTACTGGTTAATCACTGGAGCCTGTCCAGGAAATGTGTTCTTACGAAGGTTGGTCACCAAGTACTGGTAACCGCTGGAGCCTGTCCAGGAAATGTGTTCTTACGGAGGTTGGTGCACCAAGTACTGGTTAATCGCTGAAGCCTGTCCAGGAAATTTGTTCTTACGGAGGTTGGTGCACCAAGTACTGGTTAACCGCTGGAGCCTGTCCAGGAAATGTGTTCTTACGGAGGTTGGTGCACCAAGTACTGGTTAACCGCTGGAGCCTGTCCAGGAAATGTGTTGTTAGGTAAACTGTCCGTCGCTCAAATGGGCAACCGGTAGCGACGTTAAGTAAACTTAAATAAAACAAATCTAATGTTACAAGAACTTGCTTCGCAATCGTGTTTTGATAATTTATGCACAGAATACTTACTGTAAACCAACAATGGAGGAATTTCTCTGTAACGCCTGTGCAAGGACATGCACTCTATAGCTGTCACACACCATGTCTATATTTAGACCCAAATGCCTCAGAACATGGTTGGTACCAACCGCCCGGATGACCTTCTTGTACTCCTTGTCTGTGATCTTGCATTTCCGGAATGATAACAACTCGAGCCTATCTTTCAGTAGATCATCGCATATAGACTTCACTATATCGGAAGAGATGCTGTCATTCTCGAAAACTGATATTTTCTTCATTGCACAACTGTGACAATCTCTATTGTCCGAGTGTCTCTGAGTATTTATTGAGTGTCTCCGAAGTATTTACTGAGTGTCTCCGAGGTATTTACCGAGTGTCTCCGAAGTATTTATTGAGTGTCTCCGAAGTATTTACTGAGTGTCTCCGAAGTATTTACCGAGTGTCTCCGAAGTATTTACCGAGTGTCTCCAAAGTATTTACCGAGTGTCTCCGAAGTATTTACCGAGTGTCTCCGAAGTATTTACCGAGTGTCTCCAAAGTATTTACCGAGTGTCTCCAAAGTATTTACCGAGTGTCTCCGAAATATTTACTGAGTGTCTCCAAAGTATTTACCGAGTGTCTCCAAAGTATTTACTGAGTGTGTCCGAAGTATTTATTGAGTGTCTCCGAAGTATTTACTGAGTGTCTCCGAAGTATTTACCGAGTGTCTCCGAAGTATTTATTGAGTGTCTCCGAAGTATTTATTGAGTGTCTCCGAAGTATTTACTGAGTGTCTCCGAAGTATTTACCGAGTGTCTCCGAAGTATTTACCGAGTGTCTCCAAAGTATTTACCGAGTGTCTCCGAAGTATTTACCGAGTGTCTCCGAAGTATTTACCGAGTGTCTCCAAAGTATTTACCGAGTGTCTCCAAAGTATTTACCGAGTGTCTCCGAAATATTTACTGAGTGTCTCCAAAGTATTTACCGAGTGTCTCCGAAGTATTTACTGAGTGTCTCCGAAGTATTTACCGAGTGTCTCCGAAGTATTTATTGAGTGTCTCCGAAGTATTTACTGAGTGTCTCCGAAGTATTTACCGAGTGTCTCCGAAGTATTTATTGAGTGTCTCCGAAGTATTTATTGAGTGTCTCCGAAGTATTTACCGAGTGTCTCCGAAATATTTACTGAGTGTCTCCAAAGTATTTACCGAGTGTCTCCAAAGTATTTACTGAGTGTGTCCGAAGTATTTATTGAGTGTCTCCGAAGTATTTACTGAGTGTCTCCGAAGTATTTACCGAGTGTCTCCGAAGTATTTATTGAGTGTCTCCGAAGTATTTATTGAGTGTCTCCGAAGTATTTACTGAGTGTCTCCGAAGTATTTACTGAGTATCTCTGAAGTATTTATCGAGTGTCTCCGAAGTATTTACCGAGTGTCTCCAAAGTATTTACCGAGTGTCTCCGAAGTATTATCCGAGTGTCTCCGAAGTATTTACTGAGTGTCTCCGAAGTATTTACCGAGTGTCTCCAAATTATTATCCGAGTGTCTCCAAAGTATTTACTGAGTGTCTCCGAAGTATTTACTGAGTGTCTCCAAAGTATTTACTGAGTGTCTCCAAAGTATTATCCGAGTGTCTCCGAAGTATTTACCGAGTGTCTCCAAAGTATTATCCGAGTATCTCCGAAATATTTACTGAGTGTCTCCGAAGTATTTACTGAGTGTCTCCGAAGCATTTACCGAGTGTCTCCGAAGTATTTACCGAGTGTCTCCGAAGCATTTACCGAGTGTCTCCGAAGTATTTACCGAGTGTCTCCGAAATATTTACTGAGTGTCTCCGAAGCATTTACCGAGTGTCTCCGAAGTATTTACCGAGTGTCTCCGAAGTATTTACTGAGTGTCTCCGAAGTATTTACTGAGTGTCTCCGAAGTATTTACCGAGTGTCTCCTAAATGTTAGTGACTTACTTTCTCTCTACACAGCATATTATCTTCACAATGTTTATATACATATATGTGCGCTTGTGTGTTCTGATCTCATCAATGTTGGAAATTATTCCTTCGTTATCCATGTAAGAATTGTACTAAGAATAGTATCGTTTCGTTTCATTTTCTGGTTAATAATGAATTACCCAAAATAGATAAAAATATATATACTTATTCCACATAATCCAGCTTATTGGCTTTATTATATTAAACATATAATTGGCTGATATTTAGAACACAGAAGGGAATAGTGTACAGGTATGTATTGTATCTATTGACTTATCGATTAGTGTGTAGTTGGGTTGATAGTATTGATTAGCACGTCATTAATAATTAACAACACAATAACATCGTATATGATTGATTTCTCGTCTTGTATTTGGTGTACGTTTGTCTTTTGTTTTCTTTTAGTCATTTTTATTTTCATTCTATTTTTGTGTAGCTTTTTCTGGGGAAAAAACTCGAGTCAGGTTTTATGTTAATCAAACGCCTCTGTGTGAATTTCTTGTGCAGGCTTTTCTAATTGTGTTCAAACCTGCGACCCAACCCATTTGCATTATCATTTGCATGTATTGAATGTTTATACAGTCTACATCCGTCGGACCGAGCGAAATACTTCGACATAACCGAAGTTTTACTTAACGAAATTCGATAGAAACGGAGCAGGCTCTATGATCCGTCGGACCGAGCGAAATACTTCGACATAACCGAAGTTTGACTTAACGAAATTCGATATAAACGGAGCAAGCTGTATGATCCGTCGGACCGAGCGAAATACTTCGACATAACCGAAGTTTGACTTAACAAAATTCGATATAAACGGAGCAGGCTCTATGATCCGTCGGACAGAGCGAAATACTTCGACATAACCGAAGTTTGACTTAACGAAATTCGATATAAACGGAGCAGGCTCTATGATCCGTCGGACCGAGCGAAATACTTCGACATAACCGAAGTTTGACTTAACGAAATTCGATAGAAACGGAGCAAGCTCTATGTACAATGATAGTGTCTGAAACGGGACGTTGATCCGACTTTGAGATAACCGGATAATTCGACATAACCGACTTTGACATAACTGTTGTAGACTATGTATAATACAATATAATACAATAAGTGTATATGCTGGAGCCGTTACGATTATTCCCTCAGGCAAGTCATTTAAATTCCATGTTGCCTCTTCCTCGTTGTGATGGATTACATCAGGAATGAGGTATCGAGAATGGGTATTATAAGTCGCAAGAACTTGTTTCGCAATCGAGCTAAAATAGATTTGTAGCAACTACAAATTTAGCACATTCATTACATCTGAACACCAGACTCACCAATTAATGGATGGACCTCCGATAAAGTTAATGGTGGACCCAGATGAGAAACCTGTCGCTCATTATACTCCAGTATATCCGCCTACATTCACTGGTGGGTGCGGTAAACGTTGGGCTTGACCAGGATGTACGATTGGTGGTAATTTAACCAGTCCGTGTTGGCGAGCCAGTCACTTGGTGCCACAGAATCGTCGTTAGCACCAAGAAGAATGGTCAACCTCGGCACACTGTTGACCCTCAACCTCAGAACGCACGTGCCACTCATGAGACACTGCACACGCATTAGCCGTTCTATCAAGCCCGATCTGTCACACATGGTAAGAGGAAGACCATAATTATTCAATGCATGGAACGGTTGCCACAGTGTACAGAAGGAGGACAGACCAATCTGCAAGGACAGGCACCTGGTCACATTATTTAATCTTTGGGGCATTCGATGCGTGGAACTGTTATCACAGTGTACCCATCTGCAAGGACAGGCTCTTGGTCACATTATTTAATCTTTGGGACATTCGATGCATGGAACGGTTATCACAGTGTACCCATCTGCAAGAAGGACAGGCTCTTGGTCACATTATTTAATCCTTGGGGCTTAAGAAAACTACTTACAATAATAATAATACCATCGGATTCGGTGGGAGGGTCGTAACTAACGTTGTTAAAACGTGTGGCCCAACCCATTTGCTTCAACATATATTGACAATCCGTGTACAAACAATGTCACGAATCGTATTTTATGCTTACTTATATAATGTGTTCATTTGTCTTGTATTGTACATTGTATATATAAAATGAATGCAAAAAAATAATGATTAAACTAAAGGTAATTCCAAATTGAATGGATACAGCGGTATATTAAAAAGAACATCGTAAATGAAATTATTCTAGTTACGAATATATACATATACCTCCAAGGCACACATGCGCAACAACGTCGGTAAATCAATTAACTCTTTCACCGCCAATGTCGCATAAAAGCGACATTGTAAACAAGTAGAGAACCCGATCGGACAGAACAGAACATGCCGTCTTATCAGGCTATATGCTGATTGCTCTTCAGACAGTGGGGCTGAAGCACCTGTCCGAATAGCAAACAACATAGATCCTGATCAGACGCGGCGTTACGCCGCGGCTGATCTGGAGCTATGCTGTTTGCACATGCTCTGAATTTATTCGGCGCTGAATGAGTTAATGTTGTAAATACGTACTAATAAACTTTAACCTGCTTAGTGTTTTAAAGCTGATTTACTAAAATTAATTCGTTCAAAGTTTGAAAAATGCTGCCATCTCATTGGACCAAAAATAATTTCAAACAGTAAAAGAGTATAAATTTGCAAACTAATCTGTACCGACACATATAATTCATGATCCGAGTGTACAGTATTGGTTTACAAATATGGGGGCGTAAAATATATAGATGCAAATAGTTTGCTTCTTTAATCAATTGTGTTAAAGTTTATTTAACGTCGCTACTGGTAGCCCATTTGAGCGACGGGTAGTTTACGTAACAACACTTTTCATGGACAGGCTCTAGCCGTTAACCAGTACTTGGTGCACCAACCTCCGTAAGATACAGCCAACTTTTTCATATAAAGAGACACAGTCTGAGCGCGGCTCGAACCCGTGGTCATCAGTGATGATAGGTTACAGTGGTATGCAAGTCAGCGACCATAACTTCAGTGTCACACTGGAATTCCCCTCCTTTATCACATCAAAACAGCATATTCTGTTCCACACTTCAATGCTTTATATATCCGGTGGTACAAAGAACAGACCAATAAGCTAATACACTGATAGTTTACATGAATATAAGTATTAGTTCTTACAGCTTATATCTTATCTCCAATATACGGAAGTTATATTGAGCAAGAAAAACACTTTATATTAGGTAGAAATCTATACAATTTAAAAGACACCATTTAAATTGTTTAGCATAGTCACTTCCAATCGATATGCCATGATTCAAGTTTCAAATCAGGAAGTTTTGAAAACCTTTTATTATTCATTAGCATTTATTTAACAGAAACCTCGTGCAAATCCTAAACCATTCTGCATCAATATGCTTGTGTTATTTGTTAGCTTGCTTTTAACGACGATTTATACTGGGGAAGGTAAGCTTGCTTATTGTGAATATTTTATTATAATTTATTATACAATAATTATATACATAAAACAATTAAATATATTATATTTTAAAACATTTCCTTTCAGAATGACGAAATTGCTCTGAGGCGGTATGCGAATGTTCAGTTTCGTTTTATTAATTTCAGATTACTTAATGTCTTATATTATATTTCAACCTTTTGTATTAATGCCATTTGTTACAGTAAATCAAACTCGCAACTGACCGCTGTAGGTTCGAATCCGACTACAATAACACAGGTCTAAACTGAATGACTCGCAACTGACCGTTGTAGGTTCGAATCCGACTACAATAACACATGTGTAAACTGAATGACTCGCAACTGACCGTTGTAGGTTCGAATCCGACTACAATAACACATGGGTAAACTGAATGACTAGCAACTGACCGTTGTAGGTTCGAATCCGACTACAATAACACAGGTGTAAACTAAATCACTCGATCAGTTTAAACGTTGTTTATTTTACAACGATTGGGAAGCACGTTCTAACAACTTATAATAATCACTCTCGTTAGCGCGGATGAAAGTGTATATGTGGTCATTCGTGTGGGAGGAAATCGGAGTACCCGGAGAAAACCACCCGTTCGATCTGGCGCCGTTTTTTATGTTCATGTTTTATTTTTAATTTATTTATTTAGTTCATTATTTACAAACATGCACACGAACAATACACAGTATTTTAGTTTTTTAGCAACAGACAGAAAGGGATTATTAATGGAATTCGTGATAGCGCAGTGGTAGCGCGTTCGCTTCAGGTGCGAAAGGCCCGGAGTTCGTGATCCACTGGAGCCGATACGATTGTGCCCTTAGGCAAGGCATTTAAATTCCACGTTGGCTCTTCTCTCTCCCTCGTGGCGAGGAATGAGGTATCGAGAGTGATTAATATAAGTTGTAAGAACTTGTTTCACAATCGAGCTAAAATAAAGAAAGGGATCCCACTAGAACAAATTAACGCGTATACAGTTCTTCTTCCTGTTAATTAGTTAGTACAATACAATAGGCAGGAGGACAATATATACTCACACGAAAAAGAAAGTGTGCACTTGGTTTGGTTAGATGGATAGTTGTATACTTATATGATCTACAGAAGCAAAATATAAGCAAATTTGGTGTCAACATGTGCAAAAATGCATTGGCTACACGATGTTTTACTTTTAATTGAAATTTGATAATTATCAGAACATTGTTTTACGTGTGAATATTAGTATAAAATGTTCCCTCTAACCAGTGCACTTTCTTTTTCATGTGAGTATAGTTAACATTGAAAACACAGGACAATCTATTGTTATAAAGTAGTTGACCTATACAATAGAATGTTAGTTAATATTTACATGTCTCACTACCTAAATACCATGTTTATAATTAGTGTTTTACGTTTATTTGCCATCCCTACCGGTTGTCGTTATTTTAGATGTTGGCGGATAATGCAATGATACTGAGAGACCCATTCCCGAGTATCCGGGGAACGTACTGACCACTTGACTATTGACCCGTCCGGGGAACGTACTGACCACTGGACTACTGACCCGTCCGGGGAACGTACTGACCACTGGACTACTGACCCGTCCAGGGAACGTACTGACCACTGGACTATTGACCCGTCCGGGCAACGTACTGACCACTTGACTACTGACCCGTCTGGGGAACGTACTGACCACTTGACTACTGACCCGTCCAGGGAACGTACTGACCACTTGACTACTGACCCGTCCAGGGAACGTACTGACCACTGGACTATTGACCCGTCCGGGCAACGTACTGACCACTTGACTACTGACCCGTCCGGGGAACGTACTGACCACTTGACTACTGACCCGTCCGGGAAACGTACTGACTACAGGACTACTGACACGTCCGGGGAAAGTACTGACCACTTGACTACTGACCCGTCCAGGGAACGTACTGACCACTTGACTACTGACCCGTCCCGGGAACGTACTGACCACTTGACTACTGACCAGTCCGTGAAGCGTACTGACCACTGGACTACTGACGCGTTCAGGGAACGTACTGACCACTTGACTACTTATCCGTCCAGGGAACGTACTGACCACTTGACTACTGACCCGTCCAGGGAACGTACTGACCACTTGACTACTGACCCGTCCAGGGAACGTACTGACCACTTGACTACTGACCGGTCCAGGGAACGTACTGACCACTTGACTACTGACCCGTCCAGGGAACGTACTGACCACTTGACTACTGACCCGCCCAGGGAACGTACTGACCACTTGACTACTGACCCGTCCAGGGAACGTACTGACCACTTGACTACTGATCAGTCCGGGGAACGTACTGACCACTTGACTACTGACCCGTCCAGGGAACGTACTGACCACTTGACTACTGACCCGTCCAGGGAACGTACTGACAACTTGACTACTGACCGGTCCGGGGAACGTACTGACCACTTGACTACTGACCCGTCCAGGGAACGTACTGACCACTTGACTACTGACCCGTCCAGGGAACGTACTGACCACTTGACTACTGACCCGTCCGGGGAACGTACTGACCACTGAACTACTGACCCGTCCAGTGAACGTACTGACCACTGGAATATTGACCCGTCCATGGAACGTACTGACCACTGGACTATTGACCCGTCCGGGGAACGTACTGACCACTTGACCCGTCCGGGGAACGTACTGACCATTGGACTACTTACCCGTCCAGGGAACGTACTGACCACTGGAATATTGACCCGTCCAGGGAACGTACTGACCACTGGACTATTGACCCGTACAGGGAACGTACTGACCACTGGAATATTGACCCGTCCAGGGAACGTACTGACCACTGGACTATTGACCCGTCCGGGGAACGTACTGACCACTGGACTATTGACCCGTCCGGGGAACGTACTGACCACTTGACTATTGACCCGCCCGGGGAACGTACTGACCACTTGACGTTCATAGCATAACTCCTTGAGAGTTCGAACTATACACAATACAAGTTTGAAGAATCGACTCATAAAACATGTAAGTACACTGAAACATCGGGAAAGTCCCATGTTATTCCATTGTTGCTCGTGTTCTGCAAATAGAATATTACAAATGGAAAATTTATGGAAATTCCCATATTGAATCAATGTTTCGAGCTTGATTAATATAAGTTGTTAAAGCATATTTCGCAATTGTTGTAAACTAAATAAAGTGTATATTTAGAAACGAATGTTTTGCGTTGATCAATGAAAATCAATATGCAAATGCATAATTAGTATACATGTAACCAGGTGGAAATTGTTGATGCTTAGGTTTACGTTTATTTAGCCCCTGTCATATAGCAGTTTGGTAAGTGTTGTTTGTTGTCTCCCCTTGACCAGAGTACAGTTTATAAATCATGTTCATTCAGCCGTGGTTGGTTTCCCGCGCTATAGTTTTATGATCAGCTGATTTCACTGCCTTCCATATATCTGAAGTGGTCAGATGTCAATATGTAGAGTCATATTTATTTTTGTTAATTTCAATCATGGAATAACAGGTTGGTTCATTTGGTTAGCTGTCATTGTTGTTTGTTTTATAGTACTAAAGAAATCATAAATGAGCTATGTGTATGTGTTGATATTTTAGAGATATACATTTCAAGACATGTACCAGGTACATGCATAACTTAAAATGGCGGCATATGTTAATTACTTATTTAAATGGTAATGGATTATATCACTGTTTCTCTCTATGCATATTCACACTGTTCTATAACAACTTACAGATTATCACCGTGAGAGAGAAAGTGTAATAGTGGAGTTTGTACAGCAACAGGTCCAATACACAATTGGTAAGCAAATACATGTGTATATGTGATGTCTATGGTTTCTGTATAGCTGACTTGTCTTTAATTGATTTTAATAGGTTTTACTTGGAATGGCCACTATTCACCACGGACCGTGCGAATCCGATCATTTTAGTATTAATACTGTCGATACACGTTTGTTCATATGTGTAGAGTGGTGTTGACAGATTGTATACATGTATAGTGATGTTGGCAGATTATATACATGTAGAATAATGTTGAGCTTGTGGTCATAAGGTATAATACCATTGTTGACATATGCTATACATGTATTATTGACTTATTTGGTACAACATAGTTATTGTTCGCTATTGTCCATTTCAGGGTGTGCCTGTTGTACGTTAACCAGTTTTACCGTGCTGTGCACAATAGATACTATAAACTACGATATGGTTGTCTTTGTGAATTGTCCTGTCCCTGATCAACGAACCCCACCCTCGGATTTCGGACCTAGTGACTAGTTTCTATATATGGATATAATTTAAGTACGCCACCGTTAAATGGGCCGGAATAAGCCGTATTACAAATGGAGCCCAACTATCGTGATCTAGGACATATAAGGATTTTATTCTGCAAGTGAAACCCAAGGTTGTTACCTAGGAGGAGAGTTGTGTAATCGCTACCATTACACGACATAGAAGTCATCGGTTACCTACGATGTTACAGATCGTTTAGCTGCTACGTGGAGAAGATTCCTGGTTGAGAACAAGACTCTTACTGTGATATGTATATAGACATGGATTGACACTGTGTGGTGCATATGGAATTTTAAGACTTTTAAAGTGATTAGTGTGCCAGTTCCACAGGTTTACAGTCTACTGATTTGTGAGTCAAATTTAGAGATATAGATACTCAGAAGTTGTAGTTAATTTGCCAAACAATTTGTCTGAGGTATTAGTAATGCAGTATATGTAGATATTGCATACATTATAATGGTTTACTGATTATTAACTTAACGGCAGCTTCTGATATCTAATAGAATGATATTGTAGATTGAGAGATCATTTTCACTATGCATGTTTAATCAACTAATTCCCCAACCTCGGGTGAAGGAAATCTGGTGAAGACTCTTTTACTAATTGTCCCAGTAGTAACTAAAGCATCTTTTCTCCAAATAATCTATATATGCTTCTATTTTGAATACAAATTGCATCTAAAACGTTAGTGACCGTCTAAGAAAGTATATTTACTTTCGGTTTACATTTGCCTACATAAACAACATAGCTCAGGTGTGATCGGCTATTTGGTCAGTTGTTTCAGCGTACATTATATCCGCACTGTTTCGAACAGGTTGTAATTGACTAGTTAGATTCATATTTTGTTCAGCGAGTGTTCATATTCGCATTATATCCAGGTTATGTGGCGTTTCAATCAGCAATTGTGACGCAGTGTGTTGTTTACAGTTGAAAGTACACAGCTGTTTTACACGTGGTGTGTTGACCCGCATATTCAAATTAG
Organism: Archivesica marissinica; assembly: GCA_014843695.1. NCBI lineage: Eukaryota > Metazoa > Mollusca > Bivalvia > Venerida > Vesicomyidae > Archivesica > Archivesica marissinica. The sequence continues at coordinate 36,436,264 of CM026404.1, read as the reverse complement.
CCTACAGTCGGTGGTTCTGATTGGTCGAAACTTGTGTCAGGCGTGGTAGTCATTAATTCTCGTCACAGCTCGGACGGAAGCTTACAAAATTTTACGGACATGACCGAACCTGATTCTACTCAATTTCTATTGGTTGACACAGTCGAATGACATTGACCCGAGATTACTAATGTACTGATATAATAGATTTGACAGGTTTGTGTAGTAAACTAGGACTAGTTATAGTGTAGTGTATTAGGTCTGCATGATATGAATTTGATTTCAATAATGAAATTGATTCATTTGAAAGGAAGATTTTGCTAAGGGGGAAATGAAATTGACTTGAATGACAATTTCTGTTCTTGTTGGCATTGCAGCGAGAATTGTTAGTAAAATCATCCACGATTTAGATACAGAGCTAGCATGAAATATAGTTTGAATTTATAAATTAATTTAAACTTAGAAAAATAATTTTGAAAGTGGAATTTATTTGTGCAATTAAGTCTACTGCTTACCGGATATTGAATTGTTGTAATTCATAGCTATACCGACTATCAGTTTAAGCGTGTTACAAATTTAATTTATCTTGATTGCGCAAGTTCTTACACACAAAAACACCAATATACGTAATCGATCTCCAGATCGTTATAATTGAATATAGTGATAATAATTTTATTAAATATTTGGCCAATTTAGAGCTATGCTACGGTGTTATACAGCCGTACCCTGTTTAATTGTTACTTTGACTTATCGGTGGTTAAAATAGCCAGCCTAAATAGGTTTATCTCAGAGGAACTTTTGTATAGAATTGAATTTCAAATAAATTTAATTGTTGGGTAGTCCATATTGCTACTTGTTGATTATACACGACGAAATCAAAAATATTGCATATAATATAAATTATATAATTCCAATAGAATAAATAATCGTTGATACGTGTGCACACAGATATTAATATTATCATTTACACATAAATTGTCCGTGCAGTTATACATTATAGTATACAGGTGTTAATACCGTACTTACTAGCTCAATCGCTCATCGCCCGCGTATTTCTAAAATATAATAAAATATATATTCTCATAGATCTAGTTGATTATTTATATATTTCTATTTTGAAATACATTTGATATTTTGAAATTGTAATTGTGTTTTTATGAGTTTGTACTTTGATATTGATATATTCAATCGTGTACTGAACATTTGTTTTATAACGGTGTATTATTGCGCAATTATTATTCAAATAATAGTATACAATAGGAGTTTGTGTGATATTTGCTTAATACATTTGGACTTGGGATATTTCAGTGAAAGTGACTTGGACCAAGGATTCAGGTGAAGGATACATACAGTTCTACACTACATTGGAGTCAGGAATTAGATAGTGAAATGCCATTGAGGTGATAGTGAATTTGGCGCCCAATATATTTGTCAATATAGTACAATAGGGATCATATACATGAAAGTGACACTTGTGAAGGTGGACATTGATTACG
>CM026404.1:36379765-36433789 GCA_014843695.1 Archivesica marissinica | reverse complement strand
ATTGTCAATGTATGTCATATTGGTAATGGCGTCAAGAGGCGCTTCTATGAGGGAAAGGGTTTATGAACATTGGTTTGGCTACTACATTGTCAATGTATGTCATATTGGTAATGGTGTCAAGAGGCGCTTCTATGAGGGAATGGGTTTATGAACATTGGTTTGGCTACTACATTGTCAATGTATGTCATATTGGTAATGGCGTCAAGAGGCGCTTCTATGAGGGAATGGGTTTATGAACATTGGTTTGGCTACTACATTGTCAATGTATGTCATATTGGTAATGGCGTCAAAAGGCGCTTCTATGAGGGAAAGGGTTTATGAACATTGGTTTGGCTACTACTTTGTCAATGTATGTCATATTGGTAATGGCGTCAAGAGGCGCGTCTATGAGGGAAAGGGTTTATGAACATTGGTTTGGCTACTACATTGTCAATGTATGTCATATTGGTAATGGCGTCAAGAGGCGCTTCTATGAGGGAAAGGGTTTATGAACATTGGTTTGGCTACTACATTGTCAATGTATGTCATATTGGTAATGGTGTCAATAGGCGCTTCTATGAGGGAAAGGGTTTATGAACATTGGTTTGGCTACTACATTGTCAATGTATGTCATATTGGTAATGGCGTCAATAGGCGCTTCTATGAGGGAAAGGGTTTATGAACATTGGTTTGGCTACTACATTGTCAATGTATGTCATATTGGTAATGGTGTCAAGAGGCGCTTCTATGAGGGAAAGGGTTTATGAACATTGGTTTGGCTACTACATTGTCAATGTATGTCATATTGGTAATGGCGTCAAGAGGCGCTTCTATGAGGGAAAGGTTTATGAACATTGGTTGGCTACTACATTGTCAATGTATGTCATATTGGTAATGGCGTCAAGAGGCGCTTCTATGAGGGAAAGGGTTTATGAACATTGGTTTGGCTACTACATTGTCAATGTATGTCATATTGGTAATGGCGTCAAGAGGCGCTTCTATGAGGGAAAGGGTTTATGAACATTGGTTTGGCTACTACATTGTCAATGTATGTCATATTGGTAATGGCGTCAAGAGGCGCTTCTATGAGGGAAAGGGTTTATGAACATTGGTTTGGCTACTACATTGTCAATGTATGTCATATTGGTAATGGCGTCAAAAGGCGCTTCTATGAGGGAAAGGGTTTATGAACATTGGTTTGGCTACTACATTGTCAATGTATGTCATATTGGTAATGGCGTCAAGAGGCGCTTCTATGAGGGAAAGGGTTTATGAATATTGGTTTGGCTACTACATTGTTAATGTATGTCATATTGGTAATGGCGTCAAGAGGCGCGTCTATGAGGGAAAGGGTTTATGAACATTGGTTTGGCTACTACATTGTCAATGTATGTCATATTGGTAATGGCGTCAAGAGGCGCTTCTATGAGGGAAAGGGTTTATGAACATTGGTTTGGCTACTACATTGTCAATGTATGTCATATTGGTAATGGCGTCAAAAGGCGCTTCTATGAGGGAAAGGGTTTATGAACATTGGTTTGGCTACTACATTGTCAATGTATGTCATATTGGTAATGGCGTCAAGAGGCGCTTCTATGAGGGAAAGGGTTTATGAATATTGGTTTGGCTACTACATTGTCAATGTATGTCATATTGGTAATGGCGTCAAGAGGCGCTTCTATGAGGGAAAGGGTTTATGAACATTGGTTTGGCTACTACATTGTCAATGTATGTCATATTGGTAATGGCGTCAAGAGGCGCTCTAAGGGAGGTTTATGAAATTGTTTGGCTACTACATTGTCATGTATGTCTATTGGTAAGGGTCAAGGGTTCTATGAGGGAAGGGTTTATGAACATTGGTTTGGCTACTACATTGTCAATGTATGTCATATTGGTAATGGCGTCAAAGGCGCTTCTATGAGGGAAAGGGTTTATGAACATTGGTTTGGCTACTACATTGTCAATGTATGTCATATTGGTAATGGCGTCAAGAGGCGCGTCTATGAGGGAAAGGGTTTTGGGGGGTTTATGAACATTGGTTTGGCTACTACATTGTCAATGTATGTCATATTGGTAATGGCGTCAAGAGGCGCTTCTATGAGGGAAAGGGTTTATGAACATTGGTTTGGCTACTACATTGTCAATGTATGTCATATTGGTAATGGTGTCAATAGGCGCTTCTATGAGGGAAAGGGTTTATGAACATTGGTTTGGCTACTACATTGTCAATGTATGTCATATTGGTAATGGCGTCAATAGGCGCTTCTATGAGGGAAAGGGTTTATGAACATTGGTTTGGCTACTACATTGTCAATGTATGTCATATTGGTAATGGCGTCAAGAGGCGCTTCTATGAGGGAAAGGGTTAAAGTTGCATCATAGACGACAATTCTAATGAAATTCCATGACATATTTCCAGAGTTTCCAGATACAAGTTAGAAAAACACATTAATTTCACCGAATGAACGTTGCAAGCAATAAAAAGTGATAATGATATATATATATATGTTCATAAGTGAAATAAAATGTGACCATTCACATAAGCAAACACATTTTCTGCTTAATTTATGTTGACAAATGTTTTTATGATAGAAAATAATGCTACCTTTGCTAAATAGCGCTATTAAATGACCTTGTGGAAGTCGTGATAGCCCAGTGGATGTGCGTTCGCCTCAGGTGCAAAAGGTTCATAGTTCGAGCCCTGCTGGAGCCGTTACGATCATGCCCTTAGGCATGGCATTTAAATTCCACGTTGCCTCCTCTCTCCCTCGTGGCGATGGATTCCATTAGGAATGAGGTCTCGAGAGTGATTAATATAAGTTGAAAGAATTGTTTCGCAATCGAGCTAAAATAAATTTGTATAAACTAATCTAACTAAAATGACCTCGCTGATGGCTCGAGTCTGAAGATGTTCATGTTGACGACATTAAAGTTGTGATGGCTGGAAACAATAAGCGTAAAGTAATGAGAACGGAATGTGCTTTCAACCAGTGGAATAACACGCTTTATTTCATCGATAAATTTCTATATTGCTTTTTAAACAAATTAATTTTTTTAGCTCGATTGCGAAACAAGTTATTTCAACTTATATAAATCACTCTCGAGACCTCATTCCTGATGGAATCCATCGCCACGAGGGAGAGAGAAGAGGCAACGTGGAATTTAAATGCCTTGCCTAAAGGCACAATCGTAACGGCTCCAGTGGGGCTCAAACTCCGGACCTTTTGCAACTGAAGCGAACGTGCATCCACTGCGCTATCATGACTTCCACGATTTCTATATTGCATCGGAAAGCATAAAAAAAGACACTATCTATAGTTATATCAATTTTAATATTGTTATCATTTTCAGAGTCTAAGAGTGAGAATATATCGGATGACGGGAGCCAGGCACTGACGATACATGTAACCGCAGAACAAGAAGCCGCCCTACACGCCTTCTTCCAGATAAATAGTTGGAATGTAACTTGTGTAAAACAAGGTATGTCGTCAATCCTGTCTGTAAAGATCATCTACAGGAATGGCAAACATGGCCTTTGTTGAAAGGTGGTTTTTATTTGGAGGTTAAAATGCATTGACGACAACTTGAGGAGAGAGTAAATATAGTTGTTGTTATAGACAAGGTGTCTCTATTTGGAGGTTGTATTCACCAGTGTGTTGTACTATACATTATTAGTGTGGCCGAGTTGTGAAGGTCATGATTTCAAATCACTTGCCCACCACAGGGTTCCCTCTGTCTGAATGTTTGTCTGCGCCACTTCTGTCGCCAATTGAAAAACACTGGAGCCAATTAAAAAACTTAGAGCCAACTAAGAGCCATATAGTTCACAAATAAATATTTGAAGCCATGTATTTGACAAAACATGTGCCCAAAAAAAGAAAGAAAAAAAGTTGCGCCAAATATTTTCTTCAATTTACAAAATTTAGCCCCAATATTTGTATTTTGGCACCATTGGCGAGCGACAGCGGGAACCGTGCCCACCACCACTGTAGGTTCGAATCCCACACTTGGGATTGATGTCAAATTCTTTCATATGAGGAAGCTATTAGGCTTGCTTGCTTGCAAAAGGTCAACGGTTCTACCCGAGTGCCCTACCATGCCTGAAACACTTGTCGGTGGGGGCACCCCGGGTTTTCCTCCACCATCAATCGCTGGAGAGTTGTCATATGTTGTTTGTGTGAATTTAAACACCAAAAACAACTACTTTATTTAGTAATCGTCTCAGAATTAAGAACAATTCTTTGATGTTCGTGCTGACTATCTGAAATACATTACTCCACCAAACAGAAATGTGTCTGACCCAAGAACACCATGTGAACAGGAGTACAAATGTTCACTAAATGTGTCTGACCCAAGACCACCATGTGAACAGGAGTACAAATGTTCACTAAATGTGTCTGACCCAAGAACACCATGTGAACAGGAGTACAAATGTTCACTAAATGTGTCTGACCCAAGAACACCATGTGAACATGAGTACAAATGTTCACTAAATTGATTATTGTAAATGTTGACAAATCGGAGAATAAATTTGTTTTAATTTAGGGGGAAAAGTTCAAATTGAACAATGTTGAAAGTTTTAATGTCTATAAATGCCAGACATCCGTTCACATCCGGTTTTGCAATTTGGAACAAATTACTTTATAAATTGCCTGTTTGTGCACACCACTCTTTTAACTAATTTTTAAACTATTTATTTTACAACAAATTGCGAAGCAAGTTTTAACAACTTATATTAATCACTCTCGTTGGCGCGGATGAAAGCGCATATGTGGTCATTCGTGTGGAAGGAAACCGAAGAAAATCCACCTGTCCGGTCTGGCGACCACCGTACCATCTCATATACTTCCTGGTCCGAGGATCGAACTCGGATTGGATTGGTGAGAAGCGAGCGCGCTAACCATTGCGCTAATCGGACAGCCGTTTAACTAATCAATACCGTCATAATCAACATCTCAATACCTGCCTCTTGCATAAACTCTACATAACTACTATAGCTAGGGTTCAGCTGTTCACTTTAACTATCTATTAGCTACAGATAAATTGAAAGATAGCATGAGCTAGATATGTTGTGTACGCAAAGTGTATTTCTGCTTTAACCCATTCCCCCTTAGAAGCGCCTCTCGACGCCAATGCCTATTGACATAGATCGACACATTAGTAGTCAAACAAGCTATAATAAAGATCGGACAATGTAGAGTATAACACTTAATAATTCCTAGTAACCTCCGTGAAGGCGGAGTAGACAAGTCCACAGCTTATCCATTGCGTACGATTGGTAAATTCCAGCCAAATGTATGATATAAAACTACAACTCTATGGAGGAAAGGGTTAATAATATTGATGATGTATTTTTGCGCACACAAGAGTCTGTGCTCTCACCAATACAACCGGGTTCAATCTTCAGACCGGGACGTATGTGAGATGGTACGTTGTTACCAAATCAGGTGGGTTTTCTCCTGCTACTCCCTAGTTTCCTCCGGCCGGATTGGCTACATATACGCTCTTCATCTGCGCCAACGATAGCGATTATAATAATTTGTAAATTGAAGCTTGTTTCGCAATCATTGAAATAACTTGTATACATGTATTTAAATTCTGTATACTTTGCTGTGGAGCCATGTTGTATAGCATGCTTTGTGGTTGTACTTGAAGGCCGGCGTGCCGATGTACTTACAAATAAAGAAGTCGTTAAACATTATGATATTAATTGAATAACTTTGCTGATGAACAATGTCAGTATTTCAGGTTATTGCGACCCGTGTCACAATATGTTACCATTTTGAATGATTCCGACATGGTTCCTGGCATATGTTATTTCCTGCAGTGGATACAATTGACGATGATGCGGCCATTGATCACATCGATGACCAGCAGGGGGAACCACAGGAGTGTGACCTAGTTGAACATGAACAAATACAAACCATAAAAACTGAACAGGTACGTTGTTTTACCTCAATGTTTGTTCTACTATTGGAGGCTCAGGTAAAGTTATATTCCTGTATCTTTAATCAACATAATTGGAAGTCGTGATAGCGCAGTGGATGCGCGTTCGCTTCAGGTGCGAAAGACCCGGAGTTTAAGCCCCGCTGGAGCCGTTATGATTGTGCCCTAGGCAAGGCATTTAAATTCCACATACCTCTTCTCTCACTCGTTGCGATGGATTCCATCAGGAATGAGGTCTCGAGAGTGATTAATATAAGTTGTAAGAACTTGTTTCGCAATCGAGCTACATTAATTTGTATAAACTATTTGGGGTTATATCTGCACTCTAAGATATAAACATGGACTAAGAATTATAGATTATGGATTATAATCAATATTGCAAAAATTATTGACACGTTTTTATCGAGAATTTAGGCAAATAAATTCGGACATTTTCGGAATTTCTTACACAAGGATGGCCTTAAAAAGGGGCAGAGCGGACCACCTTCCTCCATCGGTGGTTCTATTAGGGCACCCATCCGTTCCTGAAATACTGCTCAGAGGGATTTAGGGACTTTAAACCCCAAAATAAACAAAGTCACCCACAACATGTTGCATACAAATGTAGGGGTCATAACAAGGGTTGCTATTGAAAACTGTTGTATGTTATATAATGTAGATAGTGGATGGAACAACGGTAGAGGAGGTATCTGGTCTGTAGGTGATTAAACTGTTGTATGTTATATAATGTAGATAGTGGATGGAACAACAGTAGAGGAGGTATCTGGTCTGCAGGTGATTAAACTGTTGTATGTTATATAATGTAGATAGTGGATGGAACAACAGTAGAGGAGGTATCTGGTCTGCAGGTGATTAAACTGTTGTATGTTATACAATGTAGATAGTGGATGGAACAACAGTAGAGGAGGTATCTGGTCTGCAGGTGATTAAACTGTTGTATGTTATATAATGTAGATAGTGGATAGAACAACAGTAGAGGTATCTGGTCTGCAGGTGATTAAACTGTTGTATGTTATATAATGTAGATAGTGGATAGAACAACAGTAGAGGAGGTATCTGGTCTGCAGGTGATTAAACTGTTGTATGTTATACAATGTAGATAGTTAATGGAACAACAGTAGAGGAGGTATCTGGTCTGCAGATGATTAAACTGTTGTATGTTATATAATGTAGATAGTGGATGGAACAACAGTAGAGGAGGTATCTGGTCTGTAGGTGATTAAACTGTTGTATGTTATATAATGTAGATAGTGGATGGAACAACAGTAGAGGTATCTGGTCTGCAGGTGATTAAACTGTTGTATGTTATACAATGTAGATAGTGGATGGAACAACAGTAGAGGAGGTATCTGGTCTGCAGGTGATTAAACTGTTGTATGTTATACAATGTAGATAGTTAATGGAACAACAGTAGAGGAGGTATCTGGTCTGCAGATGATTAAACTGTTGTATGTTATATAATGTAGATAGTGGATGGAACAACAGTAGAGGAGGTATCTGGTCTGTAGGTGATTAAACTGTTGTATGTTATACAATGTAGATATTGGATGGAACAACAGTAGAGGAGGTATCTGGTCTGCAGATGATTAAAGTCACTACTACCGATACGGATGGCAAGCCCCAAGTGATCACCGTGTTTGCTGAGGGAGGCAATAAGGAGCTACCGGAATCCCTCCTCGGAGAAATGACCAGGGGTGGCGGTCATGAGATGCCACAGGTGATCATACAAGAGATTACGTTGCCGGACGGGATGTCCTTGGATCATGGCCTCGTTATTGCCAACCCAGGCCTGAACATTGTTAAAAGAATCACTCCCCGTGGAAGTAGTAAGTAAACTGACTTGTGCTATGATTACTGGTATACTGACCTGAATTAAATTACCGGTAGCCCTAAGCAACAGTATCACATGATTCCTCAGGGTTCTCTCTGAATTTTTGTCTGCACCAATTGAGAAAAAAAACTGGAGCCAAAGAGCTAAGAGCAATATAGTTCACAGAAAAATATTTGAAGCCATGTATTTGACCCCCAAAAAATTGCGCCGGTATTTGTTCTTTGCCGTCATTGGTGACCAACAGCGGCAACCCTGTTTCCTCCACTGAAGAGTTGAATCAAATCATATAAATAATCAAACTTTTCAGAAAGTCATACCTTTACTTGCGTGTTTGTAGATCGCAAAAACATTTGTTACAGATTGATAATAATTTTTCAAACTATTTTGGAAGAATGTTTTAATGTTTAGTACCAATTCTGTTCATACTCGAATAATACACAGTTTTGTGGGATTTTGTGCAACATAATATATTATAACAAGGAGTTATTGGCATGCTTAGCCGATCTGAGCGGTTAACCAATACATTTGTACTAAGCAATGTGTGTGAGGTGCCACAACGACACCACACACGTGTTCGAACCGACTATCAAACCCGGGACCCTTCGTTTCCAAGTCCGACACTCTACCACTGGATCACGAATGCCACACGGATCTTGAAATGAAATGCTATATAGCACAGTTTGCTCAGCATGCATTCTTATGCCACACGTTTTAGCCCGACAGTTGGTAACCGACAGTTAAATGTCATCTACCACTGTTAGTTCATGCAACATACGTTTAGCTCGATAGCGAAAGTTCTCACTATATTTAGTTTAATCGCTCTCTAGACCGCATTCCTGATGGAATCAATCCATCGTCAGTAGGGTTAGAGTAGTGCACTGTGGAATTAAGAGTGTTGCCCCAAGCACAACACCACTGTGGCTCTGGCGGGACTCAAATTCACAACCCTGTGTCGAGAGGCAGACACCATATGATTATCAATTGCACCATGAACTCTTGGAGGTTCTACTTGAACTAATATCAGACAATACTACATGTACATTGTGTATGCAATAATGTGATTGTGAGCAAATTCCATTCTTCTTTAAATAGAATGTATAGCATAAGCCTGACTATTTAAAGTAAGATTAAAGTAAGAAAATGACAACACTATAGTTTATACACATTTATTTTAGCTCGATTGTGAAACAAGTTCTTATAACTTATATTAATCACTCTCGAGACCTCATTCCTGATGGAATCCATCGCCACGAGGCAGAGAGAAGAGGCAACGTGGAAATTAAATGCCTTGCCTAAGGGCACAATCGTAACGGCTCCAGCGGGGCTCGAACTCCGGACCTTTCGCACCTGAAGCGAACGCGCATCCAACACGTTATCATTCATGTAACGGAAACTGCTATTTCGGCAAAAATGTGTTTATTTTTATTTTCGTTATTTTACAATAGTATTTAGTTGCCCCTCCGCTTTCATACATTTACTATTACCAGATGAAGGGCTGTAGATCAACAACAAACTTACTAACATACCCTGTTTGACTTATAGTGCGCCCGGGAGACAAGGTCCACAAGTGTCATGTATGTGGGAAGATGTTTAAGCAACTTCAGAGTTTTAACGGCCACTACCAGTCACACTTTGGAGCCAAACCTTTCAAATGTGACATCTGTAACAAAGGTATGATTATTATATTTATTATATTTCGGGTTTTACACCTGCATCAGCACCATTTTGCACCGGGCAGTTTACCTAACAACACCTTTCCTGGGCAGGCTCCAGCGGTTAACCAGTACTTGGGTGCACCAACCTCCGTAAGAAACTGCCAACTTTTTCATATAAATGAACAAAGGTATGAAGTGGAGCATATTGTTTCTTTATGTCAATTGGCTATGCTATTGTGTTGAACACGCGACTATAAAATGGTAGAATTTCTTTCAACAAACATTCTGTTAAATGTTTATTAATGCAAAGAATCCTCAATAATATGTTTTCTTCCATTTTGTGGCGTAACGGTAAGTGGCGTCTTTATGCCCCTTAAAGCGACATTACTTCACACAAAATGCAAGAAAACAGGTTTTTTGCGCATTAATAGCAGTGTTACTATGAATCAATAAACAGTCTGCAATCTCTCAAAAGCGAAAGTAAGATTGCATGTAGCAGTCGGCGATGCTCCTGAATTGACGTTTGTTTATCATTGGAGTCTATACTAAATGCGAGATACCATTTGTTTAGAGATAATTTATATCAGATTAGTGTAAAAATAAATAAGCATATATGCAGGTATCTGAGATTTAACAGTAAATATGTACCATAAATGTATTATTCAGGATGCACGTATTGTATTGATCATATTTACATGAATTTGTATGTCATCCTATACGTTTGTTTATTATTTGAAATATTCAGATTATGTTGTAAATATTTTGAAACAATTATACCATATATAGGATCTAATAAGAAATTACATTTTGTAGAAAAAATGTTTTTTCACCGATGTACTGTCGCTTTAAACCCACTACCCGACTTGAAGATTGTTCGTTATCACCACTGTATATATGACTGGCATTCAGCTTCAATAGTCAATAAGATGATATTGAGATAATAAGCACTAGATTATCCATTTCAGTGTCGCTGTTAATGCTCCGAATGTTACTACAAATGTGTCATTTAGTCTTTGTTGTAGTTTCCTTTTTATTGTGCGGATATTTAATTACAGGGTTCACTCTGAAGGCAGCATTGGTGTCGCACCAGACGATTCATACCGGAGCTAAGCCATTTGTGTGTACACTGTGCAATAAAGGGTTCCGACGGAAAGACGACATGATGTGCCACCTTCGCACACACACTGGTATGCAATGCTACCATGTTCACGAACTTCACTCGATGCAAACAAACCCCGTTACTCGGACTTTATCATAGGCTCTGTGTTTGTAATCTATTATTCTTAATTCTGAGGTATTATCCTCGCACTGTTTTTGTTTGATCAAATTTGGCTGGACATCTACCATGTCCGTTTAGCGCAGTGGTTAGCACGCTCGCTTCTCACCAATGCAACCCGGGTTCGATCCACGGACCGGGAAGTATGTGAGATGGTACGGTGGTCGCCAGATCGGACAGGTGGGTTTTCTCCCACACTAATGACCACATTTACGCTTTCATCCGCGCCAACGAGAGTGATTAATATAAGTTGTTAGAACTTGCTTCGCAATCGTTGTAAAATATATAAAGTTTAAACTTAACCCTTTCAACACCACAGACCTCTAAATAGGCTTACAAAAAAAAGTGTAGATCCAGATGAGCCGGCTCTGCTCATAGTGAGCCGTCTCATCAGAATCTGCACTTTTAGCCAGTAATATTACTATTTATCGACAAAATTACCCATTATGGTAAATGGACTGGTCCAAATGTAATTTTCTTATTAATCTATTGGTCTAAAAATATCATGGACCAGTCCATGTCAGTTACTTGGTGTTGAATGGGTTAATATTTTTTACATGTAATGATCAATGTACACATGTACGCATGTAAACATTTCGTAAACATCTCCCACTGGAGTATCGAATTCTTTCATGTGAGGAAGCTATCCGGCTGGCTTGTGGAAGGTCGGTGGTTCAACCTGGATGCCCGTCCATGCCTGAAATACTGTGAGGAGGGGCACACGCACCTGGTGTCTTCCACCATCACTGAATCATTGAAGCATTTCGTAAACAAATATCAACAGATATAGATGTCTGTTGTTGTCGCATTACAGTGGTAAAGGCGGGTCATCCTGCTGAAACGTTGGTTAGGAGTGCGGAGACACTGATGATAGTGACCTCCATGGCCGAGTGGTTACGGTCACTGACTTCTAATCCCTTGCCCCTCACCGCTGCTGGTTCGAATCCCTCATAGGTTGTGGAATTATTTCATGTAATGAAGCTGTCCAGCTAGCTTGCGGAAGGTTGGTGGTTCTACACAGGTTTCCGCCCACGTCTGAAATACTGATCGAAGGGGCACCATGTGACCTAAGCTGTTGGTGTGACGTAAAGAAAACACCAAAAACAAACATTGATGATATGGGAGTGCTCCATAGCCGAGTGGTTACGGTTATTGACTTTAAATAACTTGCCATTCACCGCTGTAGGTTTGAATCCCAAGTGAGGAAGCTATCCAGCTCGGTGGTTCTACCTGGTGTGTCCGTCCGTGCCAAATATATCGTAGGGGGCACCCGAGGTCTTCATTCATAAATATTAGCTGGAGTGACTATAAGACTGTTGGTGCGACTTTAAACCCCCATAAACAGAGAAAACAAAGAAACATTGATGATATGTAAATCTCTATTTTAGGAATACCTTTTAATTGTTTTGATATTTTTGACTGATGTGATGTTTATATGAAATAGTGCTCATTTTTAGTTTAAACTTTATTTATTTTACAACGATTGCGAAGCAAGTTCTAACAACTTGTATTAATCACTCTCGTTGGCGCGGATGAAAGCGTATATGTGGTCATTCGTGTGGGAGGAAACCGGAGTACCCAGAGAAAACCCACCTGTCCAAATTGGCGCGACCATCGTACCATCTCACATACTTCCCGGTCCGAGGATTGAACCCGGGTTATATGGGTGAAAAGCGAGCGCGCGCATTTTCATACTGGTATCATGGGCATACCGGTTTTTGGTTCTCTAACGTTTGTCGGTGAATATTTTGTAGTCGGTCTCTGACAGAACATGAAATAAGTATTACTATGTATAGCGATAATTCTTGCACATAATGAATGCGCTTGACAAAACTCAGATTGCTTAACATCTTAAAACTGCAATTTCACTTACATGTATGTGAATTCAACATGGCGTCAAAAATACACCTGTTTTCGAAGCACTTTTTGCTGTTTGGCAGTTCTAACGTGTACCATATGAACCGAGCATTTGATACTGACAGCTATAACAGGGCGGTTGACGAAATAATAAACATGGTTAGCGTGTACCATATGAACCGAGCACATGGTACTGACAGCTATAACAGGGCGGTTGACGAAATAATAAACATGGTTAGCGTGTACCATATGAACCGAGCACTTGGTACTGACAGCTATAACAGGGCGGTTGACGAAATAATAAACATGGTTAGCGTGTACCATATGAACCGAGCACAGGGTACTGACAGCTATAACAGGGCGATTGACAAATAATAAACATGGTTAGCTTTTGTGAATATCACTAATCATTAAAATCGTGGTGATAGATTACATCAGGAATGAGGTCTCGATAGAGATTTAACTATTGTTGTAAGAACGTGTTTCGCAATAAGAGACATCTCTAATTTTCTATTACCTCCCTTGGCAGATAAAGTCTGATTTATTCCAAAATGTGAATAGGTCCTTTTAGTTAGAATCCTTTGTTTTTACTGTTCCCTAACCAGATGTTGCGGTATGATAAATGTGATTATATCCAAATTGTGTTAATTAACTGATAACATTCTTTTACAAATAAGTACCCATTGTATATACTGTATGAGATATGTCGAGATATAGTAATACAATACTCATAAGAAGCGATAGTGGAATAAAATTGTTAGCATGGTGTGCAAAGGAAACAACGATAAAAACAGAGGAAAACACTTAATAGGACCTATCTACTTTTAGATAATATTAAGGGGCAGTAACTGACCGATGTCTCTCATTGAGCTAAGTTAAATTTGTATATGACTATACAATTACAGGTGAGAAACCGTATGAATGTGACATGTGTGGAAAGAAGTTTAAATACCGGAACCAGATCCCTAAACACCGGCGTGCTCATACTGGGGAGAAGCCGTACGAATGTACTACGTGTAACAAGAGGTTTACCTCGAACATTCATCTGTCACGCCATATACGCACACATACAGGAGAGAGACCGTATAAATGTGTACTTTGTCAGAAAGCGTTTACACAGTATGGACATCTACAGGTTGGTATCTTGATTTCCTAACTAAATCCAGGTAGTTGTGACAATAAAATGTTGTTGAGACCATGTAGAGGTGTATATTACCAGAAGGCGTGTTTGCGCAATATTGTCGTCTATACAGCATTGGTGTTTTCAAAAGATCCCCGTCTATCTCTGGAATAATATACATTATGTGTATTTAGTTTCTGGAATAGAGCCTCCGTGGCCGAGTGATTACGGTCATTGGATATTTGCCCCTCACTGACAGGTTCGAGCTCATCTGGGGTGTCAAATTATTTCATGCGAGGAAGCTATCCAGCTGGCTTGTGGGAGGTCGGTGGTTTTACCCGGGTGTCCGTCTGTGCCGGGTATACTGCTCCGAGGTCTTCCTCCACCATTAATAGCGGGAGAGGCGCTGTATGACCTGTGCTGTTTGTGCGGCTATAAACTAATTCAAGGCATTGTATGTACAGTCAAACTTGTCTAGATTGCCATTCCAAGGAATCGTAGAAACTGGTCTTGTTAAAATCCATTGATAATGTCTATTATGTGACATACACTCAACAAAATTCCTAATCGGTCACGTGGTAATTTATAATATTTGGAGCCAATTAATAATCGTACAATATAAATATTTTCTTTTATCGAAAATGATTTTACATAAAATCATGCATAACGATCAAAATATAACCAATAAGATATAAATATTGATATTATTTGGTTATTAGTTTGCTCCAAATACTGTAAAACATTGAGTGACCGGTTAGGAATTTTGTTGAGTATATATTGAAAACCAAAATTATAGCTGTGCTGTGATTTCTTGTGAGTGACTCTGTATTACAGAAATGTTTTATTTTATTCAGGCTCACACTCGTATCCACACCGATGAGCGGCCATTCCCATGCGATGTTTGTGGAAGGCGCTTCAGGGAAAAGAAAGTCATGAAAGTTAGTATATGTCATATCAAAAACTTGTCACGTTCAGACTGCTTATTCCAGTCTAGTCGTCCGTAACATGTACATACCATAAGAATCCTGCATTTTGTTGGAAAAAGCATGGAATTTGGTGTATATTTAGGAAATTAAATGCAGAATATGATAAGATAGAGCACCGGTCTGTGTTCACCCAGGAAGGTTGTCAAATCCAAGATGGCTGCCAAAATAATTTCTAAATTTGAAGTATCATAAATACCATTACCACAAAATACAGGATTCTACACAGCTTTACCCCACTATTTTTTAATGAATTAATGAAATTTATCAATAAAATTTTGTAGTCATTGTAACTCCTTCAGTTCCCATCCACTATGAACAAGATTCTAGGCTGTCCGATTAGCGCAGTAGTTAGTGCGCTCGCTTCTCTCCAATGCAACCCGGCTTCGATCCTCGGAACGGGAAGTATGTGAGATGGTACGGTGGTCGCCAGATCGGACTGGTGTGATTTCTCCGAGTACTCCGGTTTCCTCCCACACGAATGACCACATTTACGCTTTCATCCGCGCCAACGAGACTGATTAATATAAGTTGTTAAAACTTGCTTCGCAATCGTTGTAAAATAAATAAAGTTTTAAAAACAATCGATCCATCTATGCCGTTATTTAGAAAATCATGATGTTTTAGCAGCATTTGAATTTGACGTAGAATGCCATTGTATGTTTATTATTTTTTTATTGTTGTTTTCCTTGTATTTCAGCGTCATGAGTTACTGCATACAACGGAACGCAAGTATAAATGTGATGTGTGCGGGCGTGGATTTCTGCGACAGAGTAATCTCGATCTGCATGCTGTGATGCACGTGAAGGGTCCTAAAGAGGGGGGATTGAGACGGGGTAGGCCACAACCCAAGAAAAAACAGGCCGATACAGAGATGAGACAGTTTGTAGCAAGTGTTTTATCTAATGTGATGAAAGTAGACAGTGGAATGCAAACGGAGAACTACGTTAATGGTATCCAGATCGGCGAGGAGAAAGTGTCCGCTGCCGATAACCTCTCCGCATTTGTTGACTTTGCAGTCGAGCAGGGCAATAAGACGGCAAAGATTGGTAATATAACGGATCTGGAGAATGCACAAGCAGAAGTAGTCGAGGAACAGCAATACACACTGGTAATGCAAGACGACGGAAGTGGTGGCTATCTAATCTCCAGCTGCGACGGCAGTGCTGTTTCTGAGGAAATTGTTAATAGTCTGCCGTCACAGCAGGTCGAGGTTTCCACTGTGTATAACAATGTTGCGGGCTCAGGCGGTGAATCGACTCCAGCGGAGAAGGATTGTACTTACAATGTAAATGTTACGGAAAAGGTGGTACATTCGGAAGCATATGTTAGTGAACTTGAGGTGGGCAGTGGTGAGAGTGAAGCAACTGCTCCAAGCAGCCTGGCTCAAGGTGATATTCTACCTAGTGACAGTACTGTACACGTGGTCTTGGAAGACCCTGGTCAACAGAATGTAGTCTTAAGCCAGTGATTGTTAACTTAAGAAGTTAATAGTTAAGACGAAATTATCGGGCTTTTCTTGTACATTTGCATGTTTTATGTAATATTTTCAATGGCTATGTTATTTATTTCTGCTCTCTCCGAGGAGTCTAACTTATTGTCAGATCATGTAATTGCTCTCCGAGGAATCTAACCTATTGTCAGATCATGTAATTGCTCTCCAAGGAGTCTAGCTTATTGTTAGATCATGTAACTGCTCTCCGAGGAGTCTAGCTTATTGTCAGATCATGTAACTGCTCCCCGAGGAATCTAACCTATTGTCAGATCATGTAGCTGCTCTCCGAGGAATCTAACTTATTGTCAGATCATGTAACTGTTCCCCGAGGAATCTAACCTATTGTCAGAGCATGTAATTGCTCTCCGAGGAATCTAACTTATTGTCAGATCATGTAATTGCTCTCCGAGGAATCTAACTTATTGTCAGATCATGTAATTGCTCTCCGAGGAATCTAACCTATTATCAGAGTATGTAATTGCTCTCCGAGGAATCTAACCTATTTTCAGATCATGTAATTGCTCTCGGAGGAGTCTAGCTTATTGTCAGATCATATAATTGCTCTCCGAGGAATCTAGCCTATTGTCAGAGCATGTAATTGCTCTCCGAGGAGTCTAGCTTATTGTCAGATCATATAATTGCTCTCCGAGGAATCTAACCTATTGTCAAGACAGAGCACAAAAACTATAACTAGCTTTATTGTCCCCAGCCTGTTTGAATGTACGAGAGTGCATCTGTCTGTCTGTCCATGCTTATGGTTTGGTGGCTACAAAGCAATGGAGAACAGGACTTCTCTATTCCCTCTTCCTTATGTGACTATTGTTCACAGTTCATGTGGCTAAATGAGCAAAGGTAGCAGTTGCAATAGGCAGTCACATAAACATGGCATGGTTTTAGAATGTGTCTAACAAATGGTGT
Organism: Archivesica marissinica; assembly: GCA_014843695.1. Classification (NCBI taxonomy): domain Eukaryota; kingdom Metazoa; phylum Mollusca; class Bivalvia; order Venerida; family Vesicomyidae; genus Archivesica; species Archivesica marissinica. The sequence goes on along the minus strand of CM026404.1, from coordinate 36,416,729 downwards.
CCGCTCTCTAACCGGAGTACTTACATGGATTATCCGATCTGCTGTGGACATGGAGACGATGTTTATTCGCATAATGTCTTGATCATGTTCACATTTGAGTTGTTGCCCTTGGATTATGGATAATATCTTCCGATTTGGGATGTCCACTCTATAACTGGGTTATTGGATCTCTTACATTTCTCTTGTTTGTTTTTGAAATACCTCCTCATTCAAACCCCAGGCCCCTACTAGTTTCAGAGGTTAAAAATGGAAACGATACCGGTAATATAGTCCGCCTCTGTGGTCGAGTGGCTATGGTCGTTGACTTGTATACCACTGTAACCTATCATCATTGATGGTCACGGATTCGAGCCCCGCCGTGTTTCATTTATATGAAAAATTTGGCAGTTAGTTATGGAGGTTGGTGCACCAAGTACTGGTTAACCGCTGGAGCCTGTCCAGGAAATGTGTTAGGTAAACTGCCCGTCGCTCAAATGGGCAACCGGTAGCGACGTTAATTAACGTAAACACACAATTGTTAGTAGGTGGAGGCAATGTAAATAAGCTTAAACATCATCATTGTTAGTAAACAGGTTAACAACTCACAATTTATTAAACTAGGTTCTATCACACAAACCTATAAATGATTATGCACACCATTTCATCTTGCATATAGCAAATAGTACCGTAATATTTAGGCACGTTTGATCCATAGCTTATATTGGATTTGTCCGCCTCTGTGGTCGAGTCGTTAAGGGCGCTGACTTGTATACCACTGTAACCTATCGTCACTGATGGTCGCGGGTTCGAGCCCTGCTCAGACCGTGTCTCATTTATATGAAAAAGTTGGCAGTTTCTTACGGAGGTTGGTGCACCCAAGTACTGGTTAACCGCTGGAGCCTGCCCAGGAAAGGTGTTGTTAGGTAAACTGTCTGCCGGCGATATAGCCCAAAATGGTGCTGATGCAGGCGTAAAACCCGAAATATAACATAATATATTGGATTTATGTTGTACACATTGAGATGATGTGAGATGAACCATTCTTCTATTAAGCCATCGACCACTTCTCATCGACAACTGGCGAGCCTAATCTTGCCCGCGTGTATCTAGTTTTAAATGTATCCATTTTGGCAATCGTGGTTATTTTTGGGGGGAATATTCATCAGTTCTATTAACTTCACACACACACCAATAATAACTGCTCTAAATTACATACAAAATGTATATATGTACTGTATATATGTACTGTATATATGTACTGTATATATGTATCTATCCTTCCATCTATGCTTGGAATCGTGTTGAATTTCTGTTTGTTACTGCAAGACAATCTTTGTCTGATTATAGTTGTATCCATTCATCTGACACAGCTCATCCTAGGGAGGGAATGGGCGAAATAATTGCCCCGTGTGTAGCCCCACTTCGGCCATATAAAAAAAAACAAATACACGATATAGATATATCATCCTTCGATTATGGAAAACCCAGGCGCACCGCCGATCGCGCGCCACGTTTGGAGATTGCGAGCGCTGTTTGTGAGAACGCGCGCCACTTAAAACTTGATTATAATTACAAAGGAGGGCATATATTATAAAAGATACATCGTTACCTGAAACAAGAATCGTTTTATTATTTAATAACGAACCAAAGCAAAGTTATTGTCCACTTCCGGCACTCATCGGATTCGGAGCCGGAACTGTCCGTGTCGGTGTGACTGTCGCGTTCAGAGTCAGAATCACTGGCACTGCTGTCACTATCGTGCGTGGCTTTAGTGATTTTTCGCTTTTTAAGTAGTAGATCGGATCCTGTTTCAATTTTGCGCTTTCGCGACTTTTGCAGATATTTCCCAACGGCATTATAGAGTATGGCGTCTTTGTCGGATTCGGTCCACACTAGATCGTTTACACGTACAAGCAATAGGTTTTCCATCGTTTGGTGTTTCATACTAAGACGGCGATCGGACAACATTGCAGTGAGATGACTGAAGCCGCACTCCACGACGCTGTTACTGACAGCAATTGAAAATACGATTTCTACGAGCAGACAAATGTTCGGAAACTGGAGCCTTCGATATTTCAAAAGTTTGCGCCATAGGCGGCGCACTTTCAGTTTTGGATAGTATTGTTTAGTGGCTACTTTCACATCGCACCACTCCGTTTTTAACATATCATCGTCGGGGTTAAATCCCGCAAACTTGAGAGTTTCTGAATAGTGTTCTGCCAATTTGGTAATCGATTCCAAGTCGACTTTTGACGATTGCCAATTTGCAGGATCGACCCATTGCATATGGCGGAATATGGAATCATCAGCCTTGAACAACGCGAATCTTGAGTCAATGCATGTCATAATAGCCTCAATTGTTCTGTGCGCTAGATTCACTGTTTCGTCCAATATTATGTTAGCCATGTTATCAGATTGACATCCTTTCAAACCATCATATTTCTGTTGTATAAACTCTCTATTCGTGGCCTTACGATGCATCGTTCCGAGTTTTGGCATTTTAACTTCAACTGACACGACGCTACTTTCCTCTGAATGAGTCATTGTTAACTTCATCATAGAATTTTTTGTGATTGCATCAACAGTGGTCAGTGTTTGCTTGAGTTCAGTCAACGCTGTCTCCATTTTAACGACAGCGGGTAGAATATCAAACACGAATAGACTGTCCTTTTCGAAAACCAAAGAGAGTATTGACACCACATCTAGTATCGTCCTGTACAAACAACACACCATAATGAACTTATAGTTCTGCAGCTTGTTTAAGAAGCCCTGTAGCTTGGCTTTGATTTTTTTGTAGTCTGGATCCGCGATCCCATCTTCGAACACCTGGATGAGAAGTACCCAGTTGTTCAATAAGTTTTTAATTGCTTTCCTGTGGTGGTTCACAAACCTAGTGGAGGTTAATTTCGGAAGTTTATACACCGTCGCGTCTAGGACCCGAGCAGCCTCCTTAAAATGGCGGCTGAACTTTCCAGATTGCTTAAAGAACTTGTACAACGATTGCATGAACTCTTCAACGTTTTCCATGTCTTTTTCCTTCAAAATGGAGTCTTTAATAGCCAACTCAAGACGATGTGCAACACAGTGAATGTTGACTAACCACGGCCTTCCATCTTCTTTAAAACGTGTTAGTAAACCCGATTTGTTGCCAAAATTTACAGATGCCCCATCGGCTGCAGCAGCAACTTCGGTGAATTTATACCTATCGGCTGGTATCTTAAGTCTATTTAGAAATACATCGTCAATGGCAACTTTTAACACGCGAGCATTAGCATCACCAAATGAGTCCAAATCTTGCAAAGCGAGGACGTAATAGGTTGGCCTTCCCTCGTACACCGCTCTAACAAGAACAAGTTCCTTCTCTGCCCCTGTTTTCCTTGCCTGCGAGCCATCTGACATTACCGTGAAAGCGTTAACCCCGCACAAAATGTCTGCAATCTTTTCCCGAATAGAATTGGCGATGAAACATAGAATTTCCCTAACACAGTCAGAATTATCAGCACCTTGAATAAGATTAACTCCATTAGCTTTCTGGACTTTAATCATTGTCTCAAATGTTGTCAATGGTTGACCGTCAACGGCCAGAAGGTATGCCGTCTTGAATAGCTTGAGATACGCATCCCGTGACTGCTGTTTGAGAGCGATATTAATCTTTGGCTGTTTTATTACGTTTGTCGCAGATGCACTAATGCTGGCTAATAACGAGTCACCAGGGTTAGAGTCCATTTTCTCCCTCTCCACATCACTAAATTCCCCACCCATTTCTTTCTCCACTTCTATTCCAATTTCATGGGCTTTCGATGTAAGATGTCTGTTCACAGTATGTTTTGATACGAAGTTGGTGCCCACAACATATTTGTCAACGTCCGTAGTGACTTTCCCGCGCAGTTTATCACTTTTCTTTATGTGGTCTGCATGTCGAGCGCAGGTTTTGCACCATACTTCATGCACATATTCAATGCCATGCTTATCTTTAACAGTTTTAAATCCAATTAGCGACCCGACGTTCCAATTTAGGAATGTTTTTAATTGCACGGAGTGCCCCTTTGTTTTAGTATCTGCCATAGCTGACTATATGTATATTGACAACAATTAAATGTGTGTGATCATTCCGAGAGTTGGTTGTATTATGCCAGCTTAAAATATAATGCGACAATCATTGCATCGTATCAAAGGATGCCGATAAAAAAAAATCCGCATCACTGTACCTGTCAAAGCCTTTGAGTCATAAGCCGCACGTGGACTACAAAGTCAAACACATCGTCGCAGACACCCACGCTTGAAATGAAACTACAAAGGTGCCGACAACCGGATCGGAGAGTTCATTGTTGCAGTGAAATATGCAACGTTTTAGAAACAATTTTAACCACATCAATGCTAACAGCGCGCGCATGTTTCGAGGCGCTCGGTCTGTCGCGCGTCTAGTCTTGATTTCGGGCGCGTGCAGGCGCGCGGGCGCGATCGCGCGCCTCAAAATCGAAGGACTGGATATATAGACTCGAATGAAATGCTAAACAAATACGGGACTTGGAGAAAAATAGTATGAAACATTTATTTCCCTTTATTGTAATATGCCATTTGTCATTTTTGAGTCTTTGATACTATTTTGGAGGGAAAAAAGTGCGTATTATACATAGGCGAAATATACAAAATCGTGTCCAGTAATTTATCTACACTGGCCATTGTAAAGTGCTGTATTCAAATGATGTATTTAATGGTCATATTTTGTATTTTAACCTTATTTTGTTGAAATTTATTAAATTAGTTTATACAAATTTATTTTACCAAAAGTTTTTACAACGTTAGATTAAACACTCTCGAGACCTCATTCTTGATGGAATCCATCGCCATGAGGGAAAGAGAAGAGACAAATGTGGAATTTAAATGCCCTTGCCTAAGGGCACAATCATAACGGCTACAGATGGGTACAAACTCCGGGCTTTCACATCTGAAGCGAACACTCTACCACAGTGCTATCACGACTTCCACAAAATAAAATTTATTAAATAACGACCATTTACGGGTGCATAGACCTAGGTTGAGCCTTGATCGGGCTGGGGGGGGGGGGATATATGTACAAAGAACACAAATGTATTGCACAATGTTCTAGCCATAATTTATGTTTTCCAATAAAAATCTATTCTCACTACTTTATTGTTGCCAGTCTCTACAGTTGAAGACTTGGAAGTTTTCAGATTTGAGTCACCAGTTCTAGCACCATTTAATTAAGGAATGAATCACGGTTTAATAGTTTCCATCGGGGTATGAACTACATTGGACGTGTTTAAAGTACATGTATATGGAGACATTAGGTTTCCATGCTAACTTTAGACACGCCCAATGTAGTTCATACACCGATGGGAATTATTAAATTACGATTCATTACTTATATTTACATTAATTATTCTTTTCAATGGCGCAAAGAAAAAATATTGAATTTTTAAAATGTGTTTCGGCCATATTTAATTTAGTTTATACAAATTTATTTTAGCTCGATTGCGAAACAAGTTCTTTCAACTTATATAAATCACTCTCGAGACCTTATTCCTAATGGAATCCATCGCCACGAGGGAGAGAGGAGGCAACGTGGAATTTAAATGCCTTGCCTAAGGGCACAATCGTAAAGGCTCCAGTGGGGCTCGAACTCCGGACCTTTCGCACCTGAAGTGAAAGGTCCGGAGTTCATTAGTGAGGAAATTCAAAGAAAATATGTACAAGCAGGGCATAAACGTGTTCATCGAAGGAAATGCAATTGCAATGTACATATTCTATGTTATGATTGCTTTATGATTTATGAGGTTCCCTAATGCTATAGCTGTAACATATGCGAGAAATCTTTCAAACCCGACATGTGAAGAGCCACAAACTTATCCATGCAGGATAACGTTCAAACGGGATGTAAGAAAACGTCGCCTCAATATGATCGTTTACAGGATTAATCTTTAACTCCCCAGGTATTATTGGTGGATGAAGACCCTCGGTGCCCCTCTGAGTAATATTTCAGGCAAAGACCGACAGCCAGGTAGAACCACCGACCTTCCGCAAGCTATCTAGATAGCTTCCTCATATGTAGGAGTTCCACATTTCCAGTGGTTTGCGAACCTGTTCGATATGAAAGTCTGTAGAATAAACGTAAATTCTACATCAAGTTTGTATAATCTGGAAGAATAAAGAAAGAAGCTTATTGTTTCCTGTGAGTGTCGAGACAAATGTAACGTGTGCTAGGAAACTGTACATTTGTAGCGCCACAAGCTAATTCACATACGAGAATGTCTCCATGAATGTAACGTGTGCTAGGAAACTGGACATTTGTAGCGCCACAAGCTAATTCACACACGAGAATGTACCCATGAATGTAACGTGTGCTAGGAAACTGGACATTTGTAGCGCCACAAGCTAATTCACACACGAGAATGTAACGTGTGCTAGGAAACTGGACATTTGTAGCGCCACAAGCTAATTCATACACTAGAACGTCTCCATGAATGTAGCGTGCGAAAGTTGGCACATATTAGCTATATTCAGAAATCTGGAAATGGCGCAGAATGTACATGCTTAGTAACAAATACAATTGCCTCATAATGACCTGTGTACAAATTGTGGCACTCTTTCTGAACAGGAATATTACTTTAATATATGTACACAGGGATCATTCTAGAGGGCGAAATTGTCGCCCTAGGGACCATGACTTCGCCCTCTGGGGGTCCCACTTCTCCCTAAACAAAATATTTTTGGGTTTTTACCATTTTCAAACAAAATTGTGTCTAGTAAGATACACTGGGCCCATTATAAAGCACTTGTATTCAAATGTTGTATTAATGGTCGTACTGTGCATTTTAACCCTATTTTGCAGAAGTATATTAAATAACACCATTTAAGGAAGCGATCATGCGCTTTCTCACTTCTCCCAAAAATTCTGACCTAGAATGAACTCTGCTGTACATTTGACGACGTTTGTAAACTGAAAGAACTCTACATCTATATCTCTGCTATGATGCAAAGGCCTTCAATTCTACGCGATTGTTTGGTAGATACAAGTGTATTTACATGAAATACAACATACATGGACACTTTCATCCATATACAGTTTACATGAATATACATGGACACTCATCCATATACAGTTTACATGAATATACAACATACATGGACACTTTCATCCATATACAGTTTACATGAATATACATGGACACTTTCATCCATATACAGTTTACATGAATATACAACATACATGGACACTTTCATCCATATACAGTTTACATGAATATACAACATACATGGACACTTTCATCCATACAGTTTACATGTATATACAACGTACATGGACACTTTCATCCATATACAGTTTACATGTATATACAACATACATGGACACTTTAATCCATACAGTTTACATGTATATACAACGTACATGGACACTTTCATCCATATACAGTTTACATGTATATACAACATACATGGACACTTTCATCCATATACAGTTTACATGAATATACAACATACATGGACACTTTCATCCATACAGTTTACATGTATATACAACGTACATGGACACTTTCATCCATATACAGTTTACATGTATATACAACATACATGGACACTTTAATCCATACAGTTTACATGTATATACAACGTACATGGACACTTTCATCCATATACAGTTTACATGTATATACAACATACATGGACACTTTCATCCATATACAGTTTACATGAATATACAACATACATGGACACTTTCATCCATACAGTTTACATGTATATACAACGTACATGGACACTTTCATCCATATACAGTTTACATGTATATACAACGTACATGGACACTTTCATCCATATACAGTTTACATGAATATACAACATACATGGACACTCATCCATATACAGTTTACATGAATATACATGGACACTTTCATCCATATACAGTTTACATGAATATACATGGACACTTTCATCCATATACAGTTTACATGAATATACAACATACATGGACACTTTCATCCATATACAGTTTACATTAATATACATGGACACTTTCATCCATATACAGTTTACATGAATATACATGGACACTTTCATCCATATACAGTTTACATGAATATACATGGACACTTTCATCCATATACAGTTTACATGAATATACATGGACACATTCATCCATATACAGTTTACATGAATATACATGGACACTTTCATCCATATACAGTTTACAGGAATATACAACATACATGGACACTTTCATCCATATACAGTTTACATGAATATACAACATACATGGACACTCATCCATATACAGTTTACATGAATATACAACATACATGGACACTTTCATCCATATACAGTTTACAGGAATATACAACATACATGGACACTTTCATCCATATACAGTTTACATGAATATACATGGACACATTCATCCATATACAGTTTACAGGAATATACAACATACATGGACACTTTCATCCATATACAGTTTACATGAATATACATGGACACTTTCATCCATATACAGTTTACATGAATATACATGGACACATTCATCCATATACAGTTTACATGAATATACATGGACACTTTCATCCATATACAGTTTACAGGAATATACAACATACATGGACACTTTCATCCATATACAGTTTACATGAATATACAACATACATGGACACTCATCCATATACAGTTTACATGAATATACAACATACATGGACACTTTCATCCATATACAGTTTACATGTATATACAACATACATGGACACTTTCATCCATATACAGTTTACAGGAATATACAACATACATGGACACTTTCATCCATATACAGTTTACATGTATATACAACATACATGGACACTTTCATCCATATACAGTTTACATGAATATACAACATACATGGACACTTTCATCCATATACAGTTTACATGAATATACAACGTACATAGACACTTTCATCCATATACAGTTTACATGTATATACAACATACATGGACACTTTCATCCATATACAGTTTACATGAATATACATGGACACTTTCATCCATATACAGTTTACATGAATATACAACATACATGGACACTTTCATCCATATACAGTTTACATGTATATACAACATACATGGACACTCATCCATATACAGTTTACATGTATATACAACATACATGGACACTTTCATCCATATACACTTTACATGAATATACATGGACACTTTCATCCATATACAGTTTACATGTATATACAACATACATGGACACTTTCATCCATATACAGTTTACATGAATGTACAACATACATGGACACTTTCATCCATATACAGTTTACATGAATATACAACATACATGGACACTTTCATCCATATACAGTTTACATGAATATACAACATACATGGACACTTTCATACATATACAGTTTACATGAATGTACAACATACATGGACACTTTCATCCATATACAGTTTACATGAATATACAACATACATGGACACTTTCATCCATATACAGTTTACATGTATACACAACATACATGGACACTCATCCATATACAGTTTACATGTATATACAACATACATGGACACTTTCATCCATATACAGTTTACATGAATATACAACATACATGGACACTTTCATCCATATACAGTTTACATGTATATACAACATACATGGACACTCATCCATATACAGTTTACATGTATATACAACATACATGGACACTTTCATCCATATACACTTTACATGTATATACAACATACATGGACACTTTCATCCATATACAGTTTACATGTATATACAACATACATGGACACTCATCCATATACAGTTTACATGAATATACAACGTACATAGACATTTATTTTAGCTCAATTGCGAAACAAGTTCTTACAACTTATATTAATCACTACCGATACCTCCTTTCGTGGTGGAATCCATCGCAACGAGGGAGAGAAGAGGCAACATGGAATTTAATAATGCCTTGCCTAAGGCACAATCGTAACGGCTCCAGCAGGGCTCGGGCATTTCGCATCTGAAGCAAGCATGCTATCACCACTTCCACGTGTAGATTTAGCAAGAGTACCACTAATGTCGGATAAAAAATAGCACAAGCTAGATGCAGCGATATATGTGGTACCAACTTTATTGGACCATCCATTTAAAGTGACATTACATCGCACCCCCCCCCCCAAAAAAAAAACATGCATTTTTTTATGTATAAATGCATTGCTATTACAAATTCTTCCGTTCGAGCCCAGCTCAGGCCGTGTCTCATTTATATGAAAAAGTTGGCAGTTTCTTACGGAGGTTGGTGCACCCAAATACTGGTTAACCGCTGGAGCCTGCCCAGGAAAGGTGTTTTTAGGTAAACTGCCCGCCGGCGATATAGCCCAAAATGGTGCTGATGCAGGCGTAAAACCCGAAATATAAAAAAATATAACAAATTCTTCCGAAATAATAACATTGACAGTGATTTGTGGTCTGCAAACTCCCACCCAAGTGAAAGTAGGATATCATATGATGGCCAGCCTCACTCCTGAATTGAGGTATGTGCATCATTGGAGAATATACTAAACAACGCAAGATACTGTCGCTTAGAGATAATTTAAATCTGATTAGTCCAAAAATAAAATGGGAGATTTAAATGACAACGGTAAATCGTTTGTTATTCATGATACACGAGTTGTATTACGTATGGATGTTGACCGTGTTTGCATACTATTATTATGTCAACAAAATCGTATACGATAGTTTTTTTTAGACAAATAATTGGAAAACAATCACATCATATAATAGGAAATTACATTCTTTAGAAAGTTGCGTAGTCACCTATGTAGTGTCGCTTTAACTTGCTATGTCGTTCTGGTCGGTGAAATTAGAACATCTCTGCTTCACATATCTATTTCGTTACAGCAATGTACAAACTTTGAAACACTTCTACGACCAGTTCTTTCACCTGCTTTGCAAGAACTTACTCGTAGACTCGTGTGTTCGTCTAAAGCTGCCTTATAGTTTTTCATGTTAATGTCGTGTGAGACGTCTATTATGATCTGAACACGTTGCTTACTGAATTTGTATGATTTCGGAACATGTGAAAGTAGGTATGTACGTGCGTGCGTGCGTGCATGCGATCATATAAGATATAAAATATTCAACATTGTGATCAAAATACATAAAACGCTACAATTACACCTGGCCAACAAAACAAACATTTGCCAGTCTTATGTCAACAAACTCCAAAATTACTTTGAACAATCTTTGCAAATTCATTTACCATGCTAACCTGTTAAGAAATGTAATGTCGTAAAAATTGCTTGTTATATGAGACAATATAAAATTAGACACAATATGAGAGTAGAGACAATATAAGATAAGATACAATCTAAGATAAGAGACACTATAAGATTAGAGACAATATAAGATTAGAGATAAGATAAGAGACAATATAAGATAAGAGATAAGATAAGAGACAATATAAGATAAGAGAGACAATATAAGATTAGAGACAATATAAGATTAGAGATAAGATAAGAGACAATATAAGATAAGAGATAAGATAAGAGACAATATAAGATAAGAGACAATATAAGATTAGATATAAGATAAGAGACAATATAAGATAAGAGATAAGATAAAGACAATATAAGATAAGAGACAATATAAGATTAGAGACAATATAAGATAAGAGACAGATAAGATTGAGATAGAGACAATATAAGATAAGAGACAATATAAGATAAGAGACAATATAAGATTAGAGACAATATAAGATAAGAGACAATATAAGATTAGAGACAATATAAGATAAGAGACAATATAAGATTAGAGATAAGATAAGAGACAATATAAGAGACAATATAAGATAAGAGACAATATTAGATTAGAGACAATATTAGATTAGAGACAATATGAGATTAGAGACATGATAAGATTAGAGACAATATATGATAAGAGACAATATATAAGAGACAATATAAGATTAGAGACAATATAAGATATGAGACAATATAAGATAAGAGACAATATCTGAAAAGAGACAATATAAGATAAGAGACAATATAAGATAAATGACAATATAAGATAAGAGACAATATAAGATTAGAGACAATATAAGATAAGAGACAATATAAGATAAGAGACAATATCTGATAAGATACAATATAAGATAAGAGACAATATAAGATTAGAGACATGATAAGATAAGAGACAATATAATATAAGAGACAATATAAGATAAGAGACAATATAAGATAAGAGACAATATCTGATAAGAGACAATATAAGATAAGAGACAATATAAGATAAGAGACAATATAAGATAAGAGACAATATAAGATAAGAGACAATATAAGATTAGAGACAATATAAGATAAGAGACAATAGTAGAGATAAGATAAGAGACAATATAAGATAAGAGACAATATAAGATAAGAGACAATATAAGATAAGAGACAATATAGATAAGAGACAATATAAGATAAGAGATAAGATAAGAGACAATATAAGATAAGAGACATATAAGATTAGAGACAATATATGATAAGATTAGAGACATGATAAGATTAGAGACAATATAATATTAGAGACAATATAAGATTAGAGACAATATATGATAAGAGACAATATAAGATAAGAGACAATATGAGATTAGAGACAATATAAGATAGATATAAGATAAGAGACAATATAAGATAAGAGACAATATAAGATTAGAGACATGATAAGATTAGAGGCAATATAAGATTAGAGACATGATAAGATAAGAGACAATATAAGATAAGTGACAATATAAGATAAGAGACAATATAAGATAAGTAACAATATAAGATAAGAGACAATATAAGATTAGAGACAATATAAGATAAGATACAATATAAGATTAGAGACAAGATAAGAGACAATATAAGATTAGAGACATATAAGATAAGAGACAATATAAGATTAGAGACATATAAGATTAGAGAAATATAAGAGACAATATAAGATAAGAGAAATATAAGATAAATATAAGATAAGAGACAATATAAGATTAGAGACAATATAAGATTAGAGACAATATAAGATTAGAGACAATATAAGATTAGAGACAATATAAGATAAGAGACAATATAAGTTAAGAGCAATATAGATTAGAGACAATATAAGATAAGAGACAATATAAGATAAGAGACAATATAAGATAAGAGACAATATAAGATAAGAGACAATATAAGATAATAGACATATAAGATAAGAGACAATATAAGATAGAGACAATATAAGATAGAGCAATATAGATAGAGCAATTTAAGATAAGAGACAATATAAGATAAGAGACAATATAAGATAAATGACAATATAAGATAAGAGACAATATAAGATTAGAGACAATATAAGTTAAGAGACAATATAAGTTAAGAGACAATATATGAGAAGAGACAATATAAGATAAGAGACAATATAAGATAAGATACAATATAAGATAAGAGACAATATAAGATAAGAGACAATATAAGATAACTGACAATATAAGATAAGAGACAATATAAGATTAGAGACAATATAAGATAAGAGACAATATAAGATAAGAGACAATATAAGATAAGAGACAATATAAGATAAGAGACAATATAGATAGGACAATATGATAGGACATATAAGATAAGAGACATATAAGATAAGAGACAATATAAGATTAGAGACAATATAAGATAAGAGACAATATAAGATTAGAGACATTATAAGATAAGAGACAATATAAGATAAGAGACAATATAAGATAAGAGACAATATAAGATAAGAGACAATATAAGATAAGAGACAATATAAGATTAGAGACAATATAAGATAAGAGACAATATAAGATAAGAGACAATATAAGATTAGAGACAATATATGATAAGAGACAATATAAGATAAGAGACAATATAAGATAAGAGACAATATAAGATTAGAGACAATATAAGATAAGAGACAATATAAGATAAGAGACAATATAAGATAAGAGACAATATAAGATAAGAGACAATATAAGATTAGACAATATAAGATAAAACAATATAGATAGAGACAATATAAGATAAGAGACACTATAAGATAAGAGACAATATAAGATAAGAGACAATATAAGATAAGAGACAATATAAGATAAGAGACAATATAAGATAAGAGACAATATTGATAAGAGACACTATAAGATAAGAGACAATATAAGATAAGAGACAATATAAGATAAGAGGCAATATAAGATAAGAGACAGTATAAGATTAGAGACAATATAAGATAAGAGACAGATAAGATACAATATAGATAAGAGACAATATAAGATAAGAGACAATATAAGATAAGAGACAATATAAGATTAGAGACAATATAAGATTAGAGACAATATAAGATAAGAGACAATATAAGATAAGAGACAATATAAGAGACAATATAAGATTAGAGACAATATAAGATTAGAGACAATATAAGATTAGAGACAATATAAGATAATATACAATATAAGATAAGAGACAATATAAGATAAGAGACAATATAAGATAAGAGACAATATAAGATTAGAGACAATATAAGATAAGAGACAATATAAGATAAGAGACAATATAAGATAAGAGACAATATAAGATTAGAGACAATATAAGATTAGAGATAATATAAGATTAGAGGCAATATAAGATAAGAGGTACTATAAGGTTAGAGACAATATAAGATAAGAGACAATATAAGATTAGAGGCAAGATAAGATAAGAGACAATATATGATAAGCGACAACATAAGATAAGATATAAGATTGGAGACAAAATAAGAAGTGACAATATATGCTTCTATTGTTGGTCCTCCCAGGAGTAACGATGGCGGTATGAGTAGCGGGCAGGAAGCGGTCACGTAAATGTGACGTCAGAATATGACGGTCCTGTTCTGGCGTCGTCACGCGTGGTCGACCAGTACGTGGGCGGTCGTCAGTTGATCCACGTATTCGGTATCGTCCAAGTAGACGTGTGATCGTGATCCGGGACACACCGATGCGATTAGCGACGTCGTTATGACGTAAACCAGCTTCAACCATCCCAATTGCTCGCATTTTGGTCGAGTCTGGGCATTTCTTTTGAGGAAAATGCAGATCGTTTTAGTGTTTTTGCTCGAAGTAATTACAATATGAGTACAAACTGGTTTGTGGATCTATCCATGTATAGCAAATCGTGTTCCTCGAGGACCACGTGCAAAACGGAAAATCAGCGTTAATTGGATGCATTATTTACCTTTGTATATGGATGAATATCATAGTCATACGTCACTCCGAACTGAAAAGTGGTGGCTTATCACAGGCATTTATATGTTTGCATCTTTTTCGTCAAATTGGTTTGGTATCGTTTCTTTTTTGACTCCGTATATCATAATATCTACACCATTACAGTATATAAGTGAGTGATTGGATTAGCGATAAAAGTGGCAATATGAACCATAGACCCAAACACCGCCGTAAGAATGACAACCGTGATGTGGCCAGTAGCCTACAGTGAGTGGGCCGGTACAGTGGTCCGCCCATCACCACACGACATAGCTCGAACCCAAGAGATTGGACATAAGAACTGTTTAAGAATGATTAACTCCCAACTCAGATTTGGGGAAAGGTGATCAGCAACTACCTCACAGGTGAAAACTACAATTATTGGGGGTAAGCCACCTACGCTATACACATTATAATGAATATTTAAAAATAACAATTTTAACATAAGTATGTGAGATGGTACGGTGGTCGCCATATCGGACAGGTGGGTTTTCTCCGGGTACTCCGGTTTCCTCCCACACGAATGACCACATAATTATACGCTTTCACCCGCGCCAACGAGAGTGATTAATTTAAGTTGTTCGAACTTGCTTCGCAATCGTTGTAAAATAAATAAAGTGGAAATATTCTTTAACCTACGCTATTAACACTATAAAGCATATTTAAAAATAACAATTTTAAATCAGACGCCACCTCACTTCAAGCACTTGCAGGCCAGCAGCCTACGAAATGTCTTTCTGTATTTAGAATTGTGGTAAGCGTTCAGAAACGGATTTACTGCGGATTTGACCCATACCCACCAGTAAAAGAATTCATACACGATAGGATTCATGCATACATCGTTGCAGAACGACACTATTACTGTTAGAATTGTGTATGGGGCCCAGCATATAACAAACGCTGCAACAAGGGCCGCTAGACTCCGAGCCGCCTTCACAAAGCCTCTGTCTTGCATTGCGATCCGTAACTCGTTGTTTGGGTCATTCTGGCAACAACCATCACATATGTGAGTATCCCGCATGTTGTCTTGCACGGACTCGTGTCGTACACAACAGCTATTATTGTCATTTTTCATCGCCTCTGTTCGGCTGTTGTGAGCACCGCCTGTATTCCTGCGTCTAAATGGTTGATCAACTATTGTTCCCGGCCGATGACGCCAATGCGCACGTGATATACCACTTCCCGTTTGTCTAACGGATGCACATATGCTTAAAGGGTCAACCACATCCGGGGCAATTCGCCGACGTCGTTTTATCAACCATCTGATTTCTCGGTAAATTGCGGTGTTGATTATGAACAGACCGATTGCGGGTAGGAGGAATTCTATGCAGGCGGTAACAGCTGTGACGTCAGAATCATAAGCAAACTCCACGTGACAATCTGACTCCGGAACAGTTGAGTACCCCACCCACTGATCCCACCATATGATCATTGGACTGTAAACGAGAAATGCCAATACCCATGACGTGGCTAATTGGAATGTTGCCAATTTAGGAGTAATGCTTGTGCAATAATGGATCCCCATTTTGATATAAAGTAATCTATCTAAACTAATAATCAACATCGTCAGGACAGCTTCCATGCAAAACGTAAAATCCGCCGCGAGCCACGTCTTGCAGAGCACGCGACCAAACGGCCACTTTCCATACAGGGAATACACAATGTATGCAGGAATACTAATGCACGCAATGCATAGATCGGTTATTGCAAGATTTAGAATGTACATATCATTAACTGTTCTTGGCCGACCTATTGCGATGAACGCGTATATTGTCAGCACGTTGCCGACGGTGGCTACAATGCTGAGCATCGTTACTCCTACTGCTGATGGTATGGCAATTTCTGCCGGCATTCGGTCTAATTCGTCGTCGGAGTTTCCCGACGTATGTGATACGTTACTCGATCGGTTCCCAAACGCTGATGCACTTCCATTTAGACAGGCATTATCAGTTGTCCCAAAGGTTGTCATCAGATACACTACAATAAAAAAATTAAATCTTAGATATTCATGTAGCCCAGGCTTATTTTATCTGTTTGTAGAATATATTATATTATGTATTATTCATGTACTGCAAGCAATGCTCTCTTATCTGTATATGTACGGTAGCTGTTCCTTCTCTTCTACGGCGGTTACCGATGTGTGTCCAGTCTATTGTGTTCTCTACTTGTTGTGTAACGTCATGCATTTATGTCCGAGTGATAGTACGGGAGAATGACGTATGATAGGTCAAATAACCAATCCACGGTTAACCTCAACTAAACCCGTTTTACCGCCCTTATAACATTCCGCGCACTTGACAGAAGGAAGTCGATAGAGATACCTCGACATTGTCATGTCGAACTATTGTATATGTATATCAACTCGTTATAAACATATCTACCTCTGATCTATTTTAGTATGTACACAGTAATCATTGTCGATTCTGGTCTCCCTGTTTTCTGTATATATATATATTATATAACGGATCGATTGAACCTCGTTTCGGGTTGGTGTATTATCTTTCCCCGAAGTCACCGGTTACATTCGTAAATAAATGGACCATTACCCTAGACAATGGTTTTCCATGATGTCAGTCTGATCCATTGCATTCAGCATTTCTGTTTCTAAATGACAAATACAGTCAAACCTGTCTTAAGCAGCCAGACAAGGGAATCACAGAAAGTGGCTGCTTAGTGCAGGTGGCTGCTTAATAGAGGTCGAATGTATAGTAAAACAACATATTGAGAATCTTGAAACTGGCTGCTTAATACAAGTTGACTGCTTAACAGAGGTGACCACTAACACAGGTTTGACTATATACATATAAATACCATATCTTTCACTCCTGTTGATTTCATACCATATTTTATGAAACGATCTGTGGAATTTCGCTATTGAGCGATCCTTTCTTTAAAAAAATTATGTAGCAGTGTCATACAAGTTCGGTCTGTTGTGGTACAGAAGACCACCTACATTTAGTTTATACACATTTATGTTAGCTCGATTGCGAAACAAGTTCTTACAGCTTATATTAATAACTCTCGAGACCTCATTCCTGATGGAATCCATCGCCACGAGGGAACGAGAAGAGACAACATGGAATTTAAATGGCTTGCCGAAGGACACAATCGTAACGGTTCCAGCAGGACTCGAACTCTGGACCTTTCGCACCTGAAGCGAATGCTCATCCACTGCGCTATCACGACTTCCACATACATTTAGTTTAGTTTAAACATATTTTAGTCAGTTCATTCAATATATATACGGTATACAACTACACAGGCTATTTGAAATAGATTGGAAAACCAGCTGAGAGCTTATGTAAATTCCTTTGCATGAGGATGTCGCAATATAAAGTTGTTAGCATTGAGAGCGGTTGGTGAGTAATGACGGGCATTGTCTTAAGTACCTTCACTTACAGCACTGTGCCGATTAGCGCAGTAGTTAGCGCGCTCGCCTCTCACCAATGCAACCCGGGTTCGATCCTCGGACCGGGAAGTATGTGAGATGGTACGGTGGTCGCCAGATCGTACAGGTGCGTTTTCTCCGGGTACTCCGGTTTCCTCCCAATCGAATGACCACATTTACGCTTTCATCCACGTCAACAAGAGTGATTAATATTAACTTGCTTCACAATTGTTGTAAAATAAATTAAGTTTAAAATTTACAACACTGTCATATCGTAACTACTGTAACTAAATGACAATATTCACTCGGCAAGTATCAAACTCCGTGGTACCCTACTTAACATTTCCAATAGTGGTGTTGGATCTGGGAACCTAAACATATTCAGTCTCACAAAACTGTATAGGACAGTAGTATTGCCGACATCCCTATACGGGTGTGAACTGTGGAGCTATCTTACATCCGCCAATATCCTTAAAATCGAACGAGTCCATAGAGTTTGCATAAAATATATTCAACGCCTACCATTGTTCACTAATAATCAGGCATTACTCAGCTGTCTGGGCCTTGTTCCGATTGAAACAGAAATTAATTACAAGAAACTCCAGTTTCTGGGTCAACTCGTCCGACTACCCTGCCAATATCTCTCGAAACGTATCTTTATAAACAGGTTGGTACGCTATAAATCTTGCATTGAAAGACAAAGCCTTGGGTTTATTCCTGATGTGCTTGGATTACTTAGGAAGTATGATCTCATGCATTATGTAGATATCTTTCTTGAAAGTGCATACTTTTCATCGAAATATCAATGGAAATATATTCTTAAACGGAATGTATATGGAATAGATTCCGAAGAAGGTACTATATCAGCATGTAGCTCCTTGCCTACAGGTATTGGTAAAACTATATTCCAAAAACAGGAACCTTGTACTATCTGGCAATTAAGCCGTAAATTCCCAAGTGTAAAAATGTACTGTTTCACAGCTATATATGTACTGTGTAGATTACTTTCTTTCTCACGTCCTGAGTTATGCACACAATGCGATAACTGTGTTGTGAACTTAGTTGTTCATAAGCTGTTATTATGTACATCTCGGGATAAATTAAGAAAGTGCTTATGGCAGAACATCAGTTGTGTGACTGGTATTAAGACATACATTGATTTTATCAAACAACCACCCGAGACACAGATATATGATATGCTTGCAGGACTGGAGACACATGAACTTCCAGACACCGCAAGCGAAACACTTATGATAATATGTTTTAGGGCATTCTGGCAAATGCTCCAAACTTAAGGTTGTGGTAAATCAGTAATATGAACATGTTTGCTTCTATTTAAATACCATTGTATTGCTTTTAGGTACCTGAACCGTTTTCTTTACTGAAGAATGGTGTTCCGGTTATAAACACTGTAACATCTTTTGTGTGCGCTACCATCATCTCTTTCCCTTGCATTTCGTTTCGGCAAGTAATGATGATCGGTATACACTAATTAATAGCTGCATGGTTATGTCAGTTCTTATGACCATTATTGTACACTTGTACTACTTTGTATATATGTATGTTTATATGTGTCCATGTAAAACGTGTAATTGTATATTATGTATGTTCACTTGAGCTCTTCATGTATATGGAGGTAATAAAAGGATTAATTATAGGTGAAGACCTCTATAAGCTAACTATGTGTAAACTACATTTACTCGGCAGATTCTCCAACCTCCGCAAACGATTCGTATCATATCATTCACACACATATCTTCATTTTGATGACTACATGGTATAAGCTTCATGTAGCCACGTGATGCGTGCACATGATGATCTGCAGTCATCCTTTGTCAGAGTGCTTGAATCTTGCATTTCGTTTCGGTAAGATCCACTCAGGTTTATGTTGTGCGTTGATCACTGGTGCACCGGTATAATAATAATACTAATAATAATAACAATAATGACTTTATTTAACGAGAGAACACATTTAACAAAAGTTAATCTACCATGCGGTCATCAACATAGATATACAAATCAAATGATAGGACTATAAGTGAAAACTGTATATGTAGACCTATGTTTTACGTTTATTTATCGTCGCTACCGGTTGCCCATATGAGCCACGCCTCCAGAAGAGATTAGTCATTTTAGATTTTTGGAGGATAGTGCAACGATACAGACAAGGACCCATTCCAGAGTATTCTCTGGTTCTTTTACGTGCACGGTGTACAGCACAGACACGAGACCTCGGTTTAAAGTCACATCTGAAGGGATGTTAATTTTATTATGGTCAGACGAAAGCTCGAATCTGCGATTCCTGGATTACCAGTTCAGTGTGTTACCACTGGACTACATATCCGTATGTAAAAACTGTATATTGGGATATTTGTGGTTTATATACATATACATTGTACATGTATGTGTATATATTTATTTATATAAAAATGTGTATATTATGCTAGAACTGTGTATGCACCAGTGTTAATATCATTGTGAAGTTATGTACTTTATTTGTATCATAAATTATATACCTTTCTCTGTAAATATCATATTGTACTTGACGTGTGTTGTAGCAATGTGTTGTATACTTGTCACGTATAATTGTCATTTGTATTAGATTGTGCTCGTTGTAAATTAGATGTTTATGGTTATGAGGGTGACACCCCCCCCCTTTTGGTACGCGGGATTCAGGGCCTATTTAGTCCGTATTCGGGACGCAAGAGCGTCGTACGCGGTACGCAATAAAAACATCTTTTGGTATTCAGTACACAAGATTTTCAATATAAATTGTTTTCTTGGACAATAATCTACGTTCTATTACAAATTTAACTTGTCAAGTATAATTATCATTTGTATTAGTATGTGTTCTTTGTCAATTAGACGTTTATGTTTATATTGCATGTTGCTCTCCTGCAGTGGAGGAAATAAAGATACCTCTCTATTTAGTTTAATCATATTTTATTGCTTATTTATATACAATATAATTACAAATATAAACATGGTAAATATATAAGCAAACTGATACAACTGCAATGCTACGCTTATACTTGCACAGTGCACGAATAAAATCTAGAAGCAAATGGGTTGGTCAACAAGTTTTACCAACATTAGCTAGTGCCCTCCCCAATAAACCAGATTAATGTTAACAAAATGACCGTAGCGATGTGTACTGTAATAACTATATTATTTTAGATGAAAATAAATGATCAGGATTAGAAAGGACAAAAAAAAAAAAAATAGAAAAAAATAAAATAACTAGAGAAGCATTCTGTAACAGCTCTCTGCTTCTGCGCCATACGCACCATACACCCAGCCAGCCAACCAGACCCAACCACCTACCACCAAATAGAGAATCGGCTCGGAGAGAACAGCAGATATGTACTTGCATTGTGTTAGTAGATAGTATGACGCTCAAAGCGTTTAGTGCTTTTGATGAAAATTTGGACTTTTTTGAAAATATATTCATTGATGTTTTATTTTCGAAACCAAACAATGATATTACCTGTACCCGATAGCAGCGAACCTGCCGCATTGGAGAGATCAGTGCAAGCTAGGTTCTAACAACGGCGTGCTAGACCACGCGACCACAGAGGCTGATTGCCGGCTTATATTGAAACTGAATATATAGTTTCACGAATCATTTTATTCTTCGACGTCGACTTAAGCAAAATAGATAGTGTGTTTTTTACGTTTATTTATCGTCGCTACCGGTTGCCCATATGAGCGACGCCTCCTGAAGAGATGAGTCATTTTAGATTTTTGGAGGATAGTGCAATGATACAGACAGAGACACATTCCAGAGTCTCCTCTGGTTCTATTACGTGTACGGTGTAAAGCACCGATACGATACCTCGGTTTAAAGTCCCCTCTGAAATACTTAATTTTATTACGGTCAGACGGGGGATCGAACCTGCGATCCTTGGATTAGCAGTCCAGCGTGTTACCACTGTTCTACAGATCCGTCTTTTTTATTTTTTTATTTAAGTTTATTTAACGTCGCTACCGGTTTCCCATTTGAGCGACGGCCAGTTTACCTAACAACATCTTTCCTGGGCAGGTTCCAGCGGTTAACCAGTACTTGGTGCACCAACCTCCGTAAGAAACTGCCAACTTTTTCATATAAACGAGACACGGTCTGAGCGGGGCTCGAACCCGTGACCATCAGAGATGATAACCCGTGACCATCAGAGATGATAGGTTACAGTGGTATACAAGTCGGCGACCTTAACCACTCGACCACGGAGGCGGACTCAATGTTACTAATAACTACAACATAATACAATTGTTTACAATACAATTGTATTGTAAGATTAAAATATATTATCCGTCTTGCTCTTAGATTTAGACTTAAGCAAAATAGATAGCTTTTGGATTGGCTATCTAAATATGGCAGCCAATAACGGTATTTGGCGGGAATGGATACACTTCTAACTTTAGTTATTTCGTTTGTTTGTTTGTTTTTTGGGGCTTAACGTTGCATCGACAGCTTATGTCATACGGCGACTTTCCAGCTATTGGTGGAGGAAGACCCCGGGTGCTCCGGTATTCCCTGCGCGGGCGTGCACCACTTCCGGGTAGAACCGTTGACCGTCCATCACATGAAATAATTCGACACCCCAGTGGGACTTGGTCATTTCATGAAACCTGCAACTAAATCATGTTTAAGCAAGTTATACGTTTGAAGACGAGTAGAGTTATTGATCTGTTATTAGAGGGTAGCTGTACATGGTGTGAGTGTGTATTCCTTGTATGGCAAGTGTTTTTTATGTTTATTTACCGTTGCTACCGGTTGCCTATATGCGCGATGCCCCCTGAAGACCTCGGTTTAAAGTCCCCATCTGAAAGACTGTCACTTGTATTAGGGTCAAGATGGGGGGGGGGGGTCGAACCTGCGATCCATGGATTACCAAACCTTGTTAACCATATGTGTCTGTGCAAACGGCGTCGAAGTGTCAGACAGCCCTAAGATATACCTTGCCATATGAGCGACGTATTTCATTCTCTTCGTATTCAAACAGGTCGATAGATCTATATGGCATAAACAAAATTCCATGAAATGAGAGATATTTATTGTTGATTTTCGATGTTTTTTCATCATTTTTAAAACAAGGCTTTTATTGTGAAGTTTGTTGATATTTGAACACAGTGAAGACGTGCGGGTCATTCATTAAACTCGAAAATCGCCATGTACAACGGCCAGGGGTACTACGGCGTAAGACGAGGCTGAGGGTCGAGTTGACTAAGGTACGGATTGACCGCCTCACTGGGTCACGTGATCGTAGGGCCAATTTATGACTGGTTAAGAGATCAGCTCCTTAGCACAGGGAAGATCCTCTTTCCACAGAAAGAGATATATTGCCGGCCCATAATGTAAAATATGACAAATTATGCTAAACAATCAACATTTTATTACCAATTGATATGCAATCTTCAGAATTAACGTGGTTTATTCATTATTCACGTAAAACAATAAGCATAATATTGATTGTTTTACTTTATTGAATATGCTCTTTCCGCAGCAAAGAGCCTCTTTCTTGTATTCAGTTATACTCGTTTCTACGCAACGTAGTTAGTAAACGGAGAACAGCACGAACATATAGAAGATATATTTAGAGTTAAAGTTGACCAATAACGATGGACATAAAGTTGCTCTTTATGTCCATCCTACTGAGTGTGATTATGACACATACACATGTTTCGGGGGAAGGAAAGTCCTTCCCCTCACAGATAATTGAGATGGCAGGCCAGCACCGCCAAGCCATCTTCTCAAGGTATCGTAGATTTTACCAATTTTTCTGGCAATGTTTTTTTCCCCATTGTTTAATATTGTGTATGCTCCTAATATTTAAATTCCACATCGCCTCTTCTCTCTCCCTCATGGCGATGTATTCCATCAGGAATGAGGTCTCGAGAGTGATTAATATAAGTTGTTAGAACTTGTTTCGCAATCGAGCTAATATAAATTTGTATATATTATTCCATAGAAGGACTCTGTAGCTACCAATGTTTGCTTCTCTCATTGCAGTTTCTGCGGATTCGCTGTGCTCTTCCTAGTCGTCGTTAACCTGATGACAATGAGGAAAGGTAAGTTGTATTTTCATACTGTACTTTCGAGTTGGAGGCCATTTTCCAAAAGTGGCGATCTTCTTTCCAACATTTATGTATGTATTATATTATTTATAGTCTACATCCATTATCTCTTAGTCGGTCTTAGTTTGTGGAAGTCATGATAGTCCAGTGGTAGCGTGTTTGCTTCAGGTGCAAAATGTCTGGAGTTTGAGTCCCGCTAGAGCCGTTACGATTGTGCCCTTAGGCAAGGCATTTAATTCCATGTTGCCTTTTCTCTCTCACTCGTGGCGATGGATTCCATCAGGAATGAGGTCTGGTCTTGAGAGTGATTAATATAAGTTGTACGAACTTGTTTCGCGCTAAAATAAATTTGTGCTAAAAAATGTCTTAGTCGGTCATGTCAAATTCACCTCAAGATATAGTAATTTAATACTCATAAGAAGCGATAGTGGAATAAAATTGCTAGCATGTTGTGCAAAGGAAACAACGATAAAAACACAGGAAAACACTTAATAGGACCTATCTACTTTTAGGGAGCATTCAGGGGCAGTAACTAACTGATGTCTCTCATTGGATACATATATTTTTCTGAAAATAGTTCCAAGAAAAAGCAGTGAGAAATAAAATGAGTTATTCTACTGTTTGTTTTTTCATTGATACAAACGTTAGGGCATAACCGATAGTGCCCTGTTGTGATGTCCCAGGTATGTTGTCCAATAAACTTGTTACCTAGTAACGTTATTGCATAACCGATAGTGCCCTGTTGTGATGTCCCAGGTATGTGGTGCAATAAACTTGATACCTAGTAACGTTATTGCATAACCGATAGTGCCCTGTTGTGATGTCCCAGGTATGTGGTGCAATAAACTTGATACCTAGTAACGTTATTGCATAACCGATAGTGCCCTGTTGTGATGTCCCAGATATGTGGTCCAATAAACTTGATACCTAGTAACGTTATTGCATAACCGATAGTGCCCTGTTGTGATGTCCCAGGTATGTGGTGCAATAAACTTGATACCTAGTAACGTTATTGCATAACCGATAGTGCCCTGTTGTGATGTCCCAGATATGTGGTCCAATAAACTTGATACCTAGTAACGTTATTGCATAACCGATAGTGCCCTGTTGTGATGTCCCAGGTATGTGGTGCAATAAACTTGATACCTAGTAACGTTATATCATTGTGATAATGTCACGTACAATAAATGTGTTCAATCAATGTGTTGGATGTATAGGATATAAGCCGAACACGATCCAATATGTAAAATATTGGATTGTGTGAGGCATGTAGCGCTGAATAAAATGCATTAAATGACAAAATGAAAATATTTATATTGTATGATTATAAAGTGGTTCACATATTATAAACACCAGGTGACCGATTAGCAATTTTTCTGAGTGTAATTCTGGTCTACTTGCACTGTTGCATGTGCAAAGGATTAAAGGCAGATATGTGTTTTTCGTATGTGTGTTTTACGTTTATTTATCGTCGCTACCGATTGCCCATATGAGCGCCGTCAACTGAAGAGTTTCGTCATTTTAGATTTTTGGAGGATAGTGCAATGATACAGACAGAGACCCATATCAGGGTGTACAGCACCTTCAGTTTAAAGTCCCAATTGTTTTTCTCCAACATGATTTCTTTATGAATAGCATATAAGCCGAAAACTATGTAAAATATTGGGATTGTGTGAGGCGCCGAAGACTGTACCAATATTTTACATTTTGGATCCGTTTGAAGCTTATATCTTACTTAAAAGACACACTTATATTACAAGATCCTACTAATTAAAATTGTTAACTTCGTACATTTACGCACGCGTATAATTTAATATAATACGCAGGCCTTTTCACACCAGTCCAATATTAATAATAATGGACTGCAAGTATAAAGGTATGACGTCACAACAGTGTTTTACGGGAGGATATTGTGAACGTCCAATATGAACCAATATCTACTAGTAATGCAACTTTGTTCTATTTTCAGCTGTACGGTACAAGAACCTCCTGGTTGGTGCCAATTACCAGGTAAAAACATGCTCCTCAACCATTCAGGTTTTGTGGCTGCTTTACTTTTCATAAACAAATTGTTCTTGGTTGAAATAAAGCTCCCCCAACTCCTGTCCATTCAATATTGTACGGTACCCCCACCCCCTTAAAAAAGAACCAATAGCAGACACTATCTGATGAACTTTGGTAAAAAACAGTTTGATTTCAGAAATTATTTAAGCGTCAAAAATCTCACAAATCATTATTTCTGAAAACACGTCAACGGTATTGCTTTGAAACGTTGCATGCACATCGGAGCACTAATTTTCAACATCAACACTAAATCCACACCCTACCAGTGTCCTTGAACATGAAATTTTATAGTACACTTTCAGAAATTATTTATGCGTGAAAAGTATTATTTGAAACTTTGCATACACATCGGAGCACTAATTCCCAACATCAATGTACTTTAAGTACTAACATTGAACTTGATGTGGCAATTCCTTTCAAAGCATAAAAGACATTTTGTAAAAAAATTCTAGGGAAAATAACTACATTGGGCCTTCGGCCTCCACACACTTTAACCATGCCCAATATGTTTCATACCCCAATGGAAGCTATTATCCCGCGATAGATTCCTTAATTTGATGAAACCTTACAGGAGTAATAATTATTAAGCCAAGTTGTGCATGCCGTCTTCACATTCCATCTCCGTATCTATCCAGGGAATAACAACCATTTCCATCTCCGTATCTATCCAGGGAATAACAACCATTTCCATCTCCGTATCTATCCAGGGAATAACAACCATTTCCATCTCCGTATCTATCCAGGGAATAACAACCATTTCCATCTCCATATCTATCCAGGGAATAACAACCATTTCCGTATCTATCCAGGGAACAACAACCATTTCCATCTCCGTATCTATCCAGGGAATAACAACCATTTCCATCTCCGTATCTATCCAGGGAATAACAACCATTTCCATCTCCGTATCTATCCAGGGAATAACAACCATTTCCATCTCTGTATCTATCCAGGGAATAACAACCATTTCCATCTCCATATCTATCCAGGGAATAACAACCATTTCCATCTCCATATCTATCCAGGGAATAACAACCATTTCCATCTCCATATCTATCCAGGGAATAACAACCATTTCCGTCTCCGTATCTATCCAGGGAATAACAACCATTTCCATCTCCGTATCTATCCAGGGAATAACAACCATTTCCATCTCCGTATCTATCCAGGGAATAACAACCATTTCCATCTCCGTATCTATCCAGGGAATAACAACCATTTCCATCTCCGTATCTATCCAGGGAATAACAACCATTTCCATCTCCATATCTATCCAGGGAATAACAACCATTTCCATCTCCATATCTATCCAGGGAATAACAACCATTTCCATCTCCGTATCTATCCAGGGAATAACAACCATTTCCATCTCCATATCTATCCAGGGAATAACAACCATTTCCATCTCCATATCTATCCAGGGAATAACAACCATTTCCATCTCCTTATCTATCCAGGGAATAACAACCATTTCCATCTCCGTATCTATCCAGGGAATAACAACCATTTCCATCTCCATATCTATCCAGGGAATAACAACCATTTCCGTATCTATCCAGTGAATAACAACCATTTCCATTTCCGCATCTATCCAGGGAATAACAACCATTTCCATCTCCATATCTATCCAGGGAATAACAACCATTTCCATCTCCGTATCTATCCAGGGAATAACAACCATTTCCATCTCCATATCTATCGAGGGAATAACAACCATTTCCATCTCCGAATCTTTGTTTGTGCTAGTTTATTGTTGCTGTGGTAGTTTGGATATCCTTGTTTAATTTTGCTTTTCATGTTTGTGTTTTTGTTTTGTACATTATACAGATCCAGATTGGAATGGACGTAGCTTTTAACATGGACAACGCTTTTAACGAACTCGCAAAAGTAAGTTATACATATCAGGGTTGGATCCAGGGTGTATGCACACATCGCATTCCACTTTTAAATTTCCGAATGTGCCAGATTGTTAGTTTATACAAATTTATTTTAGCTTCATTGCGAAACAAGTTCTTACAACTTATATTAATCATTCTCGAGACATATTTCCTGATTCGAGGATCGAACCCGGGTTACATTGGTGAGAAGCGAGGGCGCTAACCACTGCGCTAATCTGTCCGATTAGCCTGGTATAACGGGTATTATTTTGTTAATTTGATGATGTCTTTATAGTTCAGTATAAATATGTGTTTATAGTTCAGTATAAATGTGTGTTTATAGTTCAGTATAAATGTGTTTATGTTACATGTTCATGTGCCATACGTACTTAGTGTTCTATATGCATAACGTGTTCTTCTTCCAGGAAAACAGGAGGATCGTTGAAGACATGAATAAATCAAAGGCTTCAAAACTCGGGTATTCACTTAATTACTTCTAGAGTTCACAAATTATTACTGAAATGTGTTTATTTCCAAATATGTGGAGGATTGAAGGTGTTTACTGTTAAGTTAGTTTATACAAATTTATTTTAGCTCGATTGCGAAACAAGTTCTTTCAACTTATATTAATCACTCTCGAGACCTCATTCCTGATGGAATCCATCGCCATGAAGGAGAGAGAAGAAGCAACGTGGAATTTAAATGCCTTGCCTAAGAGCACAATCGTAACGGCTCCAGCGGGGCTCGAACAAATACTGTTAAGTATCTACTCAGTCAGCTATTTTATCACCTATTTCCAGTACTGCTTTCTTTTCCATCACTCAAATTTTATCAAGCGTTTCTTAATGGAAACCTGAACTGACTGATATTTAAATTCCATACTGCTCATACTGTTGCATTTATTGGTGATGGTGTTTTACGTTTATTTATCGTCGCTACCGGTTGCCCATATGAGCGATGCCTCCTGAAGAGATTAGTTATTTTAGATTTTGGAGGATAGTGCAATGATACAGACAGATACCCATTCCAGAGTCTCCTCTGGTTCTTTTACGTGCACAGTGTAAAGCACCGACACGAGGCCTCGGTTTAACGTCCCATCTGAAAGACTGTTAATTTTATTAGGGTCAGACGGGGGATCGAACCTACGATCCCTGGATTACCAGTCCAGCGGGTTGCATTTATTGAGATATCTCTGTCTTTTTAACTTGACCGATATTGTTCTGAGGTTGGGGTTTCGGGGAGAGGCAGTCAAGCAGCATATTAAAGAGCTATTAAATAATAAATTCAATTCTTCTTGTTCATTTTTAGTATGTTCGTAGCGTATCCCGTCATTTGTTTATTCAATCCAAACAATACTTTTCTTGAAAGACTTACTTATATTAGTACTACATACATCGGAACACATTGATAGCAAATTTGACCTTTTGGATAGGGCTGTTGCTAATGTTTTCAAAACTTGTAGCCCAATCCTTTTGCACTTTGAGAATGTCATGTACACATATCATGTATATGGATATTATCAGGATTTATGTATGTTATTAATGTGACAGTAATGTTATTGTGATTTGTAAATTGTATTCATCATTATGGAAAAAGTTGCAATAAAATATTATTAAATTATTGCTTTCTTTTTATTTGTAGATGTCAGAATTTACAGGAATCGCTAAACACTGCAACAAAGAGATTAAAGGTGAGTTGAATATACACATCAAATTGGCAGTATCTTGTAATGAACTGGTAATCCTGGAACTTTAACTTATCACATGAAATATGTGCAATTAAATTTACGGTAAAACATGTACCAAGTTTAATGAAGATTGTATAATAGAGGTAGGACAATCTCTACTAACTTAGCTTTCAATGGACGGATAATGATTCTGTATACATAATGGAGATACTTGCATTATTATGCCCCTGCATTCCGTAAACTAACCAAATCAGCATAGATTCTGACCCACACTTGTTAAAACTAACCGAATCAGCATAGATTCTGACCCACACTTGTTAAAACTAACTGAATCAGCATAGATTCTGACCCACACTTGTTAAAACTAACTGAATCAGCATAGATTCTGACCCACACTTGTTACTATCAGATTCCATACAAAATTATACAACAAACTGCATTCATCTCTCTATCCTTGTATGTGCTAATCTATTTCCATCTCCATGTCCTTGCATGTGCTAATCTATTTCCATCTCCGTGTCCTTGCATGTGCTAATCTATTTCCATCTCCGTGTCCTTGCATGTGCTAATCTATTTCCATCTCCATGTCCTTGCATGTGCTAATCTATTTCCATCTCCGTGTCCTTGCATATGCTAATCTATTTCCATCTCTCTATCCTTGCATGTGCTAATCTATTTCCACTCTCTATCCTTGCATGTGCTAATCTATTTCCATCTCCGTGTCCTTGCATGTGCTAATCTATTTCCATCTCCGTGTCCTTGCATGTGCTAATCTATTTCCATCTCCATGTCCTTGCATGTGCTAATCTATTTCCATCTCCGTGTCCTTGCATATGCTAATCTATTTCCATCTCTCTATCCTTGCATGTGCTAATCTATTTCCATCTCTCTATCCTTGCATGTGCTAATCTATTTCCATCTCTCTATCCTTGCATGTGCTAATCTATTTCCATCTATCTATCCTTGCATGTGCTAATCTATTTCCATCTCTCTATCCTTGCATATGCTAATCTATTTCCATCTCTCTATCCTTGCATGTGCTAATCTGTTTCCATTTCCGTGTCCTTGCATGCGCTAATCTATTTCCATCTCCATGTCCTTGCATGTGCTAATCTATTTCCATCTCGATGTCCTTACATGTGCTAATCTATTTCCATCTCTGTGTCCTTGCATGTGCTAATCTATTTCCATCTCCATGTCCTTACATGCGCTAATCTATTTCCATCTCCGTGTCCTTGCATGTGCTAATCTATTTCCATCTCCGTGTCCTTGCATGTGCTAATCTATTTCCATCTCTCTATCCTTGCATGTATGTGCTAATCTATTTCCATCTCTCTATCCTTGCATGTGCTAATCTATTTCCATTTCTGTGTCCTTGCATGTGCTAATCTATTTCCATTTCCGTGTCCTTGCATGTGCTAATCTATTTCCATCTCCATGTCCTTGCATGTGCTAATCTATTTCCATCTCCATGTCCTTGCATGTGCTAATCTATTTCCATCTCTCTATCCTTGCATGTATGTGCTAATCTATTTCCATCTCTCTATCCTTGCATGTGCTAATCTATTTCCATTTCTGTGTCCTTGCATGTGCTAATCTATTTCCATTTCCGTGTCCTTGCATGTGCTAATCTATTTCCATCTCCGTGTCCTTGCATGCGCTAATCTATTTCCATCTCCGTGTCCTTGCATGTGCTAATCTATTTCCATCTCCATGTCCTTACATGTGCTAATCTATTTCCATCTCCGTGTCCTTGCATGTGCTAATCTATTTCCATCTCCGTGTCCTTGCATGTGCTAATCTATTTCCATCTCCGTGTCCTTGCATGTGCTAATCTATTTCCATCTCCGTGTCCTTGCATGTGCTAATCTATTTCCATCTCTCTATCCTTGCATGTATGTGCTAATCTATTTCCATCTCTCTATCCTTGCATGTGCTAATCTATTTCCATCTCTGTGTCCTTGCATGTGCTAATCTGTTTCCATCTCTCTATCCTTGCATATGCTAATCTGTTTCCATCTCCGTGCCCTTGCATATGCTAATCTTTTTCCATCTCTCTATCCTTGCATGTGCTAATCTATTTCCATCTCCATGTCCTTGCATGTGCTAATCTATTTCCATCTCCGTGTCCTTGCATGTGCTAATCTATTTCCATCTCCATGTCCTTGCATGTGCTAATCTATTTCCATCTCTCTATCCTTGCATGCGCTAATCTATTTCCATCTCCATGTCCTTGCATGTGCTAATCTATTTCCATCTCTGTGTCCTTGCATGTGCTAATCTATTTCCATCTCCATGTCCTTGCATGTGCTAATCTATTTCCATCTCCGTGTCCTTGCATGTGCTAATCTATTTCCATCTCCATGTCCTTGCATGTGCTAATCTATTTCCATCTCCATGTCCTTGCATGTGCTAATCTATTTCCATCTCCGTGTCCTTGCATGTGCTAATCTATTTCCATCTCTCTATCCTTGCATGTGCTAATCTATTTCCATCTATCTATCCTTGCATGTGCTAATCTATTTCCATCTCTCTATCCTTGCATATGCTAATCTATTTCCATCTCTCTATCCTTGCATGTGCTAATCTGTTTCCATTTCCGTGTCCTTGCATGTGCTAATCTATTTCCATCTCCATGTCCTTGCATGTGCTAATCTATTTCCATCTCTGTGTCCTTGCATGTGCTAATCTATTTCCATCTCCGTGTCCTTGCATGCGCTAATCTATTTCCATCTCCATGTCCTTGCATGTGCTAATCTATTTCCATCTCGATGTCCTTACATGTGCTAATCTATTTCCATCTCTGTGTCCTTGCATGTGCTAATCTATTTCCATCTCCATGTCCTTACATGCGCTAATCTATTTCCATCTCCGTGTCCTTGCATGTGCTAATCTATTTCCATCTCCGTGTCCTTGCATGTGCTAATCTATTTCCATCTCTCTATCCTTGCATGTATGTGCTAATCTATTTCCATCTCTCTATCCTTGCATGTGCTAATCTATTTCCATTTCTGTGTCCTTGCATGTGCTAATCTATTTCCATTTCCGTGTCCTTGCATGTGCTAATCTATTTCCATCTCCATGTCCTTGCATGTGCTAATCTATTTCCATCTCCATGTCCTTGCATGTGCTAATCTATTTCCATCTCCATGTCCTTGCATGTGCTAATCTATTTCCATCTCTCTATCCTTGCATGTATGTGCTAATCTATTTCCATCTCTCTATCCTTGCATGTGCTAATCTATTTCCATTTCTGTGTCCTTGCATGTGCTAATCTATTTCCATTTCCGTGTCCTTGCATGTGCTAATCTATTTCCATCTCCGTGTCCTTGCATGCGCTAATCTATTTCCATCTCCGTGTCCTTGCATGTGCTAATCTATTTCCATCTCGATGTCCTTACATGTGCTAATCTATTTCCATCTCCGTGTCCTTGCATGTGCTAATCTATTTCCATCTCCATGTCCTTACATGTGCTAATCTATTTCCATCTCCGTGTCCTTGCATGTGCTAATCTATTTCCATCTCCGTGTCCTTGCATGTGCTAATCTATTTCCATCTCTCTATCCTTGCATGTATGTGCTAATCTATTTCCATCTCTCTATCCTTGCATGTGCTAATCTATTTCCATCTCTGTGTCCTTGCATGTGCTAATCTGTTTCCATCTCTCTATCCTTGCATATGCTAATCTGTTTCCATCTCCGTGCCCTTGCATATGCTAATCTTTTTCCATCTCTCTATCCTTGCATGTGCTAATCTATTTCCATCTCCATGTCCTTGCATGTGCTAATCTATTTCCATCTCCGTGTCCTTGCATGTGCTAATCTATTTCCATCTCCATGTCCTTGCATGTGCTAATCTATTTCCATC
This sequence comes from Archivesica marissinica, assembly GCA_014843695.1. Classification (NCBI taxonomy): domain Eukaryota; kingdom Metazoa; phylum Mollusca; class Bivalvia; order Venerida; family Vesicomyidae; genus Archivesica; species Archivesica marissinica. The sequence continues at coordinate 36,382,541 of CM026404.1, read as the reverse complement.
TCTCTATCCTTGCATGCGCTAATCTATTTCCATCTCCATGTCCTTGCATGTGCTAATCTATTTCCATCTCTGTGTCCTTGCATGTGCTAATCTATTTCCATCTCCATGTCCTTGCATGTGCTAATCTATTTCCATCTCCGTGTCCTTGCATGTGCTAATCTATTTCCATCTCCATGTCCTTGCATGTGCTAATCTATTTCCATCTCCATGTCCTTGCATGTGCTAATCTATTTCCATCTCCGTGTCCTTGCATGTGCTAATCTATTTCCATCTCTGTGTCCTTGCATGTGCTAATCTATTTCCATCTCTTGTCCTTGCATGTGCTAATCTATTTCCATCTCCTCCTTGCATGTGCTAATCTATTTCCATCTCGTGTCCTTGCATGTGCTAATCTATTTCCATCTCTGTGTCCTTGCATGTGCTAATCTATTTCCATCTCCATGTCCTTGCATGTGCTAATCTATTTCCATCTCCATGTCCTTGCATGTGCTAATCTATTTCCATCTCTGTGTCCTTGCATGTGCTAATCTATTTCCATTTCTGTGTCCTTGCATGTGCTAATCTATTTCCATTTCCGTGTCCTTGCATGTGCTAATCTATTTCCATCTCCATGTCCTTGCATGTGCTAATCTATTTCCATCTCTGTCCCATGTGCTAATCTATTTCCATCTCCGTGTCCTTGCATGCGCTAATCTATTTCCATCTCCATGTCCTTGCATGTGCTAATCTATTTCCATCTCGATGTCCTTACATGTGCTAATCTATTTCCATCTCTGTGTCCTTGCATGTGCTAATCTATTTCCATCTCCATGTCCTTACATGTGCTAATCTATTTCCATCTCCGTGTCCTTGCATGTGCTAATCTATTTCCATCTCCATGTCCTTGCATGTGCTAATCTATTTCCATCTCTCTATCCTTGCATGTGCTAATCTATTTCCATCTCCGTGTCCTTGCATGTGCTAATCTATTTCCATCTCTCTATCCTTGCATGTGCTAATCTATTTCCATTTCTGTGTCCTTGCATGTGCTAATCTATTTCCATTTCCGTGTCCTTGCATGTGCTAATCTATTTCCATCTCCATGTCCTTGCATGTGCTAATCTATTTCCATCTCCATGTCCTTGCATGTGCTAATCTATTTCCATCTCCATGTCCTTGCATGTGCTAATCTATTTCCATCTCTCTATCCTTGCATGTGCTAATCTATTTCCATTTCTGTGTCCTTGCATGTGCTAATCTATTTCCATCTCCGTGTCCTTGCATGTGCTAATCTATTTCCATCTCCGTGTCCTTGCATGTGCTAATCTATTTCCATCTCCGTGTCCTTGCATGTGCTAATCTATTTCCATCTCCATGTCCTTGCATATGCTAATCTATTTCCATCTCCATGTCCTTGCATGTGCTAATCTATTTCCATCTCTCTATCCTTGCATGTATGTGCTAATCTATTTCCATCTCTCTATCCTTGCATGTGCTAATCTATTTCCATTTCTGTGTCCTTGCATGTGCTAATCTATTTCCATTTCCGTGTCCTTGCATGTGCTAATCTATTTCCATCTCCGTGTCCTTGCATGCGCTAATCTATTTCCATCTCCGTGTCCTTGCATGTGCTAATCTATTTCCATCTCCTGTCCTTACATGTGCTAATCTATTTCCATCTCCGTGTCCTTGCATGTGCTAATCTATTTCCATCTCCGTGTCCTTGCATGTGCTAATCTATTTCCATCTCTCTATCCTTGCATGTATGCTAATCTATTTCCATCTCTCTATCCTTGCATGTGCTAATCTATTTCCATCTCTGTGTCCTTGCATGTGCTAATCTATTTCCATCTCCGTGTCCTTGCATGTGCTAATCTATTTCCATCTCCTGTCCTTGCATGTGCTAATCTATTTCCATCTCCGTGTCCTTGCATGTGCTAATCTATTTCCATCTCCGTGTCCTTGCATGCGCTAATCTATTTCCATCTCCGTGTCCTTGCATGTGCTAATCTATTTCCATCTCCATGTCCTTGCATGTGCTAATCTATTTCCATCTCCGTGTCCTTGCATGTGCTAATCTATTTCCATCTCCATGTCCTTGCATGTGCTAATCTATTTCCATCTCTCTATCCTTGCATGTTGTGCTAATCTATTTCCATCTCTCTATCCTTGCATGTGCTAATCTATTTCCATTTCTGTGTCCTTGCATGTGCTAATCTATTTCCATTTCCGTGTCCTTGCATGTGCTAATCTATTTCCATCTCCGTGTCCTTGCATGCGCTAATCTATTTCCATCTCCGTGTCCTTGCATGTGCTAATCTATTTCCATCTCCATGTCCTTACATGTGCTAATCTATTTCCATCTCCGTGTCCTTGCATGTGCTAATCTATTTCCATCTCCGTGTCCTTGCATGTGCTAATCTATTTCCATCTCTCTATCCTTGCATGTATGTGCTAATCTATTTCCATCTCTCTATCTTTGCATGTGCTAATCTATTTCCATCTCTGTGTCCTTGCATGTGCTAATCTGTTTCCATCTCTCTATCCTTGCATATGCTAATCTGTTTCCATCTCCGTGCCCTTGCATATGCTAATCTTTTTCCATCTCTCTATCCTTGCATGTGCTAATCTATTTCCATCTCCATGTCCTTGCATGTGCTAATCTATTTCCATCTCCATGTCCTTGCATGTGCTAATCTATTTCCATCTCCGTGTCCTTGCATGTGCTAATCTATTTCCATCTCCATGTCCTTGCATGTGCTAATCTATTTCCATCTCCGTGTCCTTGCATGTGCTA
>CM026404.1:36307438-36378765 GCA_014843695.1 Archivesica marissinica | reverse complement strand
ACACTAATGTGCATGTATGTCAGTTGACAAGTGTATACATTTGAAGAGGGACATGCATGATATGCCGAACATCTTCCACTAGAGTGCTAAATCACTAAGAAGGCTATAACAGTAGCTGTAGACCAGATGGTCCAGCGAGTGGGGACTTTGGAGGATATTTCAGATTTTTAAATCCTTTTCCTTGGCATATTCTTTTCTTTACTTGTTACTGCTCACTTGGACGTCTCTGATTTACATGTTTTTCTCTTTTCCAACTGTTATTTTCTTTGGTGGCGCTTTAGTCATTTCTTCATTTTTGTCTTTAGTTTCTACTTACTGTTGTTCTATATGTGCTATTATTTTTTCTACAATGTGGTCTTCAGTTATCGGCTTATCGTTTCTTCGTATTTCATTACTTGACACGTACACCTGAAAGATACATTAACCCTTTACCCCATATAGATGTAGTTTTATTTCATACATGTGTCTATAATTTACCAATAGTAAACAATGGATAAACTGTGAACTTGCCTACTCAACCTTCATAGAGGTTACTATGAATTATTAAGTGTTGTATACACTAGGTTGTTTCGATCTTTATTATAGCTTGTTAAGGTGTCAATCTATGTCAATAGGCATTGGCGTCAAGAGGCGCTTCTAATGGGGAAAGGGATATAGCCATTTCGGATTCCAAGTTCTACCAATGAATGTGATTCTGGTCAATACAATGAATAATATTTAGTTATAATATGAGGTATAAGAAAATATAATGTAATGTTGAAGCTTCAAACAGGACCTGCAATGGTTCCTACATCACCAGATAGTAGCAATAATTTAAACATATGAACAGGAAAATGTAGACTAAAGTTACATCGTATAAAACCGTTGGTATATATATCTAACATGTGCATCGTGGAGGAGGTGATACATGTGAGGACTCTAACCCTTACAGAATGTACGAATCTGTACTTAAAAACAAAATTGTGTTTATGAATGTGAAAGTGCGGATAAACTCTGATTCATCCATGTTCAATGATGTGTCTTCTCTGAATCTGGTCGGCAATACAGTAACTTAGCTTTAATAAAATTAAAATTAGAGTATTGCATATCGCAGATTGGCTTAGTGTGCACATATATTGTGTTTGTGATTTTCGTGCACATGTTCTTGTGAGCACTATATTATTCTCATGAAGTACTGGCATATGTAAATTAGCAAAATCTGCGATTGCCGTATAAAAACGCTCAATGGAATTGACTGCTACTACCAGCCCACTACCATCAATGACATCAATTGTGCTACCTACCTGCTACTACCGGCCCACTACCATCAATGGCATATATTGTGCTACCTACCTGCTACTACAGGCCCACTACCATCAATGTCATATATTGTGCTACCTACCTGCTACTACCGACACACTACCATCAATGGCATATATTGTGCTATCTACCTGCTACTACCGGCCCACTACCATCAATGGCATATAGTGTGCTACCTACCGGCACACTACCATCAATGAAATATATTCTGCTACATACCTGCTACAACCGGCCCACTACCATCAATGACATATATTGTGCTACCTACCTGCTACTACCGGCCCACTACCATCATTGACATCTATTGTTATACCTACCTGCTACTACCGGTCCACTACCATCAATGACATATATTGTGCTACCTTCCTGCTACTACCGGCCCACTACCATCAATGACATCTCCTGTGCTACCTACCTGCTACTACCGGCCCACTACCATTAATGACATATATTATGCTACCTACCTGCTACTACCGGCCCACTACCATCAATGGCATATATTATGCTACCTACCTGCTACTACCGGCCCACTACCATCAATGACATATATTGTGCTACCTACCTGCTACTACCGGTACACTACCATCAATGACATGTAGTGTGCTACTTACCTGCTACTACAGGCCCACTACCATCAATGTCATATATTGTGCTACCTACCTGCTACTACCGACACACTACCATCAATGGCATATATTGTGCTATCTACCTGCTACTACCGGCCCACTACCATCAATGGCATATAGTGTGCTACCTACCTGCTACTACCGGCACACTACCATCAATGAAATATATTCTGCTACCTACCTGCTACAACCGGCCCACTACCATCAATGACATATATTGTGCTACCTACATGCTACTACCGGTCCACTACCATCAATGACATCTATTGTACTACCTATCTGCTACTACCGGCCCACTACCATCAATGACATCTATTGTTATACCTACCTGCTACTACCGGTCCACTACCATCAATGACATATATTGTGCTACCTTCCTGCTACTACCGGCCCACTACCATCAATGACATATAGTGTGCTACCTACCTGCTACTACCGGCCCACTACCATCAATGACATATATTGTGCTACCTTCCTGCTACTACCGGCCCACTACCATCAATGACATATATTCTGCTACCTACCTGCTACTACCGGCCCACTACCATCAATGACATCTCCTGTGCTACCTACCTGCTACTACCGGCCCACTACCATTAACGACATATATTATGCTACCTACCTGCTACTACCGGCCCACTACCATCAATGGCATATATTGTGCTACCTACCTGCTACTACCGGCCCACTACCATCAATGACATATATTGTGCTACCTACCTGCTACTACCGGCCCACTACCATCAATAACATATATTGTGCTACCTTCCTGTTACTACCGGCCAACTGCCATCAATGACATATATTGTGCTACCTGCCTGCTAATACCGGCCCACTACCATCAATGACATATATTGTGCTACCTACCTGCTACTACCGGCCAACTGCCATCAATGACATATATTGTGCTACCTACCTGCTACTACCGGCCCACTACCATAAATGACATATATTGTGCTACCTTCCTGCTACTACCGGCCCACTACCATCAATGACATATATTGTGCTACCTACCTGCTACTACCGGCCCACTACCATCAATGACATATATTCTGCTACCTACCTGCTACTACCGGCCCACTACCATCAATGACATATATTCTGCTACCTATCTGAATGACCTCCCAACAATAATCAGAAAATGATTGATGGGCAGTGGGAATAATAAAGAATACTATTTGGACGGTACGGTACGGAGAATAGACCTTGAAGAGGTGGATACATTTCCATACTAAAATATTATCACTTATGTCCCTTAGTAAAATTACGCCGTTTGTACTCAATAAAAATGGCCAGTGGGACAATTTATTAATAGGTAATTATAAGATACTAATCCCCAAATGCATAATAATGTTATGCGATGGCGACTTTGAAGAACATTGGATGGTTAGTTGGGTAATTATTTGTGTGTATATATACATTGCAATACCTTCTACTGGTTGTTCAACGGCTGATTCGGACTGAGCTTATTCGGACCAGATCAGTGGTTTATTCAGAACACTCACACCGTTAACGATATCTAGAGGCAGTAAACGAAATATACAATGGGCAGTAATCTTGAAACAATTGGCAGTAATATGGACATTAGGGTTAGTATTAAAGTTGATCTTCAATTGAAGAGTATTTTAATTTTCAGCTTTAGTGTACTGCCACCTGTTTTGTGATTACTGCCTCTATCCATAAACACTTCTAGTACATTAAATAGTGTAGTGCCACCTGTTTTGTGGTATTACTGCCTCTATTTCTAAACACTTATAACAAGTACATTTTCTTTCTGATCAGATTTGTATGGTGGCATATACCACAACATGTTCTCATACCTCCGCGGATATACCACAACATATTCTCATAACTACGTGGATATACCACAACATATTCTCATAACTACCCAGAGATACCACAACATATTCTCATAACTACGCGTATATACCACAACATATTCTATTAACTAAGCGGATATACCACAACATATACTCATAACTACATGGATATACCACACCATAATTAATCTATTAACTACGCGGATATACCACAACATATTCTCATAACTACGTGGATATACCACAACATATTCTCATAACTACGCGGATATACCAAAACATATTCTCATAACTACCCAGATATACCACAACATATTCTCATAACTACGCGGATATACCACAACATATTCTCATAACTACGTGGATATACCACAACATATTCTCATAACTACGCGGATATACAACATCATATTCTCATAACTACGCGGATATACCACAACATATTCTCATAACTACGTGGATATACCACAACATATTCTCATAACTACGTGGATATACCACAACATATTCTCATAACTACGCGGATATACAACATCATATTCTCATAACTACACGGATATACCACAACATATTCTCATAACTACCCGGATATACCACAACATATTCTCATAACTACGCGGATATACCACAACATATTCTCATAACTACGCGGATATACAACATCATATTCTCATAACTACGCGGATATACCACAACATATTCTCATAACTATGCGCATAAAACGAAAGCTTTGGTCAGACCATGTATCTGAAAATAGATATGATAATGAATGCAAGAGAGTAATTTATTTTAAGAGAATTAAGTTACAACTTATCTACTTATGAGTTATGAAAGTATCCAATACTATTTGACTGGAAAAGTATCCAATACTATGTGACTGGAAAATTATCCAATACTATTTGACTGGAAAATTATCCAATAATATTTATATTCATGATATGGTAATAGTGTGTGTTGTTACTGATTTTAGACATAGAGGATATTTGTGTTTAAATACTTATTATTTCCAATGATTTCGGATAATATTATAGTTGTTCTCATATTTAATTCATTTTATTTTGGCTCTATCGGGTGCCTCATTTCTATTCAATACACAACCACACAACCACTCGTGTTAGTGTGAAGGTCCTTAATAAGAAATAGTTCCGGTATAATGGTCTAGTTAGTTTATGTTTTCTGACAAAATTAAATACTACAGACAAAACAAATTCATTAGAATATATTACGTTATATTAACTTTTCATGATTGTCAGAAAAGGAATATGAAAATCAAGGTGTGACAGAAAAAATGCATCTTTCATTGTTTGAAAACAGTTGGACAGATGGCGTTTTCTTTACCTAAGAATGGCAACAGATACATTATGATCATTGTGTGTGAATGTTTTTACGTTTATTTATCGCCGCTTGCACATATGATTTATTTTGAAAGTATTTCTTTATGTCAAAATTGTGTATTTATTTTGCATGTCAGCGTCATCTGATTACAGTCAAACCGGTGTTATTGGTCACCTGTATCGCCAGTAACTACAGGCCAATTTCACCTGCATTGCTTCCAAACTATTGCAGCATATTTTTGTCTCTAAAAGCATGATCCATTTTGACAAGTATGACCTCCTAAGCCTATTCCAACATTTATTTTTGATTTTGAGGCCCCTTTTCGGGAAACCCGTTTCCAACATGGCTTCAGATCAAAACATAGTTGGGAATCTCAGCTTATCAGCTTCACGCATGGGGTAAACGACGAACTTGAAAATGGTAAACAAACTGATGTTATTGTTATGGATTTTAGTAAAGCGTTTGACAAGATTGATCACAACAAACTAATATAAAAACATAATGAGCTGGGTGTCCAAACCCTGGCATCACGGTGGATCAAGTCATTCCTAAAGGGCCGATCCCAAAAAGTAGTTGTGGATGGCTGCACTTCTGATACACTGTTTGTCATCTTTGGGGTCCCGCAAGGCTCTGTTTTAGGACCTTACCTCTCAATCGCATTTTTTTCTGTCTTAGGACCTTACCTCTTTCTAGCCTACATTAATGACCTCCTCAACTCCACCAAGAGTAAAGCTAGACTGTTCGCAGATGACACCATATTGTATCTCACAGTAAAATCCGCCTCTGATGCACAACTCCTCCAAAGTCACCTCAATGCTCTTGAACAATGGGAACGGGACTTGTCCATGGATTCAATCCAGATCAGTTTGAGGTGCTGAGAATAACTCGCAAAAGAAAACCACTTATTTTCCCTTGCATACTCCATAACATAGTACTAATATCAAACGATGCCGCCAAATATCTAGGTGTTACAATTAGTAAAGATTTAAACTGATCTACCCACATAAATAACATCTTCTCCAAAGCTACTAATTCTCTCAGATTCAACAAAAGGAATGTAAAGACCGGTAACAAGAAGGTCAACGAAAAAGCATATAACACCTATGTACGCCCTCTACTCGAGTATTGCTCAACCGTCTTGCACCCTTGACAAAAGTCTGTCACCTATTAAGAAGAAAGAGTGCAACGGTCAGCCGCATGCATGTCTGCAATGAATATAACTATGCAAGCAGTATGACAAAAATGATCAATTCCCTGAACTGGCAAACACTTGAATATCGACGCATACAATCATCAGTAAAATACCTATATAAAATCAAAATCAATTTGCTATGCCCCGACCAAAACCACCTAACAGATACAAAGAACCTGAACTACTTAATTCCTCAGTCCCGAACCCAATACCATATACAATATTCCCCCACCCCAAACTAATATGTCTCTGGAATGGCATCCCCTACTATGTACAGTCCAGCCCCAGCTTAACATTTATTGGCTGAGCGGTTGGCCACGGTACCACTAATGTAACATGATGTCTGTTTTTAACCTTAGTATGTAGTTCTTTAACACTCTATTTCACTAAGTATTATATAGAACTAGAATGTAGAACTTAAGCAGCCAGTTTCCAGATTCCCAATATGTTGTTTTATTATGCATTTGAACTATATGAAGCAGCCACAAATAAATTATCAACAACAAAATAGGATAGTGGGTATTGCCCTTAAAATAAAACACAACTGGCGACGCATATATTGTTCTACCATCTACCGTATCTGGCGACGTATATACCCTAATTTATACGATATGAGGTGAATATCCCATTCGTTGAACATGGCTACTCATGATGGTGATGATGATGATGATGATGATGATGATGATGATATGGTCAATATGACCGAATTATGACTTTATACAATAAGCGGTTGGAATGGCCAATAAATATTTGAAAAGTGCATCTATGGCATGTAAATATTTAATATGTTGTTTACTTCCAGGAGATGAAACACGATGTTTACAGATCTAGATGAGTTCATTTATTTAAGTATTTGTGATATGAACATATTCATGTTCGTCCATTTCGGATCATCAATTTAATATTCACTAGAAAAACAGTCGAGGAAATATCATCGGTTCCCTTATTTAATTAAGGAACTCTTCATATATGCTCATTATTTTCAAAATGTGAACTCGATGTTATAAGATGCTATGCTGTATAAGAACGTATCAACCTTGTCAATTCATATGCATATAGTGCGAATAAAGGATGTATTAACATAATCTATGGATTCTCACAATATCTAGAAGTATAATGCAGGACATCACCATTCAAGTACGGCCACATGCGTGTGAAACATGTAGAAAGTCTTTCAGTCAATCTAGCCATTTAAAGGAGCATATGCTCATACATACTGGAGAACGACCGTATGAGTGTGAACTATGTAATAAAGCGTTCCGTCGGTCTAGCCATTTAAAGGAGCATATGATCATACATACTGGAGAACGGCCGCATGAGTGTGGAATGTGTAATACGGCTTTCAGGTTGTCTAGCCATTTAAAGAAGCATATGCTCATACATACTGGAGAACGACCGTATGAGTGTGAAATATGTAATAAAGCGTTAGGTCAATCTGGAACCTTAACGCAGCATATGCTCATACATACCGGAGAACGACCGCATGCGTGTGGAATGTGTAATAAAGCGTTCAGTCAATCTGAAACTTTAAAGCAACATATGCTCATACATACTGGAGAACGACCGCATAAGTGTGAAATGTGTAATAAGGCTTTCAGTCAGTCTAGCTATTTAAAGCAGCATATGCTCATACATACCGGAGAACGCCCACATGCGTGTGAAATGTGTAACAAGGCTTTCAGTCAGTCTAGCTATTTAAAGCAGCATATGCTCATACATACCGGAGAACGACCGTATGAGTGTGGAATGTGTAATAAAGCTTTCAGTCGGTCTGAAACATTAAAGCAACATATTCTCAAACATACCGGAGAACGAGCACATGAGTGTGGAATGTGTAATAAGGCTTTCCGTAATACTGATAATTTAAAGAAGCATATGTTCATACATACCGGAGAACGACCATATAAGTGTGAGATATGTAATAAAGCTTTCAATCATTCTAGCAATTTAAAGCGGCACATGCACATACATACTGAAGAACAGCCACATTAGTGTGAAATATGCAATAAAACGGTTACCTAGTCCTCTAATTTAAAGCAGCACATGCACATTCATACCGGAGAACGGCGACACGAGTGTGGAATATGTAATACGGCTTTAAACGTGGAATACAACTTTTAGCCATTATGGCAGTTGGAAGCGGCACTTGCTTAAGTATAGCAGAGGACGGTATTATAAGTGAAATGTAATTTGATTTACTGTCAGTCTAGAATTTGTATGGATCTCGTGCACATTCATATTGGATAACGGTCAAATGAAATGAGTAATACGTATCTATATGAATGTTCATGTATGTCAGATATTTGACTAGTGTATACATGTGAAGAGGAACATATATGGAATTCCGTAATCTAACTATAGCGTGCATATCATTCCGTGTGCTTAATATCTAAGACGGCAATGAGTTGATCTGGCTGTTTCAAACAGCACACGAGTGTGAACGGTGTACACACACGTATATACTTTAACAGATGGACGCTCTCATACATTCCTTTGCTTTTGAATTGAGTTTGCTGCAGTAAATGTATGTTTATTTAGTCTTTATTTCAGTCTGGTATATAAATCATATGTTCAACACAATGTGTCATACATATAAACAAATATAAGAACATTATCTCAACACTTATTTTTTGACATAACTATTTCAGTACGAATTGGATTCAATGTTAAATTATCTTTATTTATTTTAACGAAACATAACAATCATAACAACATGGAGCCATAACAGTTGGAATAATGTAATATATAATGTAAATTTACTATATGCCAACAAAGGATTTCAACTGAAAGGACCGCTATACATTTAGGGATAAATCGGACTTTATCTGCAAATGCTTTCATTGTAAATATTTCCCAAATAGTTATGTTGTACAATATCTAATGAGAGCCATCGGTCAGTTACTGCCCCTGCATACTCTCGAAACGTCTGTAGGTCCTCTTAAGTTGTTTTCTCTGTTTTTATCGTTGTCTCCTTTGCACTACATGCCATCAATTTTCTTCCCCTTTCTCATATTATTTATATTATTTTACTATATCTCGACAGATATCCTACAGTATATCCAATGGGTAAACAATCTGTAATTTGTTGTCTTCATTGTAAATAATTCCCAAATAGTTATGTTGTACAAAATCTAATTATATATACACTTGAAAGGAACACACATGTAGCAAACGCACCAATCTGTTCCGCTTATTTGCTTGTATTTACTTACTGTTGTAACATGTTATATTTGCTAACAGAAGTGTAGGATGTATACATTTTGCCATAACATTCTTTAAAATAATTGTTAATATGTGTTTAATAAACCAAATTGTGTTTGTTATAAAACTGTCGATTTTCTATTGAAATCCAACATCAAAATGTTTGCACACACTGCTTCTATGCTGAATATATAATTCGATAATACAATGAAACAAACAATAATACTCATATTTATTCTTGCACGTTTTGTTCCTAGCCACTGCCTATTGAAATGATGTCAACGTAAGCATGTTCAGACTCAAACCGTTAGTGACATCATTTATTTATGACGTAGCCTAAACGCGACATTCTATTGTAATTGAGCGCCCGACCGTTTTCAGTCTAAAATAAAAAGATAATTTGTTTGTTTAAGGGACTGATCGAAATATAGTTCACTCAAGAATATATAATATTATATTAAAAACAAGTTAAGCACCCCCCCCCCTTTATTTTATCGACATATTTTTTACATCAATACTGTTGTTCTTACTACACTTATTATAGGACTATATCATCGGCTCTAAAATTAGCAATCAACGAAGTATTTATCCTCCTGATAGACGTGACTATGAAGTGGCAAAAATGGGGTTCAAAACTGGCGCTGAAAACCCGTAAAACCAGTTTGTCTTTGGTTGATGTTTTTAATATTGCAATAAAATGCAGTCTTCAAATTTTAAGAACTTTTAAATGCAGCTATTGTGCGTATGTGTAAGGCATACAGATAAATAAGGAGTATATCCACCGCGTTTATTTTTAAGTTCAGTAACACGCCACGTCATGCTTCGCACACGACGCCTAAGCCATTCTTTGGGGAACCGTTGCCACTATTGTAAGATAGCATTTTTTAATTTGTCAATATTTTTAAATTTAGGATTATGTTGGTCAATTGTTTGGTTAGCGCTGTTGTCCATGAACATTGACCTATCAGCCAACTCATGATTGTGGAAATGGCTGACTAGGCATGGACCTAGCACAATGTCACTGTACTTTTGGCATACACATTAATAACTATTTATCCACGGCGTTTATTGTGAAGTTCTGTATAACGCCACATCATGCTTCGCATACGACGCCTAAGCCGTTCTTGGTGGAACTGATGACAATCCTCTAAGATGGCAGTTTTTAATTCGTCAATAGTTTGACATTTTGGATTGCGTTGGTTAATTGATTGAAAACAATAAAGTCCCATACAGTTTTATTCTTTATTATAGTCTCATCTATGTACAATGTATCATAAAATCATATTACATACTATAAAACAGTACATAGCAATTCATATATTTGAATTACAAGAGACTTATTACAGTTGTTTTCACATAATGCATATTCAATGCGCAATAACAATTAATAATGTTCACTATATACATGGTAAATCTAAATTGCCTCTGCTAATCCAAACTAAAAAGTGATATCTAGGAATAAAATACTGAAGGCTTAATATAGGCACTAGTGTGCGACAGTAAAAAATGGTGTAAGAAATCCATTATCAATTTTGATCAGATCAAAAGTGAACTGATTAGCAGCGACTATTTAGTTGACATAAATGTATGTATACTGCATAGAGATAAACATACGTTTACGTTAAAATACAGTTCTGGTATATTTATAAGAATTATAGTGTATTATTTACAGAGGTAAAATGAACGCTTTTGCAAAATGTTAAAACAGGTTTTGGCACATGCCCTAATCATATATTTGTTGGAGAATAAAAATATCAACTGGTTATTTCTAGACAGGTTAGAGAAGTTACTGTCTATACTGTTTGCTGCTTTTAAGAACAAATCTTGTCTAATATCCTCATAAAGCTGACATTCAAATAAAAAGTGACTTTCTGTTTCCATTGTATCACAGAAGTTACAGTTTCGATCTTCAAAAGCAATGTTTTCATATCTTCCCGTCTCTATCCTTAATGGAGCAACACCACAACGGAATTTGGAAAATGCCGCCCTATGTCTTAATGGTAGTGTAATCTTACAATACATACAGTATGTTCTAAGCTTATTTCTGCCTCTACGAGATGGGCCTGTTACATCAGTTATTTGAGCATACCAATGGGCAATACATGTATCCATAGATGCAGTTTTAACACGAGCAAGGGATGGATATCTACAGGCACGTCTAGATCTAATTCTGCGATATATTTTTGAAAAACATAATACCTGTATTTACACGAGACCGAGGCCTTAGCAAGAGCCCACAATGCAATACGTTTGTTTAACATGCTGTATAGGGTTCATGTCTGGCGACATCGCAGGCCATGGAATTATCTGAACAGCCTCTTGCTGTAAAATATGTTGAACAATTCGGGCTCTATGTTGCCTAGCGTTGTCGTCCATGGACATTAGCCTGTCATCCAACTCATGATTGTCGAAATGTGGGACTACGAGTGGAGCGAGCACATTGTCACGGTATATTTGGCCTGTCAGATTACTATCAAGAAAGTACAAGTCCAACTTACAGTCAAAGGAAAAACAACCCCCGACAGTTACACCCCACCTCCAAAACCAGTTGTGCACAAAATGTGGTTGTCCTGAAATGAAGTGTTTCGTTGTCGCTAAACCCTTGCACGACCGTCGGTAGGGCGTAACATAAAACGACTTTAATCAGACGGTAGACCCGTCACCATGTGCGAATAGTACACACCAAATGATTATGTAATTAGTCAAATCGAGAATGTCAACTGTGGACGCTTTATGGGTCGTCGTGCTCACATTCTCAGAATGTCGAGGGATCTGATTATAGTGCGTGTGCTAATGTGGCCACCAAGCGCTAAATTACCACGAAGTACACCATCTGTACTGAACGCCCGTTAACGCGCCCGTCTGGATATGAGCCGGTCCTCTCTCGGCGTCGTTATACGTTAATTGTATTCCCCATCAGTCGTACAATGATGGAATGGTTAACCCTGACGTGGTATGCCACCCTGCTATGGCTAAAACCATCGTTATACATGCCAACAGCTTTCCACATTTCTGGTATTGTTAATTTTCGCCGCACGATACCAAGTCAATAGAAAATGAAACTTAAATCCCTACATACAAAATATCAGCTTTCGTTCGCAAACACAAATGTTGAAAAGTACACCTGGCACTTTACACACCCTGTCATATACACATAAACACACAACAGTCGACCAATAACCTGTTTCACAAGTAACTAAGTATGTGTGTACAGGTAACGAAAACAGCAAACCGGTTTGAAATAAGTTCATTGTTAGAAAAGATATTATTGAAACAAGTCATGTGGTGTTTAACTTGTGTCGGAGTGCATACATAGAAAGCTAATATTGTCTATTGTCGTAAAAGTATATTCACTGATATATAAGCCAACAATAGATATACCAGTGTATGTGGGCCGCCGTTGCTTAGCTGTTAAGATTGTTTATATTAACTCTCTTGAAATGGTTGCGCTTGTGTTCAATTCCCTATCCGAATACTGTCATGTGATGAAGTCACTCAGCTGACTTGCAGAAGGTTGGAGGTTCCACCCGGGTGCCAGTCTGAAATACTGCTCCGAATGAGATGCGGTTATTCCTCCATCAATAACAGTCAGAGAATCGCGGCGGAATAACACTAGCTCTTCACTGCCTATGACATACTTTTCATATATATGTATGCAAACAATTTTCAGTCAAATTCTACAATGGCATGATTATAATTTTGTTTCTAATATAACAAATTTTGCAACACGTTACTAAACGGAATTAGCATGGCGAATTTTGTAATCGCCATTGTTCTTCGTGGTCAGTTTTGGGAAGTACTGATGTTCATAAAAAGAGGTGTCTCATAAGTCAGAAATGGCTGGCCCTTTAAATAGGGGTGTACTATAATAAACAAACACTTTACTTTTTATACACACAGATGATGTGCTCACGTCAGGTAGTTATATAATATATTGGGTTACATAAATATCTATTCCTTACCGTGCATTTTCTTGCTACAATATTACGTTTAGCTTCACTTCATTATGAATAGTGCTAAACACTTATTTAAACATGCATATATATGATACACCATACGTGTGTACAGAACAATCATAATAAACACCGGATCCGATCCATTTGTGTGAATCACTTACATACTTATCTCCCTTTTCATAAAGACACCATCTGCACACATGTAAGTATATTTTATTTCTGATAATGTTTTATTGTGGTATGTACAGTATATATGTGTCCAACACGTAAACCATCAGGTTGCATGCTATAGTTCAAGGTGAAATGTGGATATACTACAACATATTCTCATAAATAAGCGGATAAAGCGAATGTTTTCATGAAACCAGTTATCTAAAAATAGATATGATAATTAATATAATGATCTGATATGCTAACTCGGAATACCTTTGTGTTAACAGTTAAGCCGGGCGATGCGCTGAGTATGCAAGTGAGTAATTTATTTTAAGAGGATTAAATAACAACGTAGCTACTTATCGAATCCATGTACAATTTGATGATTTATATTAACTTTTGCTAAACGTTTTAGAATCTTCTGCCATGCGGTATGTCATTGAATAGAAATGAAATTGTTTTGCTGGCAATTAACCGGACATTAGGATTATTGACCGGGCCGTCTTGTTTTAAAGTTTGCTCTAATATGTCCTGTTAGCAAGAGTATATTCAAATAAATTGTTTGAATCAAATAATCGTGAGAAATTGTCTGATGTAACTAATTTTATTTTAATGCAATTGTGTTAATTTAAGACACAAATACCTAAACATGAATCATTTGTAGCATATATATTGTAATCATTAAACATGTATACGTTTACAGCGGCTCTATATACTCTGATATACGCTGATCATACTTTGAGTAGGTCACATTCTCGTAGGATTCTGATTGAATCTTATACCAGGCATAATTGCGACGTGTGAACATTTCGGTACATATCTTTTTCTTACGAGCCTCTCGCTCTTTTCATCAATGGAAAGGCATACTAACGTGGAATCATTTGTCACCCTAACAATCAACCGTTAGCATGTGACCGTATAGTACGCCACCAAGCGACTTTGCACACTTTTTCCGTGAACTGAAATACCATGAAACACGGCTATTTAGCAGGAATAACTTGTCTTAATAAATATTCAGATTCGTAAATGTTGTTATTATTTTACACCAATAGTCTATCTGTTAAGAATGTTTGAAATTTCTGATTTGGATATAGCAGCTGCCTATTTCAAATGCATGCATGTGTACTGATTTAATTAGGTGTAATGTATTTTCAAATACTGTTGTTAATTCCAGTTTACATAATCATTGTCCCCATAACACACTCACAAATCTATGACAGTTTGTTAATTACACACTATCTAATGTTTAAAATATATCTTGAAATATCAACATGAAGGTATTATACAGCGGATATATCATAATTAGTATTAATTATATCTACAGCGAAT
Organism: Archivesica marissinica; assembly: GCA_014843695.1. Lineage (NCBI taxonomy): Eukaryota > Metazoa > Mollusca > Bivalvia > Venerida > Vesicomyidae > Archivesica > Archivesica marissinica. Next base: position 36,363,854 of record CM026404.1, on the reverse strand, counting down.
GTGAACAATATATACATGTATAGCTCTTGAAATATCAACATGAAGGTATTATACAGCTGATATATCATAATTAGTATTAATTGTATCTACAGCGAATGTGAACAAAATATACATGTAACTGAAAATCCCACACATTCGTATTATTGTGTAAATATATTCAATGTTACTTAATACTGTGAAACCTGATTCTAAATCTATATATATGTTGGTGTTGTTGTTGTTGCTGTTAGTTGTGTTGGTGTTGGTGGTCGTGTTGTTGTTGATTTTGGTGAAATATGTGCTTATTTATACGATATGAGGTTAATATCCCAATCGTTGAACCCGACTAATATTAGCTTATACAAATTTAATTTAGCGAAACAAGTTCTTGCAAATTATATTGATCACTCTCGAGACCTCATTCCTTATGGAATCCATCGACACGAGGGAGAGAGAAGAGTCCTGATGGAATCCATCGCCACGAGGGAGAGAGAAGAGGCAATGTGAAATTTAAATAAAGCCTTGCCCAATGCCACACTCGTAACGACTGCAGTGGGGATCGAACTCCGGGCCTTTTGCAACTGAATCGAAAGTGCTACCACGACTTCCACAAACAACATGATGCTGATAATGCTAAAGTCGTCATGGACCAACAGAGACTTATTATAATAAGGTTTAGAACGGCCAATAATTACTGAAACATTCATTTGTGCCTTATGAATATTTAATATGTTGTCTGCTTACAGGATATGAAACCTGGTGTTTACAGGAACAGATCTAGATGAGTTCATTTGCAAGAATTATACCATAAACAGATTCGTGTTATTCTCCAACGTAAAGGATTCACTAGAAAAAAACCATCGTCAATATCATGTCATGGTTTAAGAAATATCAAATTGTGAACATGATGTTAGAATAATCTGGAACTTTAAAGAGGCACATGCTCATTCATACTGGGGAACGGCCATATGAGTGTGAAATATGTAATAAAACATTTACTCAGTCTAGCAATTTAAAAAAGCACATGCGCATACATACCGGAGAACGACCACATGAGTGCGAAATATGTAAGAATGCGTTTATTCGATATAAATCTTTAAAGAAGCACATGCTCATACATACTGGGAAACGGCCATATGAGTGTGAACTATGTAATAAAACATTTAGTCATTCTAGCAATTTAAAAAAGCACATGCGCATACATACCGGAGAACGACCATATGAGTGTGAAATATGTAATAACGCGTTTATTCAATCTGAATCTTTAAAGAAGCACATGCTCATACATACCGGAGAACGGCCACATGAGTGTGAAATATGTAATAAAGCGTTTAGTCAGTCTTGCAATTTAAAGCAGCATATGCTTATACATAGTGGAGAACGTCCACGTGAGTGTGAAACATGTAATAAAGCATTTCGCCAACCTCAAACTTTAAAGAAGCACATGCTCATTCATACTGGGGAACGAACACATACGTGTGGAATGTGTAATAAAACATTCAGTCATTCTGGAACTTTAAAGCAACATATGCTCATACATACTGGAGAACGACCGTATGAATGTGACATATGTAATAAGGCTTTCAGTTGGTCTGGCCATTTAAAGAAGCATATGCTCATGCATACTGGAGAACGACCACATGCGTGTGGAATGTGTAATAAAGCATTCAGTCATTCTGGGATATTAAAGAGGCATATGCTCATACATACTGGAGAACAACCGCATGCCTGTGGTAGGTGTAATAAGGGATATTAAAGATACATATTGGAGAACTACCACATGCGTGTGGGATGTGTAATAAGACGTACCGTCATACAGTTGAATTAATGTAATATATAATGTAACTTTACTATATGCCACTCTATGTTTTCGCGGCATAATAATTTGGCATTTATTCTCTGTTTGGTAAACCGACTTAAATTACGTTCATGTACCGGTAATTACGGAGATCGTATCTGTCATCTTCCATATTCCGTTGTTTACTTTCAGTCTAGCAATTGCCTGGTGACTGATATTCAAGATGCTATTATTCACTATTTTTTAAATTTTAAAACAATATTTACCATGATGCCAATAAACACCGTAATGTGTGGCTGTGCCCCTTTTATAGATCCGCACATAGTGTCGCGGTTTGAACCAGACATGTGATTCACAGTTAATATGGCCCCTAATACACTATCCTGTGTAAACATTTTGTTGACACCAATGTATTGAATGTGTGTGTGCTATGTTTTGAAAAGTATACATATTTTGTTGCTGCGCCCATTGTTGAGTCTTGTACTAAGTATGCGGCCTGTATGAGTACCCATTTCTCTACATTATATTTGGTGCAGCGTTCTCCCGTAGTAGCAATTGGTGTTTTAGTATGTTCCGCTGGGATACCGGTTGAGATCCAGCATATCTATCCACAATGGCATCGCTAGCTGAACCTTGTGTACACATGTATCCATGTCATTTACAATTATAGTGATCAGAGATCGTGTCCAGTGTCAATGCTTTTCTTGTTTTATTTTCTACATAATTATTTGGACACTATCCATACAGTTGGAAGGAACATAAATAATAAAACTGTACAAACAAAGGATTCCAACTGAAAGGACCGCTATACATTTAGGGATAAATCGGACATTACCTGCAAATGATTTCATTGTAAATATTTCCCAAATAGTTATGTTGTACAATATCTAATGAGAGCCATCGGTCAGTTACTGCCCCATGCATACTCTTTAAACATATATAGGTCCTCTTAATTTGTTTCCTCTGTTTTTATCGTTGTATCCGTTGCACTACATGCCATCAATTTTCTTCCACTTTCTCATATTATGTTTATTACGTTACTATATCTGGACAGATATCCTACAGTATATCCAATGGGTAAACAATTTGTAATTTATTGTTTTCATTGTAAATATTTGCCAACTAGTTATCTTGTACAATATCTAATTATATATACAGTTGGATGAACACACATCTAGCAAACGCACCAATCTGTGTCCGCTTATTTGCTTGTAGTTACTTACTGTTGTAACATGTGTTATATTTGCTTACAGAAGTGTAGCATGTATACGTTTTACCATAACATTCTTTAAAATAATTGTTGATATGTGTGTAATAAACCAAATTGTGTTTGTTATAAAATCTGTCGTTTTTCTATTGAAATCCAACATCAAAATGTTTGCACCCACTGCTTCTATACTGAATATATAATTCGATAATACACTGAAACAAACACTTATACTCATATTTATGTTTGCACGTTCCTAGCCACTGCCTTTTGAAATGGTGTAAAAGCAAGCGTGTTCAGACCCAAACCGTTAGTGACATCATTTATTTATGACGTCGTCTAAGCGCGACATTCTAATGTAGTTTAGCGCCTGACCAGTTTCAGTCTAAAATCAAAAGATAATTTGTTAGTTTAAGTGACTGGGCGAAATATAATTTACTTAAGAATATATACTACGACAAAAGTTAAGCCCCACCGACAAAAGTTAAGCACCCCCACTCCTCTATATTTGTATCGACATATTTTTTTACATCAATACTGTTAAAACAATAAAATATATATCCTCCTGAAATACTTGACTATGACGTGGCTAATGGGGTTCAAAGCTGGCGCTGGAAAACCGTAAAACACGTTTGTCTTTCATGGGTTTTAACATTGCATTAAAATGCAGTCTTCAAATTTTAAGAACTTTAAATGCAGCTATTGTGCGTATGTGTAAGGCATACACATTAATAACGAGTATATCCACGGCGTATATTGTGATGTTCAGTAAAACGCCACGTCATGATTCGCACACGACGCCTATGTCGTTCTTGGGGGAACTGTTGCCAATCCTGTATGATAGCAGTTTTTAATTCGTCAATAGTTTGACCTATTGACGGTGGTTAATTGTTTGGCCAATAAAATCCCATACATTCTCTATAGGATTCATGTCTGGCGACATCGCAGGCCATGGACTTGTCTGAACAGCCTCTTGCTGTAAAAATGTTGGATAATTCGGGCTCTATGTGGCCTAGCGATGTCGTCCATGAATGTCAGATTACCACCAAGAATGTACAAGTCCAACTTATAGTCAAAGGAAGAACAAATCCAGACAGTTACACCGCACCACCAAAAGCAATTGTGCCCAAAATGTGGTTGCCCTGAAATGAAGTGTTTCGTTGACACTAAACCCTTGCACGACTGTCGGTAGAGCGTAACATAAAACGACTTTCATCAGACCAGTAGACCCGTCTCCATGTGCGAATAGTCCACTCCAAATGATCATTTAACCAGTCAAATCGAGCACAGCGAAGAGGTAATGTCAACTGTTGACACTTTATGGGTCGTCGCACTCGCATTCCCTTATTGTCGGGGTGTCTAATTACACTACGTGTGCTAATGTGGCCCCCAAGCGCTAAATTACCACGAAGTACACCAGCTGTACTGAACGCCCGTTACCGCGCCCGTCTGGATATGAGCCGGTCCTCTCATGGCGTCGATGTGCGTGGTCTACATGCACGTGGAGGTCAGTAACATTCCCCGTTTGACGTACAATGATGGAATGGTTAACCCTGACGTGGTCTGCCACCCTTCTATGGCTAAAACCACCGATATACATGCTAACAGCTTTCCACATTTCTGGTATGGTTAATTTTCGCCGCACGATACCAAGTCAATAGAAAATGAAAAAGTGCAGCCTCCATGTCCACTCACACACTCATGCCACCAATCAATATCACTGTACACAGAGTTGACAAGCTCCTGTCAGATCTAAACCCCAATAAGGCCTCAGGTTCTGATGAAATCTCACCTAGGTTACTTAAACAACTGCACAGCGAAATTGCCCCCAATGCTAACATACATCTTTCAAAGGTCACTTGACACCGTCATTGTCCCAGGTGATTGGAGACATGCAGTTATATCTCCCATATACAAAAAGGTGAAAAGTCCAAACGTAGCAACTACCGCCCCATTTCTCTAACATGCATATCGTCCAAACTCTTAGAACACATCCGGGTTTCCAACATCATGTCATATTTAACTCTCACCATAGTCTTAGCCCACATCTGCACGGGTTAAGATCAAACACAGTTGTGACGCCTAACTTATTGGTTTCTCACAAGAGATAGCTGATAATCTCGAGCTCGGTAACCAGACGGATGTCATCATAATGGATTTCAGTAAAGCAGTCGACAAAGTAGATCACCACAAGCTCATCCATAAACTCAAACATTTTTATATAAATGATAAAGCCACATCATGGATACACTCTTTTCTAAAAAAACAGGTCACAACTGGTTTTCTCTCGTCGAAGTTAAATGTTCTGACAGGTTACCAGTTCTCTCATGTGTCCCCCATGAGTCGGTCCTGGAGCCCTTTCTGTTTCTATCTTATATAAATGACATACCAAACAGCATCAAAAGTCGTGCCCGCCTCTTTGCCGACGACACCATCGTCTACCTCACCATCAAATCCCAGTCCTCAGCAGAAGCTCTACAACACAGGAGTGGCATCTGAACTAATACCATTAACTAATACCACTCTCCCAATTAGTTACGCAACACTAATACTAACCCTACACCTCATAGAATCTTGGGAAAAGGAATAGTCAATGGAATTCAACCCTGATACATGTGGAATAGTAAGATTCCATAGGAAAAGAAACCCCATCATTTACCCACATGTTACATAGCACACAATTAATGTCAACTGAACACTCCAAATATCTCGGAGTCACCATTAGTAAGAACATTACTTGGGCTCAACACATCAATAATATCACCTCAAAAGCTAACAACACCACCCGCTTCATCAACAGGAATGTCAAAACAAATAACAAACAGGTAGAAAGAAAACGCATATATCACTTATGTCCACCCACAGGTTGAATACTGCTCTACAGTCTGGAACCCCTTGCAGAAACACCTCACCTACAAAATAGAAATGTTCCAAAGATTTGCAGCCATATATATTCAATGATTACAATTACACTGTCTCACAAATGGTATCCACACTCAATTGGAAAACTTTAGAACATAGACGAAATCAAGCCTCACTAATCATGTTTTTCAAAATAAAGAAATAAACAAGTTGCTGTAGATCACCATCACCTCACACTCACAAGAAACCTTAACTATCTAATACCACAGTCAAAAACCCAATACCATGCCAACTCATTTTCCCCAAGAACAATCAGGCTATGGAACAGTCTACCGACATATATACAGTCGAGTCCAAATCTGCCGACCTGTGTTAACAGACTGGATTCGAACTGTCTCTAATCCGTGTACTGTCTGCTTTGTAGATCCTTTTATCTTTTGAACTTGCACATGACATTTTAGATGAACTAACTGTTTGTTCGGCAGTATGATGTTGAAGTAGTGCTAGTCACTGACTTGGTTACATCAATATACACTAAGCATCAGGTAGATTTCAGTAAGACTTTCCACAAGGTCAATCACGAGAACATACTACTGAAAATACATTACTATGGAGTCAGAGGTCAAACATTAAGGTGGGTTTACTATCTAGCTAGTTTTCTAGATAATAGACTCCAGTCAATTGTCCTTAATGGTATTAGTTCAGATGCCACTCCTGTGTTGTTTGACGCGCAACATGTCTACATCTCAGCGAGGGATTTGACATTTGAGGAAGATAGACCAGATCAGTGTCTGATCATAGGCGTCGGAGCAGGGGCCGCAATCGCTGCCCCAATAGTTTGGCTAGGCAGGCGGATGTTTTTATTTTATTCTTCGGGAAGTTATGTCCGCGGCTCCAATATTTTGGCAAGCCGGGTATATGCAAGTGACGGCTATGTAGATCTAATCTGGGTTCCTACGCCGGGTGGGTAACATGTACCGGGTACCCGTTTAGAACATACATTATTATATATGTGTAAAGTAAGGTGTCTGCTGTTATTGCAGTAGTACATGTGGTCGTTAAACCTCTCCCAATTAGTTACGCACGCTCATCTGTTGCATACTGTTAATTTAGAAATGTGTTTGCTGTTATTGCAGTAGTACACGTGGTCGTTAAACCTCTCCCAATTAGTTACGCAAGCTCACCAGTTGCATACCGTTAATTGAGAAAGGTGTTTGCTGTTATTGCAGTAGTACACGTTGTCGTTAAACCTCTCCCAATTAGTTACGCAAGATCACCTGTTGCATAATGTATAATATATGATTATTATGGAAAACACACAATCTACAGTAACTGTAAGCACACGTTGTAAATAACTGACGAACGTGGATAACTTCAGGGTTGTGTTTATGTTATCACTATAATTCTTATGATCGATAACAAATAAATATAAATAATTACATTCCATTTTCTTACAGGAGAGTGTGTATTGGACGTAAAGGAAAACAAAAATGGCGACGAATACAATATTCTACCGATGAATAATGGCTGATTTATACGATATGAGCTGAGTATCCCAATCGTTGAACATTACTACTAATGATGATGATGATGATGTTAGCTCGACCGAATAATGACTATATAATAAGCTGTTGGAATGGCGGCCAATAACTAATTGAAACAACGTGCATTTATGGCATGTAAATGTTTTCTTACCGAAGATGAAACCTGATGTTTATAGGTACAGATCTCGATGATTTCTCTTGTTTAATTAAGAAATTCCTCTTATTTGCTCGTTCTATTCAAATTGTGAGCTTGATGTTAGAAGGATGTTAAGCTGTGTATGGAGGACTGACCTACTTTGTCAATTCATATGCATAAATAGCAGAGAACACATTTATTAAGGATTCTCAAAATGTCTAGGAATATAAAGCAGGACATAACCAATCATACCGGAGTAAAGTCACACGTGCACGTGCATTCCGTAGAACGGACGCATGTGTGTGAACTATGTAATAAGGTATTCAGTCAATATAGCAATTTAACGAAGCATCTGCTAATACATACCGGGGAACGACCACATAAGTGTGCATTATGTAATAAGGTATTCAGTCAATCTAGCAATTTAAAGAAGCATATGCTCATACATACCGGGGAACGACCACACAAGTGTTAACTATGTAATAAATCCTTTATCAATTCAGGCAATTTGAAGGTGCACATGCTCATACATACCGGAGAACGGCCACATAAGTGTGAACTATGTAAGAAAGCGTTCAGTCAATATAGTCAATTAAAGCAGCATATGCTCATACATACCGGGGAACGACCACATGAGTGTGAAATATGTAGTAAGGTGTTCAGGCAATATATTCATTTAAAGCAGCATATGCTCATACATACCGGGGAACGACCACATGAGTGTGGAATATGTAATAAGGCGCTTAATAAATCTAGCAATTTAAAGCAGCATATACTAATACATACCGGGGAACGACCACATGAGTATGAAATATGTAAGAAGACTTTCTGTCATTCTATGGCTTTATAGCGGTATATGCTCATACATACTGGACATCGGCCACATGAGTATGAACTGTGTAAACGACACCCTGAATGAGGAACATGTATATATGAAGACATTTCGTCCCGCCTAGCGATAACGAAGCCAATGTTCGTACAATCCGAAGAATGATTACATGAGTGCGAATTATATAATAAATAGGTGTAAAAGAGCGCATGCTCACATATTCAGACCACTACAATGTGTGTAGAAGAAGGACATGTATAACATCCGAATAGCTACCCCTAGTGTGCTAAATATGTAAGTCATATATCAGTGGATCTGACAGATTGATACAGTGTGAAATGTTTACAAACGCGTATACTGTAAAATACTAAAATTTCACGAACACTTTATTCGCTATTTTTGGCGCTATTTTTTTAGATGGACATGAGTGTTCAGACATTCCTTTACAACTAGTGTGTGATATCTTCCATTGGATTAACAAGCATTAGTGGCTATTCCTTGTGCGCTTCTGTTTTGATCATCTTATCGACATTTGGTTCCCACGTTCTCATGATATCCACGCTAGACTGGGATACATTGCAACACGATACTTCTAATAGTGATAACTATTGCATCCTCCTGGCTGATAGACGTAGTTTGGATCTATATAGTGCTTCAATAGCTGATACATCGGTGATTAAGACTACATGTGGACCATCTTATGTCGAGTCTTGAACTATGTAAGCGGTTTCGAAGAATTAGCTACAGTGTATTTTGTGTAGTGTTCACATGTAACAGCACTTGATGTTTTAGTAGGTTAGTTTAAACAATATTTTATTTAAGATTGTTACATAACATAAAATAGTTGCAACAGCACAGGTAGTATTGGGAAAAACGTTACATAATAACTTATTCGAATCGCTTTCCATCAATACATCTTATGTCAAGTCTTGAACTAAGTAAGAGGTTTGCATGAATACCCAATTATTGTGTGCAGTGTTCTCATGTAACATCACTTTATGTTTCGGTATGTTAGTTGGGATACTGGATCGGAATTGCAGCCTTAATTGCATCGGTAGCTGAACCGTGTGTGCACGTGATATAGTTGCAATGATGTTCTTGTACATTGTTTTAAATAATTATATTGTACAGTATCTATACAGTTAGAAAGAACAAATATGTAGCAAACACACACATCTCTTCCACTTATTGCTAGTGTTTACTGTTGTATTATGGGCTGTAATTGCTTACAAAGTTGTAGATTGTAAATATTTATAATACATTTTTGTGGAACGACTATAGAAACAATAATATCTTCCAAAACATTAAATGTTGCTATGTGTGTAATAAAGCACATATTTGTTATAAAATATGTAGATATTTTATTGAAATCTAACACCAAAATGTCCGCACCCGCCGCTTGTATATTGTTCTAAATTATTTGAATGTATCAAATTAAACTATTCACCTGCAATAATCTCAGAGCAATTAGAATAGGTCAACCACTCGCTGTCGATAACCACTCGCTGTCGACAACAACTAGCTGTCAACAACCACTCACTGTCGACAACCACTCGCTGTCAACAACCACTCGCTGTCAACGACCACTCGCTGTCGACAACCACTCGCTGTCGACAACCACTCGTTGTCGACAACCACTCACTGTCGACAACCACATGTTGGGATAATAATATACCTTCCACATTATAAGCACAGTAATACAAAACGTATCATAGCAACAATTGCACGTGCAGTCTTTTTTACATTAAACTAATCATGTTGGCGATAGTTAATGTACTAATACACTGTATATGTGTAATCATTTATAAATGGCTTATTACAGATAATATATACCACATCGTCATATACATACATATACCACATCGTCATATACATACATATACCACATCGTCATATACATACATATACCACACCGTCATATACATACATATACCACACCGTCATATACATACATATACCACACCGTCATATACATACATATACCACAACATCATATACATACATATACCACACCGTTATATTCATACATATACCACACCGTCATATACATAGATATACCACACCATCATACACATACATATACCACACCGTCATATACATACATATACCATACCGTCATATACATACATATACCACACCGTCATATACATACATATACCACAGCATCATATACATAGATATACCACACCGTCATATACATACATATACTACCTGCTACTACCGGCCCACTACCATCAATGACATCTATTGTGCTACCTACCTGCTACTACCGGCCCACTGCCATCAATGACACATATGGTGCTACCTATCTGCTACTACCGGCCCACTGCCATCAATGGCACATATTCTGCTAGCTATCTGCTACTACCGGCCCACTACCATCAATGGCATATATTGTGCTACCTACCCGCTACTACCGGCCAACTACCATCAATGGCATATATTGTGCTACCTACCCGCTACTACCGTCCCACTGCCATCAATGGCATATATTTTGCTACCTACCTGCTACTACCGGCCCACTACCACCAATGGCATATATTGTGCTACCTACCCGCTACTACCGGCCCACTGCCATCAATGGCATATATTTTGCTACCTACCTGCTACTAACGGCCCACTGCCATCAATGCCATATATTGTGCTACCTACACGCTACTATTGGCCCACTACCACTAATGACATATATTGTGCTACATAACTGCTACTACCGGCCCACTACCATCAATGGCATATATTGTGCTATCTACCCGCTACTACTGGCCCACTGCCATCAATGGCATATATTGTGCTAACTACCTGCTACTACCGATCCACTACCATTAATGACATATATTGTGCTACTAACCTGCTACTACCGGCCCAATGGCATCTATTGTGCTACATATTTGCTACTACCGGTCCACTGCCATCAATGACATATAGTGTGCTACCTACCTGCTACTACCGGCCCACTACCATCAATGACAAATACTGTGCTACCTACCTGCTACTACCGGCCCACTACCATCAATGTCATATATTGTGCTACCTACCTGCTACTACTGACCCACTACCATCAATGACAAATATTGTGCTACCTACCTGCAACTACCGGTCCACTGCCATCAATGACAAATATTTTGCTACCTACCTGCTACTACCGGCCCACTACCACCAATGGCATATATTGTGCTATTTACCTGCTACTACAGGCCCACTAACACAAATGACATATATTGTGCTACCTACCTGCTACTACCGGCCCACTACCATCAATGGCATCTATTGTGCTACCTACCTGCTACTACCGGTCCACTACCATCAATGATATATATTGTGCTACCTACCGGCCCACTGCCATCAATGCCATATATTGTGCTACCTACCGGCTTACTACCATCAATGACATATATTGTGCTACCTACCGGCCCACTGCCATCAATGGCATATATTGTGCTACCTAACCGCTACTACCGGCCCACTCCCATCAATGCCATATATTGTGCTACCTACCTGCTACTACCGGCCCACTGCCATCAATGGCATATAGTGTGCTACCTACCCGCTACTACCGGCCCACTGCCATCAATGACATATATTGTGCTACCTACCGGCCCACTACCATCAATGCCATATATTTTGCTACCTACCGGCCCACTACCATCAATGACATATATTGTGCTACCTACCGGCCCACTCTCATCAATGGCATATATTGTGCTACCTACCCGCTACTACCGGCCCAATGCCATCAATGCCATATATTGTGCTACCTATCTGCTAATACCGGCCCACTGCCATCAATGCCATATATTGTGCTACGTACCTGCTACCTACCGGCCCACTATCATCAATGGCATATATCGTGCTAACTGCCTGCTACTACCCGCCCACTGCCATCAATGACACATATTGTGCTACCTACCTGCTACTACCGGCCCACCAACATTAATGGCATATATTGTGCAACCTACCTGCTACTACCGGCCTACTGCCATCAATGACACATATTGTGCTACCTACCTGCTACTACCGGCCCACTACCATCAATGACATCTATTGTGCTACCTATCTGCTACTACCGGCCCACTACCATCAATGACATCTATTGTGCTACCTACCTGCTACTACCGGCCCACTACTATCAATGACATATATTGTGCTACCTACCTGATACTACCGGCCCACTACGATAAATGACATCTAGTGTGCTACCTACCTGCTACTACCGACCCACTGCCATCAATGACATCTATTTTGCTACCTAGCTGTTACTACCGGCCCACTGCCATCAATGACATAGTTTGTGCTACCTACCTGCTACTACCGGCCCACTACCATCACTGGCATATATTGTGCTAGCTATCTGCTACTACCGGCCCACTACCATCAATGGCATATATTGTGCTACCTACCTGCTACTACAGGCCCACTACCATCAATGACATCTATTGTGCTACCTACCTGCTACTACCGGCCCACTGCCATCAATGGCATATATTGTGCTAGCTATCTGCTACTACCGGCGCACTACCATCAATGACATCTATTGTGCTACCTACCTGCTACTACCGGCCCACTACCATCAATGACACCTATTGTGCTAGTTACCTGCTACTACCGTCCCACTGCCATCATTTGGCATATATTGTGCTACATATCTGCTACTACCGGCCCACTACCATCAATGACATATATTGTGCTACCTACCTGCTACTACCGGCCCACTACCATCAATGACATCTATGGGGCTACCTACCTGCTACTACCGGCCCACTGCCATCAATGGCATATATTGTGCTAGCTATCTGCTACTACCGGCCAACTACCTTCAATGACATATATTGTGCTACCTACCTGCTACTACCGGCCCAGTACCATCAATGACATCTATTATGCTACCTACCTGCTACTACTGGCCCACTGCCATCATTTGGCATATATTGTTCTACCAATCTGCTACTACCGGCTCAATACCATCAATGACATCTATTGTGCTACTTCCCTGCTACTACCGGCCCACTGCCATCAATGGCATATATTGTGCTACATACCTGCTACTACCGGCCCACTACCATCAATGGCATATATTTTGCTACCTACCTGCTACTACCGGCCCACTACCAACAATGACATCTATTGTGCTACCTACCTGCTACTACCGGCCCACTACCATCAATGACATCTATTGTGCTACCTATCTGCTACTACAGGCCCACTGCCATCAATGGCATATATTCTGCTAGCTATCTGCTACTACCGGCCCACTACCATCAATGGCATATATTGTGCTACCTACCTGCTACTACCAGCCCATTACCATCAATGACATCTATTGTGCTACCTACCTGCTACTACCGGCCCACTACAATCAAAGACATATATTGTGCTACCTACCTGCTACTACCGGCCCACTACGATCAATGATATCTAGTGTGCTACCTACCTGCTACTACCGGCCCACTGCCATCAATGACATAGTTTGTGCTACATACCTGCTACTACCGGCCCACTGCCATCAATGACATCTAGTGTGCTACCTACCTGCTACTACCGGCCCACTACCATCAATGACATCTATTGTGCTACCTACCTGCTACTACCGGTCCACTGCCATCAATGGCATATATTGTGCTAGCTATCTGCTACTACCGGCCCACTAACATCAATGACATATATTGTGCTACCTACCTGCTACTACCGGCCCACTACCATCAATGACATATATTGTGCTACCTACCTGCTACTACCGGCCCACTGCCATCATTTGGCATATAATGTGCTACCTATCTGCTACTACCGGTCCACTACCATCAATGACATATATTGTGCTACCTACCTGCTACTACCGGCCCATTGCCATCAATGGCATCTATTGTACTACCTACCTGCAACTACCGGCCCTATGCCATCGTTTGGCATATATTGTGCTACTTCCCTGCTACTACCGGCCCACTGCCATCAATGGCATATATTGTGCTACATACCTGCTACTACCGGCCCACTACCATCAATGGCATATATTGTGCTACCTACTTGCTACTACCGGCCCACTACCATCAATGACATATATTGTGCTACTTACCTGCTACTACCGGCCCACTGCCATCAATGACATATATTGTGCTACCTACCTGCTACTACCGGCCCACTACCATCAATGACATCTATTGTGCTACATATCTGCTACTATCGGCCCACTGCCATCAATGGCATATATTATGCTAGCTATCTGCTAATACTGGCCCACTACCATCAATGGCATATATTGTGCTACCTACCTGCTACTACCGGCCCACTACCATCAATGACAAATATTGTGCTACCTACCTGCTACTACCATCCCACTGCCATCAATGACATCTATTGTGCTACCTACCGGCCCACTACCATCAATGACATCTATTGTGCTACCTACCTGCTACTACCGGTCCACTGCCATCAATGGCATATATTGTGCTACATACCTGCTACTACCGGCCCACTGCCATCAATGGCATATATTGTGCTACCTACCTGCTTCTACCGGCCCACTAACATTAATGGCATATATTGTACTACCTACCTGCTACTACCGGCCCACTGCCATCAATGACATATATTGTGCTAACTGCCTGCTACTACCCGCCCACTGCCATCAATGACACATATTGTGCTACCTACCTGCTACTACCGGCCCACCAACATTAATGGCATATATTGTGCAACCTACCTGCTACTACCGGCCTACTGCCATCAATGACACATATTGTGCTACCTACCTGCTACTACCGGCCCACTACCATCAATGACATCTATTGTGCTACCTACCTGATACTACCGGCCCACTACGATAAATGACATCTAGTGTGCTACCTACCTGCTACTACCGACCCACTGCCATCAATGACATCTATTTTGCTACCTAGCTGTTACTACCGGCCCACTGCCATCAATGACATAGTTTGTGCTACCTACCTGCTACTACCGGCCCACTACCATCACTGGCATATATTGTGCTAGCTATCTGCTACTACCGGCCCACTACCATCAATGGCATATATTGTGCTACCTACCTGCTACTACAGGCCCACTACCATCAATGACATCTATTGTGCTATCTACCTGCTACTACCGGCCCACTGCCATCAATGGCATATATTGTGCTAGCTATCTGCTACTACCGGCGCACTACCATCAATGACATCTATTGTGCTACCTACCTGCTACTACCGGCCCACTACCATCAATGACATCTATTGTGCTAGTTACCTGCTACTACCGTCCCACTGCCATCATTTGGCATATATTGTGCTACATATCTGCTACTACCGGCCCACTACCATCAATGACATATATTGTGCTACCTACCTGCTACTACCGGCCCACTACCATCAATGACATCTATGGGGCTACCTACCTGCTACTACCGGCCCACTGCCATCAATGGCATATATTGTGCTAGCTATCTGCTACTACCAGCCAACTACCTTCAATGACATATATTGTGCTACCTACCTGCTACTACCGGCCCAGTACCATCAATGACATCTATTATGCTACCTACCTGCTACTACTGGCCCACTGCCATCATTTGGCATATATATTGTTCTACCAATCTGCTACTACCGGCTCAATACCATCAATGACATCTATTGTGCTACTTCCCTGCTACTACAGGCCCACTGCCATCAATGGCATATATTGTGCTACATACCTGCTACTACCGGCCCACTACCATCAATGGCATATATTTTGCTACCTACCTGCTACTACCGGCCCACTACCATCAATTACATATATTGTGCTACCTACCTGCTACTACCGGCCCACTGCCATCAATGACATATATTGTGCTACCTACCTGCTACTACCTGCCCACTTCCATCAATGACATATATTGTGCTACCTATCTGCTACTACCGGCCCACTGCCATCAATGGCACATATTCTGCTAGCTATCTGCTACTACCGGCCCACTACCATCAATGGCATATATTGTGCTACCTACCCGCTACTACCGGCCAACTACCATCAATGGCATATATTGTGCTACCTACCCGCTACTACCGTCCCACTGCCATCAATGGCATATATTTTGCTACCTACCTGCTACTACCGGCCCACTACCACCAATGGCATATATTGTGCTACCTACCCGCTACTACCGGCCCACTGCCATCAATGGCATATATTGTGCTACCTACCTGCTACTAACGGCCCACTGCCATCAATGCCATATATTGTGCTACCTACACGCTACTATTGGCCCACTACCATTAATGACATATATTGTGCTACATAACTGCTACTACCGGCCCACTACCATCAATGGCATATATTGTGCTATCTACCCGCTACTACTGGCCCACTGCCATCAATGGCATATATTGTGCTAACTACCTGCTACTACCGGTCCACTACCATTAATGACATATATTGTGCTACTACCTGCTACTACCGGCCCATATGGCATCTATTGTGCTACATATTTGCTACTACCGGTCCACTGCCATCAATGACATATAGTGTGCTACCTACCTGCTACTACCGGCCCACTACCATCAATGACAAATACTGTGCTACCTACCTGCTACTACCGGCCCACTACCATCAATGTCATATATTGTGCTACCTACCTGCTACTACTGACCCACTACCATCAATGACAAATATTGTGCTACCTACCTGCAACTACCGGTCCACTGCCATCAATGACAAATATTTTGCTACCTACCTGCTACTACCGGCCCACTACCACCAATGGCATATATTGTGCTATTTACCTGCTACTACAGGCCCACTAACACAAATGACATATATTGTGCTACCTACCTGCTACTACCGGCCCACTACCATCAATGGCATCTATTGTGCTACCTACCTGCTACTACCGGTCCACTACCATCAATGATATATATTGTGCTACCTACCGGCCCACTGCCATCAATGCCATATATTGTGCTACCTACCGGCTTACTACCATCAATGACATATATTGTGCTACCTACCGGCCCACTGCCATCAATGGCATATATTGTGCTACCTAACCGCTACTACCGGCCCACTCCCATCAATGCCATATATTGTGCTACCTACCTGCTACTACCGGCCCACTGCCATCAATGGCATATAGTGTGCTACCTACCCGCTACTACCGGCCCACTGCCATCAATGACATATATTGTGCTACCTACCGGCCCACTACCATCAATGCCATATATTTTGCTACCTACCGGCCCACTACCATCAATGACATATATTGTGCTACCTACCGGCCCACTCTCATCAATGGCATATATTGTGCTACCTACCCGCTACTACCGGCCCAATGCCATCAATGCCATATATTGTGCTACCTATCTGCTAATACCGGCCCACTGCCATCAATGCCATATATTGTGCTACGTACCTGCTACCTACCGGCCCACTATCATCAATGGCATATATCGTGCTAACTGCCTGCTACTACCCGCCCACTGCCATCAATGACACATATTGTGCTACCTACCTGCTACTACCGGCCCACCAACATTAATGGCATATATTGTGCAACCTACCTGCTACTACCGGCCTACTGCCATCAATGACACATATTGTGCTACCTACCTGCTACTACCGGCCCACTACCATCAATGACATCTATTGTGCTACCTATCTGCTACTACCGGCCCACTACCATCAATGACATCTATTGTGCTACCTACCTGCTACTACCGGCCCACTACTATCAATGACATATATTGTGCTACCTACCTGATACTACCGGCCCACTACGATAAATGACATCTAGTGTGCTACCTACCTGCTACTACCGACCCACTGCCATCAATGACATCTATTTTGCTACCTAGCTGTTACTACCGGCCCACTGCCATCAATGACATAGTTTGTGCTACCTACCTGCTACTACCGGCCCACTACCACCAATGACATATATTGTGCTACCTACCTGCTACTACCGGCCCACTAACACCAATGACATATATTGTGCTACTTACCCGCTACTACCGGCCCACTTACCATCAATGGCATATATTGTGCTACTTACCTGCTACTACCGGCCCTTTACCATCAATGACATATATTGTGCTACCTACCTGCTATTACCAGCCCACTGCCATCAATGACATATATTGTGCTACCTACATGCTACTACCGGCCCACTACCATCAATGACATATATTGTGCTACCTACCTGCTACTACCGGCCCACTACCATCAATGCCATATATTGTGCTACCTACCCGCTACTACCGACCCACTGCCATCAATGGCATATATTGTGCTATCTACCCGCTACTACCGTTCCACTGCCATCAATGGCATATATTGTGCTAACTACCTGCTACTACTGGCTCACTGCCATCAATGGCATCTATTGTGCTTCCTACTTGCTACTACCGGTCCACTACCACCAATGACATATATTGTGCTATTTACCTGCTACTACCGGCCCACTAACACCAATGACATATATTGTGCTACTTACCTGCTACTACTGGCCCACTGCCATCCGTGACATATATTGTGCTACCTACATGCTACTACCGGCCACTACCATAAATGACATATATTGTGCTACCTACGTGCTACTACCGGCCCACTACCACCAATGGCATATATTGTGCTACCTACCTGCTACTACCGGCCCACTACCATCAATGATATATATTGTGCTACCTACCGGCCCACTACCATCAATGCCATATATTGTGCTACCTACCCGCTACTACCGGCCCACTGCCATCAAGAGCATACATTGTGCTACCTACCTGCTACTACCGGCCCACTACCATCAATGGCATATAGTGTGCTATCTACCCGCTACTACTGGCCCACTGCCATCAATGGCATATATTGTGCTACCTACCCGCTACTACCGGTCCACTGCCATCAATGGCATATATTGTGCTAACTACCTGCTACTACCGGCCCACTGCCATCAATGACATATATTGTGCTACCTACCCGCTACTACCGGCCCACTGCCATCAATGGCATATATTGTGCTACCTACCTGCTACTACTGCCCCACTACCATCAATGACATCTATTGTGCTACATACCTGCTACTACAGGCCCACTGCCATAAATGGCATATATTGTGCTACCTACCTGCTACTACTGGCCCACTACCATCAATGGCATATATTGTGTTATCTACCCGCTACTACCGGCCCACTGCCATCAATGGCATATATTGTGCTACCTACCCGCTACTACCGGTCCACTGCCATCAATGGCATATATTGTGCTAACTAGCTGCTACTACCGGCCCACTGCCATCAATGGCATCTATTGTGCTACCTACTTGCTACTACCGGTCCACTACCACCAATGACATATATTGTGCTATTTACCTTCTACTACCGGCCCACTAACACCAATGACATATATCGTGCTACCTACATGCTACTACCGGCCCACTACCATCAATGACATATAGTGTGCTACCTACCTGCTACTACTAGCCCACTACCATCAATGACATATATTGTGCTACCTACCTGCTACTACCGGCCCACTACCATCAATGACATATATTGTGCTACCTACCGGCCCACTACCATCAATGCCATATATTGTGCTACCTACCCGCTACTACCGGCCCACTGCCATCAATGGCATATATTGTGCTACCTACCTGCTACTACCGGCCCACTGCCATCAATGGCATATATTGTGCTACCTACATCTTCAATGGTATACGAAACAATACAAGAATAGAAATATAAGTGAACAGACCGTATGTTTTTACTTTTTTACTATGTATTAAATATAATGTATTAGTTGTTTTACATGTAGTTACATGTTACGGTACGGTACGGAGAATAGACAAGGAAGAGTTGGATACATTTTTACACTAACATATGATAATTTATATCCCTTAGTAAAAATACGCCATGTGTACTCAACAAAAATGGCCGTTGTGATAATTTAGGATATTGTACTAGACCCCCGAATGCATTTATGCGGTGGCGACTTTGAAGAGCATTGTATAGTTAGGTGATTATTTGTTTCTATATCTCCATTGTCATACTATTCTGTAAGTCTATTGAAAAGGTTAATAAACTTTTCTCCAACATATGGGTGGCTGGGGACCTAAATCTACCAAAGATGGCCTGAGACACTACCAGCCCGTCCACCGACTGCAACACCCATTCTTCTATAGGCAGGTCATTGAAACGTTTATTGATACAAACCTCACCCAAATGGTCAACCTCCCCACCCGTGAAAACAACATCCTGGATTTATTCCTTACAACTAACCCCACTTTAGTAAACCAGGTCAATATTCTACCTGGCATCAGTGATCATAATGTAGTCGAAATAAAAGTCAACACATCCGCAATATGTTATCAAAAGCCTTGCAGGGTTCCACTCTATAAGAAAGCAAACTGGCAGGCCATTAAACAGTCATTATATGACTATCACCAGGTTATGACCAACGAATGTAAATATACCACACTAAACACTGAAGAGCTATGGGAACATTTCTCTCATGCTCTAAACAACCTTACAGATAAATGGATTCCATCCAAACAGTCATCGTTAAGATTTACCCTGGGTCAATCAGAGTGTTCAGCGAATGATTAAAATGCGAAATAGGGCCTTTAAAATACTAGGAAGTCAAGTACGCCTTCAAATCGTAAGAAATTCCTGGAACTAAAACATTTAGTGCGGAAAAAGTTCAAAGAGGCTTATCATCAATACCTAGAAAACATCCTAAATCTAAACAGTGCTGATGCTCCCGTCCTTATAGACCAAACACCAAGAAACTTTATTCCATCCTTAAGCATTCCAAGCAAGATTCCAAATTAATGCCACCCCTAAAGCATGAAAACAAATTTCATCATGAAGAAGCTGCTAAAGCCACAGCACTGAATAAACAGTTTCAGTCTGTCTTCAGCTCCAAATCCCCACTAAAACTTTCCTCCATTTGTAAATTGAAAATTCAGGACACAAATGGAAACCTGAATGGTCAATCCACGCCAAACATGAATGAGATCACAGTAAGCTCAAATGGCATAGAGAAACTTATCAATAACCTGAACCCCCATAAGGCTAGTGGTCCTGACCAAATTAAGCCAATCATACTTAAAACCTTGTCTAAAGAACTCTCACCTATCCTTGAAGTCTTATTCCAAAAATCCCTCAACGAAGGATCACTGCCTGCCCACTGGAAGTCAGCAAATGTTGCTCCCATTTACAAAAAAGGGGACAAGTCAAACCCCGCCAACTATAGGCCTATCTCACTGACATACATGTGTTCTATGCAAGGTACTAGAACATATAATGTCCTCCTCGATAGTAAAACACTTCACTAACCACAGTATACTGTACCATTTGCAGCATGGTTTTAGAGAAAAACGGTTATGCGTGAACCAACTAGTAATGCTAGTCAATGACTTGGTTACCTCTGTCTACAATAAGCGTCAGGTAGATCTCATCCTATTAGACTTCAGTAAGGCTTTCGATAAGGTCAATCACGAGAAAGTACTACTAAAAATGCATGAATATGGAGTCAGAGGTCAAACATTAAGGTGGTTTAAGAATTTTCTAAATAATAGACTCCAGTCAGTTGTCCTTAATGGTATTAGTTCAGAGGCCATTCCGGTGTCCTCCTGAGTCCCACAGGGATCCGTATTTGGCCCCTGCTTTTCCCAGCCTACATAAACGACCTCCCACAAAACATCAGTTCCAAAGTGCGCTTCTTTGCAGATGATACTGCAGTCTATCTATCACTGACATCTGCAAATGAATCAGTCACACTCCAAAACGATCTTAAGAGATTAGAAGAGTGGGAGTTGGAGTGGGACATGGAATTTAACCCCTCCAAATGTCAAGTTATCCACGTCACCAGAAGGAAGCATCCTATTCCTAGCAATTATTAATTCCATGGAGTCCTACTTGAGTCGGTCACCTCAGCCAAATACCTTGGCGTGGATATCTCAAATAACCTGTCGTGGGACCTAGTCCTACTTGAGTCGGTCACCTCAGCCAAATACCTTGGCGTGGATATCTCAAATAACCTGTCGTGGGACACTCACATAAAAAGGTCAACAAAGAAAGCAAACCAAACATTAGGATTTCTACGTAGAAACCTCCAGGTCACATCTGAACCCCTTAAGAACATGGCTTACCAGACACTAGTGAGACCCCAGCTTGAATATGGCTCCGATATCTGGTTGCCCCATACCCAAACATTGATAGACCAAATTGAAGGTGTCCAGCGAAGAGCAGCCCGTTGGATAAAGGCTGACTACTATCGTACCTCTAGTGTTTCAGACATGCTACATTTCCTAAATCTACACAGACTAGATCAACGGCGTATTGACAATAGGTTATCCCTTATGTATAAAATTCATAATGATATTGTTGCTATTCCCATTGAAAATTACCTAGTTCCGCTCTCCCGTCCTGCTCACCATTGCCATTCCTTAAGCTATAGGTTAATCACAGCAACTACAGACTACTACAAGTTTTCCTTTTTTCCAAGAATAATCTACCATTGGAACCACCTCCCTCCTGACATTGTCCATCTCCCTACCATAGAGCAATTCAATACGGCAGTTTGCCATATTGAACATGCCAGTCCCTAGTTGTTCTGCGTAACTGCTTTTAAACTATTACCACAACTTATTTTCATTACCTTCTTAAATTATACTTTTAACTACTCATACTTTTAACTTCTTTGCAATTTTTGACGCGCAACATGTCTACGTCCCCGCGAGGGGTTTGACATTAGCGGAAGATAGATAGATATACTTGTGGATCAATTGTTCATTCGGACAATGGCTGAGTCGGACTAGTCTTATTCGTACTAGATCAGTTGCTTATTCGGACCACTTACAACTTGTATATTTCTTATAAATATATGAAGTTTTAAACTACTCTGGATATATGAACATTGATTTCTGCATAAATATCTAAAAATAGCAACTTGTTATTGGATAAGATGGACGAGATTCATGTGTGACCCAATTAGTAACTTAGCCCAACCCCTACATCATTCGAAGTCCTGCACGACACTCCAGTTTCAATTTCCATTTCATTAAATAAAATGCATGTCAGTCATCACATAGGCAAACGTCATCAAGAAAAATGTAGCCTAATATTTATGCAGTGCCTCCTAACAACCAAAATGTCTGACATTGAATCAAATCCAGGTCCAATGGTGCAGTATCCATGTGGAACAAGTTAATCAGAGGTTACTTGGGATGATAAAGGCACCAGCTGTGACACTTACCAATCTTGGTGTCATGCTAATTGTCACCGTGTAGGGTATGGCACATACAATCACCTCGCCGACTCTAGTTTCACCTGGCATTGTCTAAGTTGTGGTAACTTCAACTATTCTTCCTCCCTATCATACTCCCTGAACTCCATCAGTACAAGTACTACCTTTAGTCTGATTGTATGTTTGGCTAGGCAGGCGGATGTTTTTATTAGTATTATTGGGGAAGTTATGGCCCCAATATTTTGGCAAGCCGGGTGTATGCAAGTGACGGCTGTGTAGATCTAATCTGGGTTCTTACGCCTGGTTGTAAAATAATATTATAATATTGCAACACGTATTATAAAAAATAAGTTTAGAAGTATGTGGCCGCAATGTCAGCTGGCATATATACGTTAGAGAAGGAATATGTCTACAAGACAGCGACAAGTTTGACATCTAAGGCAGGTAGAGAAGATAGAATGATGAAGAATATGCTTGTCTTGTAATCATCAAAATGTTAATTTAGAAAGTTGTTTGTTGTTGTTGCAGTAGTGCACGTGGTCGTTAAACCTCTCCCAATTAGTTATGCAAGCTCACCTGTTGCATAATGTTAATTTAGAAAGGTATTTGCTGTTATTGCAGTAGTACACATGGTCGTTAAACCTCTCCCAATTAGTTACGCAAGCTCACCTGTTGCATAATGTTAATTTAGAATGGTATTTGCTGTTGTTGCAGTAGTACACGTGGTCGTTAAACCTCTCCCAATTAGTTACGCAAGCTCACCTGTTGCACAATGTTAATTTAGAAAGGTATTTGCTGTTATTGCAGTAGTACACGTGGTCGTTAAACCTCTCCCAATTAGTTACGCAAGCTCACCTGTTGCATACTGTTAATTTAGAAAGGTGTTTGCTGTTATTACAGTAGTACACGTGGTCGTTAAACCTCTCCCAATTAGTTACGCAAGCTCACCTGTTGCATGCTGTTTATTTAGAAAGGTGTTTGCTGTTATTGCAGTAGTACACGTGGTCGTTAAACCTCACCCAATTAGTTACGCAAGCTCACCTGTTGCATACTGTTAATTGAGAAAGGTGTTTGCTGTTATTGCAGTAGTACCCGTGGCCGTTAAACCTCTCCCAATTAGTTACGCAAGCTCACCTGTTGCATAATGTTAATTTAGAAGTTTGTTTGCTGTTATTGCAGTAGTACACGTGGTCGTTAAACCTCTCCCAATTAGTTACGCAAGAGCACCTGTTGCATAATGTATAATATATGATTTTATTACGTCACATAACTTCCGTGCTCAAATGAGATGCGCTCCTGAGCGTATCGATTTTATCAGTGTGCCTATAGTATCGGTCGAGAGTAGACGTTTCTCTACCTCGATATATCAGTACGACAATGATAAACGTAGTTTGTCAAGGTTTAGTCTAAACCTATGTCGTAAAAGTTTCATCACGTGTTGAGAAACTGTTTTCACATATAGATAAATAGATAATTGATTTATATTGTACAGTTTGTTTGAAAAAGGGTGTTGTCCATGAAACTGCTTCACGTGGTGAGGGTTTACGGTTGTCATTGTTCATACCTGTTTTTGGTATTTACCATCATAAGCAGGCGAGCTACTGACCCTACTAGCTTGTTTTGAACTCGTGCCAGTCACGGATGTTTCACGCTTACCAGTCATTTCACGTTTATCGGTCGTGGACTGTTCCGTGTTTGAAGCCTTCTTGGCGTTCGTGGCAGTATTCTGACTGCCCTTAATTGTCTGACTCGTTTTCTTTGCCAACACCGCAGCCTCGGCCATATTTCACAAATTTATATGGTGAGAAAGAAAAATGTCGTGTTGATTTAGAGAGGACCATTCCAGGGACTCCTCCTGTTCGCTTACGTGCAAGACGTAATGCACAGACACGTGAACTCTTTAAAGTCCACATGAAAGACTGTATTAGGGGCATATATAGGCTCGGACCTGCGATTCCTACATCATCAGTATATTAACATAATAGTTGACCAGTAGGTAGTTGTGTCTTCAACAACAACAAGCCGTACAGTATTAGTTAATTTAATTGTCCGTGCAAAGATATCCCCGTACATTATCGGATGTTTCCGTACATTGTTTGTATTATACACAGAGCCGCAGTGGCTGAGTTGTCTAACGCGCTGTATCATTGCAAAAGGTTCGCTCCATATCGGGGACAAGATATAAATGATTATATATCGGAGAACGCGGTCGGAGTTCCCAGGAAATGCGATTGTTCCACTCCCAGCGGCAGCAGAATGACCTCATAACAATAATCAGAAAATGATTGATGGGCAGTGGGAATAATAAAGAATACTATTTGGACGGTACGGTACGGAGAATAGACCCGGAAGAGTTGGATACATTTCCACATTAAAATATTATCACTTATGTCCCTTAGTAAAAATACGCCGTTTGTACTCAACAAAAATGGCCAATGGGACAATTTATTAATAGGTAATTATAAGATACTAATCCCCAAATGCATAATAATTTTATGGGATTGCGACTTTGGAGAACACTGGATAGTTAGTTGGGTAATTATTTGTTTGTATATATACATTGCAATACCTTCTACTGGTTGTTCTACGGCTGATTCGGACTAAGCTTATTCGGACCAGATCAGTGGTTTATTCGGACCGCTCACCTTGTTAACGATATCTAGAGGCAGTAAACGAAATATACAATGGGCAGTAATCTTGAAACAATTGGCAGTAATATGGGCATTAGGGTTAGTATTAAAGTTGATCTTCAATTGAAGAGTATTCTAATGTTCAGCTTTAGTGTACTGCCACCTGTTTTGTGGGATTACTGCCTCTATCCCTAAACACTTATAACAAGTACATTTTCTTTCTGATCAGATTTTTATTGTGACATATACCGCAACATATTCTCATACCTACGCGGATATACCATAGCATATTCTCATAACTATGCGGATATACCACAACATATTCTCATACCTACGCGGATATACCACAACATATTCTCATAACTATGCGGATATACCACAACATATTCTCATAACTACACGGATATACCACAACATATTCTCATAACTATGCGGATATACCACAACATATTCTCATAACTACACGGATATACCACAACATATTCTCATAACTACGCGGATATACCACAACATATTCTCATAACTACGTGGAAATACCACAACATATTCTCATAACTACCCAGATATACCACAACATATTCTCATAACTACGCGCATAACACGAAAGCTTTGGTCAAACCATGTATCTAAAATAGATATATGATAATGAATGCAAGTGAGTAATTTATTTTAAGAGAATTAAGTAACAACTTATCTACTTATGAGTTATGAAATTATCCAAATGAATACTATTTGACTGGAAATTTATATTCATGATATATAGTGTTTGTTGTTACTGATTTTAGACATAGAGGATATTTGTGTTTAAATAATTATTTCCAATGGTTTCGGATAATATTATAGTTGTTCTCATATTTAATTCATTTTAACTTTCTCTATCGGGTGCCTCATTTCTATTCAATACACAACCGCACAACCACTCGTTTTAGTGTGAAGGTCCTTAATAAGATAATAGTTCCGGTATAATGTTCTAGTTAGTTTCTATTTTCTGTCAAAATTAAAAACTACAGACAAAACAAATGCATTAGAATACATTACGTTATATTAACTTTTCATGATTGTCAGAAAAGGAATACGAAAATCAAGCTGTGGCATAGAAAATGCATCTTTCATTGTTTGAAAACAGTGGGAAAGATGGCGTTTTCTTTACCTAAGAAAATTTGATCATTCATTGGAAAACATAAAAGAAAACACCCCATCCAAATAAAACAGCGGGAACATATACATTATGATCATTGTTTGTGTATGTTTTACGTTTATTTATCGGCGCTTGCATATTTATTTTGAAAGTATTGCTTTATGTCAAACTTGAGTACTTATTTTGCTTGTCAACGTTTTATCTGATTACAGTCAAACCCGTGTTAGTGGTCACCTTTATTAAGCAGCTAACCTGTATTAAGTAGCCTGTTTCCAGATTCCCAATATGTTGTTTTATTATGCATTTGAACTCTATGAAGCAGCCACAAATAAATTATCAACAACAAAATAGGATAGTGGGTATTGCTCGTAAAATAAAACACAACTGGCGACACATATATTGTTCTACCATCTACCGTATCGGGCGACGCATATATTGTTCTACCATCTACCGTATCTGGCGACTCATATATTGTTCTACCATCTACCGTAGTATATATTGTTCTACCATCTACCGTATCTGGCGACGTATATATTGTTCTACCATCTACCGTATCGGGCGACGCATATACCCTTAGTTATACGATTTGAGGTGAATATCCCATTCGTTGAACATGGCTACTCATGAAGGTGAAGATGATGATGATAATGATGATGATGATGATGTGGTCAGTATGACCGAATTATTACTTTATACAATAAGCGGTTGGAAATGCCAATAACTATTTGAAAAGTGCATTTATGGCATGTGCATATTTAATATGTTGTTTATTTCCAGGAGATGAAACATGATGTTTACAGATCTAGAACATTTTGATGTTCGTCCATTTCGGGTCAATAATTTAATGAAAACATTCGAGGAAATATCATCGGTTCCCATATTTAATTAAGGAATTCTTCATGTATGCTCATTATTTTCAAAATGTGAACTCGATGTTACAAATATGTTATGCTGTATAAGAATTTATCAACCTTGTCAATTCATATGCATATAGTGCGAATAAAGGATGTATTAACATAATCTATGGATTCTCACAATGTCTAGAAGTATAATGCAGGACATCACCATTCAAGTACGGCCACATGAGTGTGAAACATGTAGAAAGACGTTCAGTCATTATAGCAATTTAAAGCAGCATATGCGCATACATACTGGAGAACGACCGTATGAGTGTGAAATATGTAATATAGCTTTCAGTCAGTCTAGCCATTTAAAGCAGCATATGCTCATACATACTGGAGAACAACCGCATGAGTGTGGAATGTGTAATAAAGCATTCAGTCATTCTGGAACTTTAAAGGAGCATATGCTCATACATACTGGAGAACGACCGTATGAGTGTGAAATATGTAATAAGGCTTACAGTCGGTCTAGCAATTTAAAGCATCATATGCTCATACATACTGGAGAACGACCACATGCGTGTGGAATGTGTAACAAAGCATTCAGTCAGTCTAGCCATTTAAATGAGCATATGCTCATACATACTGGAGAACGACCGTATGAGTGTGAACTATGTAATAAAGAGTTCAATCGGTCTGGAACTTTAAAGAAGCATATGCTCATACATTCTGGAGAACGACCGTATGAGTGTGAAATATGTAATAAGGCTTTCAGTCTGTCTGGAACTTTAAAGCAGCATATGCTCATACATACCGGAGATCGACCACATGCGTGTGAAATGTGTAATACGGCCTTCAGCCAGTCTGGCACTTTAAAGCAACATATGCTCATACATACCGGAGAACGACCGCATGCGTGTGGAATGTGTAATAAGGCTTTCAGCCGGTCTGGAACTTTAAAGCAGCATATGCTCATACATACCGGAGAACGACCACACGAGTGTGAAATATGTAATAAGGCTTTCAGTCATTCTAGTTATTTAAAGCGGCATATACTCATACATAATGGAGCACGACCGTGTAATAAGGCTTTCAGACGGTCTAGCAATTTAAAGCATCATATGCTCAAACATACCGGACAACGACCACATGAGTGTGAAATATGTAATAAAGCTTTCAGTCATTCATGCAGTTTAAAGCAGCATATGCACATACATACCGGAGATCCACCGCATGAGTGCGAAATATGTAATGAAGCTTTCAGTCAGTCTAGCCATTTAAAGCATCATATGATCAAACATACCGGACAACGACCACATGAGTGTGGAATGTGTAATAAAGCTTTCAGTCAGTCTAGCTATTTAAAGCTGCATATGCTCATACATACCGGAGAACGACCACATGAGTGTGGAATGTGTAATAAAGCTTTCAGTCGTTCTGGAATATTAAAGCAACATATGCTCAAACATACCGGAGAACGACCACATGAGTGTGGAATGTGTAATAAGGCTTTCCGTCATACTGGTAATTTAAAGCAGCATATGCTCAAACATACCGGGCAACGACCATATGAGTGTGATATATGTAATAAGGCCTTTAGTCGGTCTGGAACATTAAAGCAACATATGCTCATACATACCGGAGAACGACCACATGAGTGTGAGATATGTAATAAAGCTTTCAATCATTCTAGCCATTTAAAGCGGCACATGCACATACATACTGAAGAACAGCCACATTAGTGTGAACTATGCCATACAATGTTTACCTAGTCCTCTAATTTGAAGCAGCACCTGCACATTCATACCGGAGAACGGCAACACGAGTGGAATATGTAATACGGCTTTAAACGTTCACATGCGCACACATACTAGAAAAAGGCCACACGAGTGTGATGCATGTAATACAACTTTTAGTCATTTTGGCAGTTTGAAGCGGCACTTGCTCAAGTATAACAGAGAACGGTCATATAAGTGAAATGTAATTTGATGTACAGTCAGTCTAGAATGTTAATGGATCTCATGCACATGCAACAACAGGGAGCCATAACAGTTGAATTAATGTAATATATAATGTAAATTTACTATATGCCAATCTATGTTTTGGCGGCATGACCATTTGGTATATATTCTGTGCTAGCAGACTTAAATTACGTGCATATTCCGGTAATTACGGAAATAGTTTCTATCTACACCGGATCTTTCATATTCCCTTGTTTACTTTCACTCTATCATTTGCCTCGTGGCTGATATTCAAGATGCTATTATTCACTATTATTATTTTAAAACAATATTTACCATGATGCCAATAAACACCGTAATGTGTGGCTGTGCCCCTTTTATAGTTCCGCACATAGTGTCGCGGTTTGAACCGGACATGTGATTCACAGTTAATATGGCCCCTAATACACTATCCTGTAACATTTTTTTGGACACCAATGTATTGAATGTGTGTGTGCTATGTTTTGAAAAGCATACATATTTTGTTGCTGCGACTACTGTTGAATCTTGTAATAAGTATGCGGGCCTGTATGAGTACCCATTTCTCTACATTGTATTTGGTGCAGTGTTCTCCCGTAGTAGTAATTTGTGTTTTAGTATGTTCCGCTGGGATACTGGTTGAGAACTCCAGTATATATATCCATAATGGCATCGCTAGCTGAACCTTGTGTACACATGTATCCATGTCATTTATAATTATTGTGATCAGAGATCGTGTCCAGTGTCAGTGCTTTTCTTGTTTTATTTTCTAAATAATTATGTTGTACAATATCTATACAGTTAGGGATAAATCGGACTTTCATTGTAAATATTTCCCAAATAGTTATGTTGTACAATATCTATTGAGAGCCATCGGCCAGTTACTGCCCCTGAATTATCTTTAAACATGTGTAGGTCCTCTTAAGTTGTTTCCTCTGTTTTTATGCCCACGTGGTCGAGTGGTTAAGGTCGCTGACTTGTATGCCACTGTAACCTATTATTATGTATCCATGTCATTTACAATTATGATCAGAGATCGTGTCCAGTGTAAATGCTTTTCTTGTTTTATTTTCTAAATAATTATGCTGTGCAATACACATACAGTTAGAAGGAACATAAATAATAAAACTATACAAACAAAGGATTCCAACTAAAAGGACCGCGCTATACATTTAGGGATAAATCGGACTTTATCTGCCAATGCTTTCATTGCAAATATTTCCCAAATAGTTATGTTGTACAATATCTAATGAGAGCCATCGGCGAGTTACTGCCCCTGCATACTCACTAAACCTATATAGGTCATCTTAAGTTGTTTCCTCTGTTTTTATCGTTGTATCCGTTGCACTACATGCCATCAATTTTCTTCCACTTTCTCGTATTATGTTTATTATGTTACTTTATATGGTCATATATCCTACAATATATCCAATGGGCAAACAATCAGTAATTTATTGTTTTCATTGTAAATATTTCCCAAATAGTTATCTTGTACACTATCTAATTATCTATACAGTTGGAGGAGGGAACACACATGTAGCAAACACACCAATCTCTTCCGCTTAGTTGCTTGTATTTACTTACTGTTGTAACATGTGTTATATTTGCTTAAAGAAGTGTAACATGTATGCGTTTTACCATAACATTCTTTAAAATAATTGTTAATATGTGTGTAATAAACCAAATTGTGTTTGTTATAAAATCTGTCGTTTTTCTATTGAAATCCAACATCAAAATGTTTGCACCCACTGCCCAGGAAAACATGTCTAAGTCCCCGCGAGGGGTTTAACATTAAAGGAACATACATACATGTCTCTGTCAGATTTCCATCAAGAACGTACAAGTCCAACTTACAGTCAAAGGCAAAACATCCCCAGAGAGTTACACCCTCACCTCCAAAAGCAGTTGTGCCCAAAATGTGGTTGTCCTGAAATGAAGTGTTCCGTTGGCGCTAAAGCCTTGCACGGTCGTCGATAGGCGTAACATAAAACGAATTTCATAAGACCAGTATCCATTAGCGATTAGTCTATCCCAAATGTTCATATAACCAGTGAAATCGAGCATGGCGATTAGGTAATGTCAGGTAATGTCAAATGTGGACGTTATATGGGTCGTCGCGCTCGCATTCCCTGATTGTTGAGGCGTCTGATTACAGTGCCTGTGCTATTGTGACCCCAAACGCTAAATTACCAAGAAGTGCACCAGCTCTACTGAACGGCCGTTACCGCGCCCGTCTGGATATGAGCCGGTCCTCTCTCGGTGTCGTTTTGCGAGGTCTACCTGCAAGTGGAGGTCAGTAACATTCCCCGTTTGACGAAAACGCTGCGTCAGTCGTACAATGATGGCATGGTTAACCCTAAAGTGGTATGCCACCCTTCTATGGCTAAAACCACCGCTATACATGTCAACAGCTTTCCACACTTCTGGTATGGTTAATTTTCGCCGCACGATACCAAGTCAATAGAAAATGATAATTAAAACTCTACATAACAAAATATCAGCTTTCGTTCGCAAACACAAATGTTGGGACTTAACGTGGCACTTTACACACACTGCCATATAAACATAAATACAAGTCGATCAATAACCTGTTTCACAGGTAAGTAAGTACATGTATGTGTTTACAGGTAACGAAAACAGAAAACCGATTTAAAATAGGTTCATTATTAAAAAAGATAGTATTGAAACAATTCAGGTCGTGTTTATCTTTTGTCGGAGTGTTATAGAAAGCTAATATTGTCTAGTGTCGTCAAAGCCTTTTCCCTGTTATATTAACCAACACTAGATATACCAGTGTATATGGGCCGCCGTAGCTGAGCTGTTATGATTATTTATATTTACTCACTTGACATCATTGCGCTATCTTCAATTCCCTATCCGAATACTGTCATGTAAGGAAGCCATCCAGCTGGTTTACAGAAGGTTGGAGGTTCCACCCGGGAGCTCGTCTGACATACTGCTCGGAATGAGACTATGTGTATTACTTCACCAATAACAGCACGAGATTCACGGCGGAATAAAACTAGCTCTTCAATCCTGATGACCTACTTTGACAGATGTATGCAAACCATTTTCAGTAAAATTCTACGGTGGTATGATTAGAATTGTGTCTAATATTACACATTTTGCAAAAACGGAGCTGAACGGATTGCTTACAGCTACTCACAACGTGTTCAATTCCCTATCCGTGTATTGTTTACAGACAATCACAGCTTTATGTTCAATTCCCTATCCGAGGACTGTTTACAGCAAATCACTTGCAATCACAGCTGTATGTTCAATTCCCTATCCGTGTACTGTTTACAGCCAATCACTTGCAATCACAGCTTTATGTCCAATTCCGTATCCGAGGACTGTTTACAGCAAATCACTTGCAATCACAGCTTTCTGTTCAATTCCCTATCCGAGTACTGTTTACAGCCAATCACTTGCAATCACAGCTGTATGTTCAATTCCCTATCCGAGTACTGTTACAGCCAATCACTTGCAGTCACAGCTGTATGTTCAATTCCCTATCCGAGTACTGTTTACAGCAAATCACTTGCAATCACAGCTTTATGTTCAATTCCCTATCCGAGTACTGTTTACAGCCAATCACTTGCAGTCACAGCTGTATGTTCAATTCCCTATCCGAGTACTGTGTACAGCCAATCACTTGCAGTCACAGCTTTATGTTCAATTCCCTATCCGAGTACTGTTTACAGCAAATCACTTGCAGTCACAGCTTTATGTTCAATTCCCTATCCGAGTACTGTTTACAGCAAATCACTTGCAGTCACAGCTGTATGTTCAATTCCCTATCCGAGTACTGTTTACAGCAAATCACTTGCAGTCACAGCTTTATGTTCAATTCCCTATCCGAGTACTGTTTACAGCAAATCACTTGCAGTCACAGCTGTATGTTCAATTCCCTATCCGAGTACTGTTTACAGCAAATCACTTGCAGTCACAGCTTTATGTTCAATTCCCTATCCGAGTACTGTTTACAGCAAATCACTTGCAGTCACAGCTGTATGTTCAATTCCCTATCCGAGTACTGTTTACAGCAAATCACTTGCAGTCACAGCTTTATGTTCAATTCCCTATCCGAGTACTGTTTACAGCAAATCACTTGCAGTCACAGCTGTATGTTCAATTCCCTATCCGAGTACTCTTTACAGCCAATCACTTGCAATCACAGCGTTATGTCCAATTCCCTATCCGAGTACTGTTTACAGCCAATCACTTGCAATCACAGTTGTATGTTCAATTCCCTATCCGAGTACTGTTTACAGCCAATCACTTGCAATCACAGCTTTATGTCCAATTCCCTATCCGAGGACTGTTTACAGCAAATCACTTGCAAACACAGCTGTATGTTCAATTCCATATCAGAGTACTGTTTACAGCCAATCACTTGCAATCACAGCTGTATATTCAATTCCATATTATAGTTCTGTTATAGGAAATCACTGGAAATGCCCAGTGTTCTAGTTGTTACCACCAATACCGTACATCTTTGACTTGTACAGGAGGTGTTCGTGGGGTACGGTGTCGAATGCTTTTGAGAAGTGTAGGACTAACGCATCTATTTGGGCAGGATATTGAAGGATGTCGTGTACTGTAGTCAGAAGTTGTGTTTAGCACAGGACTATTGTTTCCTCCCACAAATACGACCACATAATATATAGGCGTTCATTAGTACAAACAATAGTGATTAATACAAGTTGTTGAAGCTTGTTTTGGTTAAAACAGTATTTATTCCAATAAATGTACATGTATAACACAAACAATGTTACAAATTACATAAATTACAAAGCTTGTTTTGAGATCGTTGTAAAATATTAAAGATTATGTGATATTACTAGTATTTGGCGAGGTACGAGCTATGTTACGAATGTTGCTTACGTTGCTTGTGTAACACGACAAGCCGGGAACATAATAGTAACGTCGCGTTGTGTTTTAAAATCAGTTTATTTCGTTCATAGCCCAAGCTAGCATAACTGAGCCTTAACGTGCGTTCTCATAATGTGTCGGAGCCACACTTCGCTATCTATTTCTATCTCCCTCTCTCTCTCTTGCTGATTGTATCTGTCATCCGGTATTTATAAGGATATTCTAAAAAATACGTGTATAGTCATATCTTGGGGCTATGAATTAATAATGAGGCTACACATTAATAACTGACATAAGGGGTGCAAACGTTTGATGACTATCGCTTATATTTCGTAGCTTACGGTGAAACTACGTAATAACAAACTGAACTTGGTCCAACTTGTCCGATAGATTCTTATCACAAGGTTAAAACCAATTGTCAATAAATGACAATGTGCACATATTTAGTAGCCTATGGTTAAACTAATTATCTTCATATATACAGGTACAATATGCTCGTATTGTTACATTTACTGTCGAAATGTGTTAAGAGCTATATACTTACAAACCTGCTGAACGTTATTTGGACTCTGATATTAAGAATTATTTTGATTGACAGATGTACGGTAAGGCTTACTTATTATTTTTAATACATGTTTCATACCTTTAGCTTTTATTTCAATCCACTTGTATTTATTGTGTATATAATTATTTGTGGTAAATTATGCTATATAATGTCGAACAAATATGTTTAATCCAAGATTATGAAGGTATTCGCTATTTTATGACGCTAGTAGAGGTAACCCTTCACGTGTAAATGTAGAGTAAAGTGTTTGTTTATTATAGTGTCACCCCTATTTAAAGGGCCAGCCATTCCTGACTTATGAGACACATCCTTTTATGAACATCAGTTCTTCTCGAATCATATGCTTGTATACTAGGCGCCATGCTGGTAGGCAATCGGTAACCATTATTTACCTAGTTGGTGGCACACCGACCGGCCATATCAGAACGAATCCATGACGAGGTTCGAACCTATGACGATCACCCGCTCCACTAGTTGGCCACTAGGTATATGTGTCTTCAACAACAACAATAATGTGTAATTGTTTTATCCGTGCAAATATATCCCCTTACATCATCGGATGTGTCCGTACATTGTCGGTATAATACACAAAACATCAGTCCCGAGTGGTCTTATACGCGGTCGTTAGAACCCGCCTTGCTTCATGTTCGCTTCATTATGGCGACACATGATACTTGATTATAACGGAGAAAGCTGCCAATAGCTTACTGAAGTTGCAGAGTACGTATTCTTGCCCAGGAAATGTTGCACGCCCCCATCACAGAACATTGTATAGTTAGTTAGTTGTGTAATTATTTGTATATCTCCATTGCCATACCCTCTACAAGCGGTTCAACGGCTCATTCGGACTATCACTGATTCGGACCATGACTGAATCGGACTAGGCTTATTGGAGGAACATTCTATAGTTAGTTAGTGGGGTAATTATTTGTATTTCTCCATTTCCATACCCTCTACTAGTGGTTTAACGGCTGATTCGGACTAGTCTTATTCGGACCAGATCAGTGGCTTATTCGGACCACTTACACATTTTATATTTCTTATAAATATGACTTTTGCTAAACGTGTTAGACTCTGCTGTACACTCACTGTTACACTCATTGTTGCATGATACAAACATGGATATGAATGCAAATATTCATAAATGCAAAGTTAAATATGAGTGATACATACACATAATGTCACAACGTGCATTTCGAATTACCAATTCTTAGACAGGATTTTGGTAAGACCATTTTTCAATGAGATAATTTATTTGGCATATCATTATATATTAAGATGCCTTAAATTAGTATCCAAGTCATGTTAGATGTAAATTACTCACTCAGCCCCCTACATTATTTGCCTTGTATCAACTAAATACAAGATACAAGTATGTGGCATTATTACAGAGGCAATCCGCATGCGGTATGCCATGGAATGTACATGCAATTGTATTAGAACGTTGGCATTATTGACCGTACCGTCTTGTTTGATAAGTTTGCTCTAATATGTCCTGTGAGCAAGTATATATTCAAATACATTGTTTGAATCAGATAAACTTGAGCAATTGTCTGGTGTAACTCATTTTATGTTAGTGCAATTGTGTTAATTTAAGACACACATACCTAAACATGAATCATTTGTAGCATATATATTGTAATCATTGAACATGTATACGTTTACAGCGGCTCTATATACTCTGCTATACGCTGATCATACTATGTGTAGTTCACATTCTCGTAGGATTCTGATATAATCTTCTACCAGGCATAATTGCGACATGTGAACATATCGGTACATCTCTTTTTTACGAGTCTCTCGCTCTTTTCATCAATGGACAGACACGATAACGCGGAATCAAATTGTCACCCTAGCAATCGACCGGCAGCATGTGACCGTTTAGTTCGCCACCAATCGACTTGACACACTATTTTCCTGAACTGAAATACCATGAATCACGGTTATTTAACGGCAATAGTGTTTTAATAAATATTCAGATTCTTAATTATTAAATGTTGTTATTATAGACGATTCTATTTCTTAGTACTGTATGAATGATCTCCCCAGAAAAATACTCTTCAATCTCCATGTCCGCCATTACGGAAGTGAAAACTTAATGAAATAGTGATAATCCATTTAAACAGTAAAATATCGTATAAAATGCCGTATAAACACGGTGGTGGCCGACAGTGTGCTGTGGTTAATTGCAATAATAATCAGAAAATACTTTATGACTGGGAACATTCACCATGCCCGATTCACAATGATTTAAACGGCGAGGATTGTGCATGTCTCGTACCATTCAAATTCCACTGTATACCGACATCGGGGGAAATTCGTCTACAATGGTTGAAATCTATCAACAGGAAGGGTTTTGTTCCACCTCCAAAGTCAGTGGTGAGTTGAACTAGCTGTACATGATTATTAAATTATTTATTATATCTAGTAAATAGTGTGCACAAATTGTTTAAAAAGCCTGTTTAAGTCGTCACGACAGCAATTTTTGTATCATTACTCATCAAATCAGACCCTGGCTGATTTGTATTCGATATATATCATTCACTGCTATGGTCCGAATAAGCCACTGATATCTCTAACGACTCTAAATATTGTAAATGAAATCCAATTTATATCCACTTTGAGGCATTTGCTGTACTGAATTACAATGTATCAATCTGTTTTATGGTGTTATTTTCTATATTCAGGTTTGTTCCAAACACTTCATAGATGGCCGTCCGACAGTACAAAACCCAATCCCAGTATTAGAAATGGGATATCAACCAGTGACACCAAACACCTGGATGCAGACCCTTGAAACGACTCCATCTAGAATCGAATTACACTGCCAGCTCTATGCTATCTGGATCACTTGCTGATCATTTATTGACCCCAGTGAAAGCTGAAGACCCTGTAGTGATTTCAACTGATGAACAATTGACAGCTACCCGCATTGATTATAGTGATGAAACTACAGTGGAATGTGAACAATGTGTAACCGTATGTTGCCAGAAATATCCGGATTACTGTAAAAATGTTACCAGTAATAAGCCAATACTAGTATACAGCAGTACCCAAACAATTGACTTAGTTGCTCTAGACCACAACTACTGGTATAACCATAAAACAAAGACTGTATCTACTCAGCATACATTTGCAGAATTTGGTGTTGAGAACATTAAGACCGATTCAGATGCACGTTTCTATACAGGATTGAGCCTTTCAGTGTTTTTGACATTGGTATCGACTATGTCGACTTATGGAAAAGGTTTGCAATATAGAATGAGTGTTTCCAATCAAATCCTGCCAGTGTTATTGAGATTAAGGCTTGCACTCACATTCGAAGATATTGGCAGACGTTTTGGTGTGTCCCACCAACTAATCAGCAACATGTTTCATTCATGGATCGACATTATGTCCCAGCATCTTTCACATTGTGTTGTTTGGTTGCCCAGAGATACAATTAGAAGAACAGTACCACGGTCATTTCGTATATCTTTTCCCAGGACAACTTGTATAATTGATTGCTCAGAACGTTTCATCCAGAGACCTTTCTCATTGAAAGCAAGGGCTCAGACATGGAGTACTTATAAAAGTAACAACACAGCCAAGTTTTTAATTGCCATTGCTCCAAGTGGTTATATCATGTGGATCTCTGGATTGTATGGAGGCAGGGCTAGTGATACTTTTATTACCAAATATTGCGGATTTCTAGATTATTTGCTACCAGGAGATGAAGTCATGGCAGACCGAGGTTTCACAATCGGAGAAGGTATGTGTAGCCGACGGGTAAAATTGAACATTCCTGCATTTATGAAGGGTCGATCTCAAGTCTGAACAGGAAACCATCGACTCCAGAAGAATAGCAGCAGAAAGAATTCATGTTGAGAGGGCAATCATGAGAATGAAGTCCTATAGAATTTTAAATACCAAATACAGTATTAAATCATTGCGAAATGCAAATAAAACTGTTCGTGCAGCTTTGTGTAATATGAGAGACTTATTAATCAAAGATGATATTATGGAATGAGCCGACTCCATACCTGCGGCTCTATACTTCACTCAACAAGTATTCATATTGCTTAGTACTGCTGTGTTCAAGGATGCTGACTACAGTGTGATTCTATAAGCAGTACATTTTCAAGCGAATACATTACAATGAACTAAATACTGAGTTTACAAATTTATCACTGTACTATATGTATTATCAGATTACAAGTACATGTATGATGAAACATTTATTAATAATTAAACAATCACAAATTCATGTAGTTTAAAATTTAAAACTGTTTGCAAACAAGGAGTTTGTATTAAAACTGCAATATGCTATAATAGCTGTTTTAGTAAACAACAATTACAAAGTATATTGTATAATACAATATATGTGCTATAATACAATGTACAATGTATGTGCTATAATACAATGTATGTGTATAATACAATGTATGTGCTATAGTACAATAATACAATATATGTGCTATAATACAATGTATGTGTATAATACAATGTATGTGCTATAATACAATGTATGTGTATAATACAATGTATGTGCTATAATACAATGTATGTGTATAATACAATGTATGTGCTATAATACAATAATACAATATATGTGCTATAATACAATGTATGTGTATAATACAATGTATGTGCTATAATACAATAATACAATGTATGTGTATAATACAATGTATGTGTATAATACAATAATACAATGTATGTGCTATAATACAATAATACAATGTATGTGCTATAGTACAATGTATGTGTATAATACAATAATACAATGTATGTGTATAATACAATAATACAATGTATGTGCTATAATACAATGTATGTGTATAATACAATGTATGTGCTATAATACAATGTATGTGTATAATACAATGTATGTGCTATAA
This sequence comes from Archivesica marissinica, assembly GCA_014843695.1. NCBI lineage: Eukaryota > Metazoa > Mollusca > Bivalvia > Venerida > Vesicomyidae > Archivesica > Archivesica marissinica. The sequence continues at coordinate 36,323,386 of CM026404.1, read as the reverse complement.
TACAATAATACAATATATGTGCTATAATACAATGTATGTGTATAATACAATGTATGTGCTATAATACAATAATACAATGTATGTGTATAATACAATGTATGTGTATAATACAATAATACAATGTATGTGCTATAATACAATAATACAATGTATGTGCTATAGTACAATGTATGTGTATAATACAATAATACAATGTATGTGTATAATACAATAATACAATGTATGTGCTATAATACAATGTATGTGCAGTCCCCTTGAACATTCCATAATGTAGAACCAGACATGGACATTTACTTAAAGTGGCATAATATCACACCATGCTGAAAATATTATTTTTCACATAAGTATTCTTACTACACGTTCTTCTTCGAACAAATATGTCACATCAGTAAATTTACGTTTTTGATTTATGCTGCTTTAAGTATCAATGGCACAATGCTGAAGAAAACTTGAGTGTACCAGCCCGAAATTCATCGGTCAGTCTCACAAGGAGATGCTTAAAGTAAAAGTCCCTGATACGGGGAAGAATGCCTTTAATGTAGTCGTCGCTGTACTTAACATTTATAATACACTGTTTTTCCGTTGTCCACACAATATATTTGCATAACACTGACTTTGTGCAAAACATTGCAATTTGTACTTGACAATAGTATCCATTTCTTCCCTTCAATTTCGGCTCGCCATTTTCAACTATAACATCATATATTCCAGATGACACCAAACCCTCAAGAGGGCGTGTTGGGCATTTTATTTCTACTATAGTGCTTTTGTCTATGACACCGTCTGGGCTGGCTGCGAGGTAGGGTTCACCATCACTTATCACAATCCCAGATTTGTGAACAGTCTGGCCAGACACACTTTCGAACCAAGCTCGTGCAACTGGCTCAAACGGTTGCCCATGACGCGTTGCAGAGCATCCCTTGAATCTCGGATAGATTTGATTTGTAACACATTTATTTGGATTAGCTCTTTGTGTCTTTGGCAAAGAGCTTACTCTGCTGCTCGTGATTCTTAATCGCCTACTGTCCGTCCACAAAGTCGAGTTCTGATTTCTGGTTGTTTGTTCCAGGTGACTCACTTTTTCTGGAATAACTACATGTTTCTCATAAAAGGTTTGACATTTAGAACATGACAAGGGCAGTTGTACAGGACATGACTTGTCTATATTGTGTTCCTGGTGAGGAATTTCATCCACCGTGTCTCGACTTACTTCTGGTGCATATAGTATTTTGTGTAGCATGGTTCCTTTGCACTCCCAAATGTTTTTAACTGATGAAGTTCTTGCAAAGTCCTGCAATTCACTGTGATCCAGAAACTGTTGGGTGGGAGTGGGAATATCTGTAATAATCTTTTCATTTGACTTGTCGGTGTGTGATTTCAGTTCAAATGGACTTGGTCTGTCAAACACCATGTCCGATATCATGTCATGAGACATTACTTGTGCTGCACCTTTTCCCCAAGCACGTTGTTTATCAGTACATGTTTCTCCACCAACACCATTTGCTCAGGCCAGTGTGATAGCATAAATAATGGCCGAGATATGGCTGCATGAGCGAGCATTGCCAGCTGGACAAGTACAATGTCCTGTTTCAACCGAACACTCCGCAGAAACTGCAATCCACGTATTATAGTCTTTACGTCCGACACCTGGCTGACTTGGCGAAATTTTAGACTTTATATATGTCACATTGTTATATTCAAGGGACCACACATCACCCATCCAACCATTTTGCATTGTACCCATACAATGACCTAAATGATTTCATTTTCTTTCCGTCGTACGCTTTGGCATGTATCAGATAGTCGACAAGATCCTCGTATGTCTTGGGCTATGACTTGCTGTTGTTTTTCTCCCACTTTAGGTCATCGGATGGAAGTTCTGCAAATTGAAAAACAATAAATCAACTAGATTCTACATTTACAATTATAATGAAAGTAATAATAGCACAATATAAAGGAATGGAATTATGATATATTTCGGGTTTTACGCCTGCATCAGCACCAGTTTGGGCTATATCGGCGGCGGGCAGTTTACCTAACAACACCTTTCCTGGGCAGACTCCAGCGGTTAACCAGTACTTGGGTGCACCAACCTCCGTAAGAAACTGCCAACTTTTTCATATAAATGAAACACGGCCTGAGCGGGGCTCGAACCCGTGACCATCAGTGATGATAGGTTACAGTGGTATACAAGTCAGCGACCGTAACCACTCGACCACGGGGGCGGACCAAAGGAATGACATACCTTCGTTATTGTAAATTAATTTACACTGTGTATGTATGTTCCATTAAATGCCAAACCCCTTGCGGGGACCTAGACATGTTTTCCTGTGCAGGCTTAGTCGACCTAAGTGGTTAACCAGTACTAAGTAATGTGTATGAGGTGCCTTGTTCAATGACACTACATACGTGGCCTGACCGAGTATTGAACCCGGGACCTTTTAATTCCAAATATGCATCTGGACCACGGACGCCACACTAATAAAATTACATGAAAATGTCCAGCATTTCAACATGAATTTATGATCAGATGTTATACCGATTATAGAAGTGGCCATACGTGTACATGTCACCAGTCCGTATCACAATTCAATATCGTGCTTGTATTGCCGTGATAATAAAACAGCAATGACATTGTTGATATAGATTTCTGTAAATTAAATGTTTCTAAACAGTAAATACAGTGTAGGTTTTAAGCACAAGGCAACACTAACCTTAGTCTTAGATTAAACTGCTTTACTAAAGTTACACAGCATCCGCCATTTGCATTCATTTGTTTACGCGTTTGTAAAAAGTATTTACAGGCCAGTGAAAACTATACTATCTACCATCTATTCACAGGCACATCCATAAACACTGTTTCAATAAAACTACTTACGAATTTGCTTCTCAGGTGTCATTTTGATGGATCGATTTTCACTTTGTCAATTGCGTTGGTGATATTATCAATTTAGTAGATTAGAAGAAATTTTCACTCCAGTAATGGCGGACAGTCACGTGACAACAAAATGGCGGCGGTCTAATTAGCTGTAATGGAATCGTCTATTTTGCAAGAATGTTTGGAATTTCTGATTTGAGTTTAGCAGTTGCCTAGTTCAAATATGGTGGTTGTGGTTTATACGATATGAGGTTAATATCCCAATCGTTGAACCAGACTAATATTAGTTGATACAAATTTAATTTAGCTCGATTACGTGAATGTGAATTATATAATAATCCAGATTAATGAGTGTAAATCAGCACATAGTCACATCATGTATGTCAGATATTTGACAAGTGTATACATTTGAAGAGGGACATGCATGATATGCCGTACAACTTCCAATAGAGTGCTAACTCACTAAGAAGGCTAGCAGTGGCTATATCAGTTTGAAACAGCGCATGTTCACATCAGTGGGATATTTGTGCAAACACGTATATATTGGCTAGTGATTTAAAGATGGAGGTGCTCATACAATCCTTTGCACTTCGAAATGTGTGTGTAGGAAATATGTATATTTAATCTTTATTTCAGTAACACAGAACCTTATATCACAGCATGCAGTAAATGTAAATAACTTTTGCCATTTTGCTCCTCTGCTATTTTGTTCTTGATTTATGTCCATACACCGAGGCGACCATTTAGAATACTACAATATATTTTGTACATTGAGGATGCCAAGACAATACCAGTCCGATATCGCAATTACACGTGCAGTTTGTACTTTAAACTAAGCACCTTGATGATAGTAAATAAGATATGTACTTCCAATTGAATTTGGTAATACAATAATTAAGCTGCGACAACAGTACAACAGCAAACTAATATCTGATTTTTTCTGGATAGATGAAGGTATATTAAATTTGCTAGACATGAATGTTAGAACAAGACGATAAAGGAAGTCTTCCATGCATGTCAATGTTTTACTACTGCAGCACAATTGCACACGATATATTTACATATGGCATATACCTCAGTTGGCAAGAACGTGCCACATAGAAACTAGGTTCGTACTCATTCTTGCTTGTTTGGTTTGTTTTAATGTCGCACCAACAGCTTAAGTAATATTGCCACCTAGGTTCGAGTCTCCACAAATGTATATATAATATATATGTTAATACTAGATATAAAATAAAGCATACATCATAGGCAATTTGATTATGAACTATATAAAACAATAATAGGGAACGGAAACAACGACAAATTAATATATATAAATGTATGATATTTGCAATTATATTAAATAAAAAACAAAACGAAAAGATGACCACAAACAATGCAGCATAACATGCGATTGGAAATCTAATATTATTGACAGGGCAACCTACTGAGCTGAATCCTCACACGTCTATGTTTAGATAAATGGAGGACCTCTCTAAAAGTATCATACGTTTAGATTCTGATGATAATTATTCATCCAAATATTATCCGTAATTGAACCGTCTTACCCGTTTGTTTCGATGGCTGTACATGGAATAGGGGTGGCTAGTAGATCGCACACTGTATGGGAACTAGAGGCTGCTAATAGATCACACACTGGATGGGAACTAGTGGCTGCTAATAGATCGCACACTGTATGGGAACTAGTGGCTGCTAATAGATCGCACACTGGATGGGAACTAGGGGCTGCTAATAGATCGCACACTGTATGGGAACTAGTGGCTGCTAATAGATCGCACACTGTATTGGAACTAGGGGCTACTAATAGATCGCACACTGTATGGGAACTAGGGGCTCTAATAGATTGCACACTGTATGGGACCTAGTGGCTGCTAATAGATCGCACACAGGATGGAATGGGGGCGGCTAGTTTATCGTTCACTGTATAGGAGCTAGTGGCTGCTAATAAATCGCCTGCTGTATATGGAATGGGGGTGGCTAGTAGAGCATTCACTGTATAGGAGCTAGTGGCTGCTAATAAATCGCCTGCTGTATATGGAATGAGGGTGGCTAGTAGAGCATTCATTATATGGGAACTAGTGGCAGCTAATATATCGCTGATTGTTCACTCATCTAAGCACGCTGTTTGTACATTGCTCTAAGCAGGCTGTTTTTATAATGCTCTAAGCACGCTGTTTGTACATTGCTCAAAGCATGTTACTTATATATTGTTCTAAGCACGTTGTTTGCATATTGTTATAAGCATGTCGCTTGTCCATTGTTCTAAGCACGTTGTTTGTGCATTGCCCTATGCACGCTGATTGGACATTGCTCTAAGCACGCTGCTTGTACATTGCTCTAAGAACACTGCTTGTACATTGCTCTAAGCACTCTGCTTGTATATTGCTCTAATGACGTTGTTTGTACATTACTCTAAGCACAGTGTGTGTACATTGCTCTAAGCACGATGCTTGTTCTAAGCACGCTGCTTGTACATTGCTCTAAGCACGTTGTTTGTACATTACTCTTAGCACATTGTTTGTACATTGCCCAAAGCACATTGTTTGTACATTTCTCTAAGCACGTTGTTTGTACATTGCTCTATTCACGTTGTTTATACATTGCTCTATGCACGTTGCTTGTACATTTCTCTAAGCACGTTGTTTGTACATTGCTCTAGGCACATTATTTGTACATTGCTCTAAGCACGCTGCTTGTATATTGCTCTAAAGACGTTGTTTGTACATTCCTCTAAGCACAGTGTGTGTACATTGCTCTAAGCACGATGCTTGTTCTAAGCACGCTGCTTGTACATTGCTCTAAGCACGTTGTTTGTACATTACTCTTAGCACATTGTTTGTACATTGCCCGAAGCACATTGTTTTTACATTGCTCTAAGCACGCTGCTTGTACATTTCTCTAAGCACGTTGCTTGTACATTTCTCTAAGCACATTGTTTGTACAGTGCTCTAAGCACGTTGTTTGTACATTGCTCTATGCACGTTGTTTGTACATTGCTCCAATCACGTTGCTTGTACATGGTTCTAAGTACGTTGCTTGGTCATTGCTCTATGTACGTTGCTTGTACAGTGCTCTATGCACGTTGCTTGTACAATGCTCTATGCACGTTGCTTGTACAGTGCTCTATGCGCGGAATTTCGGGAAAGGCCGTAACTAATGTTGCTAGAACTTGTGGCCCGACCCGTTTGCTTTTCTTTAATTTGTCATGTTTGTATTCACATGTATATATGTAAAAAAAACTAATCGAGCAATAAAATATGATTAAACTAAACTAAACTATATGCGCGTTACTTGTACATTGCTATATGTACGTTGCTTGTACATTGCTCTATGTACGTTGCTTGTACATTGCTCTATGTACGTTGCTTGTACATGGTTCTAAGGACGTTGCTTGTACATTGCTCTATGCACGTTGCTTGTACAATGCTCTATGCGCGTTACTTGTACATTGCTATATGTACGTTGCTTGTACATTGTTCTATGTACGTTGCTTGTACATTGTTCTATGTACGTTGCTTGTACATGGTTCTAAGGACGTTGCTTGTACATTGCTCTATGCACGTTGCTTGTACAATGCTCTATGCGCGTTACTTGTACATTGCTATATGTACGTTGCTTGTACATTGTTCTATGTACGTTGCTTGTACATGGTTCTAAGGACGTTGCTTGTACATTGCTCTATGCACGTTGCTTGTACAATGCTCTATGCGCGTTACTTGTATATTGCTATATGTACGTTGCTTGTACATTTTTCTAAGTACGTTGCTTGTACATGGTTCTAAGTACGTTGCTTGTACATTGCTCTATGCACTTTGCTTGTACATTGCTCTATGCACGTTGCTCTTACATTGCACTAAGCGCGTTGCTTGTACATTGTTCTAAGTATGTTGTTTGTACATTGCTCTATGCACGTTGTTTGTACATTTGAACTCTATGAAACAGCCACCAATAAATTATCAACAACAAAGCAGGATAGTGGGTATTGCTCGTAAAATAAAACACAACTGGCGACACATATATTGTTCTACCATCTACCGTATCTGCCGACGCATACATTGGTCTACCATTTACCGTATCTGGCGAAACATATATTGTTCTACCATCTACCGTATCTGCCGACGCATACATTGGTCTACCATCTACCGTATATGGCGATGTATATATTGTTCTACCATCAACGTATCTGGCGACACATATATTGTTCTACCATCTACCGTATCTGGCGACGTATATACCCTAAGTTATACAATATGAGGTGAATATCCCATTCGTTGAACATGGCTGCTCACGATGGTGATGATGATATGGTCAGTATGACCGAATTATGACTTTATACAATAAGCGGTTGGAATGGCCAATAACTATTTGAAAAGTGCATATATGGCTTGTAAATATTTAATATGTTGTTTATTTCCAGGAGATGAAACGGATGTTAAAAAGATCTAGATGGTTTCATTTATTTAAATATTGGTGCTATGAACATATTCATGTTCGTCCATTTCGGATCATCAATTTAATATTCACTAGAAAAACAATCGAGGAAATATCATCGGTTCCCTTATTTAATTAAGGAATTCTTCATATATGCTCATTATTTTCAAAATGTGAACTCGATGTTAGAAAGATGTTATGCTGTATAAGAACGTATCAACCTTGTCAATTCATATGCATATAGTGCGAATAAAGGATGTATTAACATAATCTATGAATTCTCACAATGTCTAGAAGAATAATGCAGGACATCACCATTCAAGTACGGCCACATGAGTGTGAAACATGTAGAAAGACTTTCAATCATTCTAGCCATTTAAAGCAGCATATGCTCATACATTCCGGAGATCGACCACATGCGTGTGGAATGTGCATTAAGACTTTTAGAAATTCTGGAAATTTAAAGCAGCATATGCTCATACATACCGGAAAACGACCACACGAGTGTGAAATATGTAATAAAGCTTTCAACCATTCTAGCCAATTAAACCGGCATATGCTCATACATACTGGAGAACGACCACATGTGTGTGGAATGTGTAATAAGGCTTTCAGATATTCTAGCCAATTAAGCCGGCATATGCTCATACATACTGGAGAACGACCACATGAGTGTGAAATATGTAATAAAGCGTTCCGTCAATCTGGAACTATAAAGCAACATATGCTCATACATACTGGAAAACGACCGTATGTATGTGAAATATGTAATAAGGCTTTCAGTTGGTCTAGCCATTTAAAGCAGCATATGCTCATACATACCGGAGATCACCACATGCCTGTGGAATGTGTAATAAAGCTTTCAGTCAGTCTGGATGTTTAAAGCAACATATGCTCATACATACCATAGAACGACCACACGAATGTGAAATATGTAATAAGGCTTTCAGTCGTTCTAGCCATTTAAAGCGGCATATGCTCATACATACTGGAGAACGACCGCATGCGTGTGGAATGTGTAATAAAGGTTTCAGCCATTCTAGCCAATTAAATCGGCATATGTCCATACATACTGGAGGACGACCGCATGCGTGTGGAATGTGTAATAAGTCTTTCAGCCACTTTAGCTATTTAAAGCAGCATATGCTCATACATACCGGAGAAATATGCAATACAACGTTTACCTAGTCCTCTAATTTGAAGCAACACCTGCACATTTATACCGGAGAACGGCGACAGGAGTGTGGAATATGTAATACGGCTTTAAACCTTCACATGCGCACATATACTTGAGAAATGCCACACGAGTGTGATACATGTGATACAAATTTTATCCATTTTGTCAGTTTGAAGCGGCACTTGCTCAAGTATAACAGAGAACGGTCATATAAGTGGAATGTAATTTGATTGACTGTCAGTCTAGAATTTGTATGGATCTCGTGCACATTCATATTGGAGAACGGTCAAATGAATTGAGTAATACGTATTTATGAAGATGTTCCTACAGCCCAGCGAATTAAAGAAGTACATTCACATACTTTCCGCAGAACGTCTACATGAATGGTCATGTATGTCAAGATAATTGAATAATGTATACATGTTAAGAGAGACATATATGGAATTCCGTAAGCTATATATAGCGTGCATAACATTCGTTGTGCTAAATATCTAAGACGGCAATGAGTTGATCTTGCTTTTTCAAACAGCACACGAATGTTAACTGTGTACACACACGTATAGACTTTAACAGATAGACGCTCTCATACATTCCTTTACTTTTGAAATGAGTTTGCTGCAGTAAATGTATATTTATTTAATCTTTATTTCAGTCTGGAATATACATCATATTTTCAACACAATGTGTCATATATATATAAAAAAATATAACAACATACTCTAAACATTTGTTTATTGACATAATTATTTCAGTGCGAATTGGATTCAATGTTAAATTATCTTTATTTATTTTAACGAAACACAACAATCATAACAACAGTGAGCCATAACAGTTGAAATAATGTAATATATAATGTAAATTTACTATATCCCAACAAAGGATTCCAACTGAAAGGACCGCTATACATTTAGGGATAAATCAGACGTTATCTGCAAATTTCCCAAATAGTTGTGCTGTACAATATCGAATGAGAGCCAGTGGTCAGTTACTGCCCCTGCATACTCTCGAAACATATGTAGGTCCTCTTATGTTGTTTCCTCTGTTTTTATCGTTATTTTCTTTGCACAACATGCCATCATTTTTCATCCACATTCTCATATTATGTTTATAATGTTACTATATCTCGACAGATATCCTACAGTATATCCAATGGATAAACAATCTGTACTTTGTTGTTTTCATTGTAAATATTTCCCATATAGTTATGATGTACAATTATATCTAATTATCTATATAGTTGGAAGGAACACACATGTAGCAAACACACCAATCTGTGTCCGCTTATTTGCTTGTATTTACTTACTGTTGTAACAAGTGTTATATTTGCTAACAGAAGTATAACATGTGTACGTTTTATCATAACATTCTTTAAAATAATTGTTAATATGTGTGTAATAAACCAATTTGTGTTTGTTATAAAATCTGTCGATTTTCTATTGAAATCCAACATCAAAATGTGTGCACCCACTGCTTCTATACTGAAAATATAATTCGATAATACACTGAAACAAACAATTATTCTCATATTTATTTTTACAAGTTTTGTTCCTAGCCTGTTGAAATTGTGCCAACATGAGCGTGTTCATACTCAAACCGTTAGTGACGTCATTTATTTATGAGGTCGCCTAAACGCGACATTCTAGTGTAGTTTAAAAAGATAATGTGTTTGCTTAAGGGACTGATCGAAATATAGTTCGCTCAAGAAGCACCACCGACACAAGTTAAGCATCCCCCTATATTTTTATCGACATATTTGTTTACATTTATACTGTTGTTCTTCTTATAGGACTATATCAACGGTTCTAAAATTACCAATCAATGAAGTATTTATTCTCCTGAAAGACGTGACTATGACGTGGCAAATATGGGGTTCTAAACTGGCGCTGAAATACCGTATAACCAATTTGTCTTTCGTGGACGTTTTTAACATAGCATGAAAATGAAGTCTTCAAATTTTAAGAACTTTTAAATGCAGCTATTGTGCGTATGTGTAATGCATACAAATTAATACCGAGTATATCCACCGTGTTTATTATGAAGTTCAGGAACACGCCACGTCATGCTTCACACACGACGCCTAAGCCGTTCTTTAGGGAACCGTTGCCAATATTGTAATATAGCAGTTCTTAATGTGTCAATATTTTGAAATTTTGGATTGCGTTGGTTAATTGTCGTCCATGAACATTGAACAGTCAGCCAACTCATGATTGTCGAAATGGGGGACTAGGCATGGAGCTAGCACATTGTCACTGTACTTTTGGCCTGTCAGATTACCATCAAGAACGTACAAGTTCAACTTACAGTGAAAGGCAAAACATCCCCAGACAGTTACACCCTCACCTCCAAAAGCAGTTGTGCCCAAAATTTGGTTGTCCTGAAATGAAGTATTTCGCTGGCGCTAAACCCTTGCACGACCGTCGGTATGACGTAACATAAAACGACTTGCATCAGACCAGTAGACAAGTTTCCATGTGCGATTCACCCCAAATGTTCATGTAACCAGTCAAATCGAGCATGGCGATGGGGTAATGTCAGATAATGTCAACGTTTTATGGGTCGTCTCGCTCGCATTCCGTGATTGGCGGGGCGTCTGATTACAGTGCGTGTGCTAATGTGGCCCCCAAACGCTAATTTACCACGAAGTGCACCAGCTGTACTGAACGGCCGTTACCGAGCCCGTATGGATATGAGCCGGTCATCTCTCGGCGTCGTTTTGCGGTGTCTACCTACAAGTGGAAGTCAGTAACATTCCCCGTTTGATGAAATGAAAACGCACGATACTAAGTCAATAGAAAATGAAACTTAAAACTCTAAATACAAAGAATCAGCTTTCGTTCGCAAACACACTTGTTGGCACTTTGCAAACCATGTCATATACACATAAATAAAAGTCGATAAATAACCTGTTTCACAGGTAAGTAAGGATGTGTGTACATGTAGCGTCAACAGCAAACCGAAATAAGTTCATTATTAGAAAAAAGATAGCATTGAAGCAAGTCAATTGATGCTTAACTGTTGTCGGAGTGTATACATAGAACGGTGATATTGTCGTAAAAGTATTTTCTGTTATAGAAGCCACCACTAGATATACCACTGTATGTGTACCGCCGTAGATGAGCTGTTAAGATTGCTTATATCAACACTCTATATCCTAACCGAATACTGTCAGGTGATGAAGCCATATAGCTGGTTTGCAGAAGGTTGGAGGTTCCACCCGGGTGTCCGTCTGAAATACTGTTCCGAATGAGACTCTGTGTATGTCTCCAACAATAACAGCCAAGAATCGCGGCGGAATAACACCAGCTCTTCAATCCTAATGAACTACTTTTGACAGATGTATGCAAACCATTTTCAGTAAATTTCTACAGTGGTAGATTAGAATGTTGTTTCATCATTGTCAGTCTTCCTCATATTGCTATTTTCACTTCATAATAATGATTGCGCTTAAGTCAAAGTGAGTGCAGCAATTTAGAGAGGGCAGTAATTTAGATTTCTGTTTATAACAAGAAAAGGAGTTTAACTCTCATTTAGCATATAATGCAATTAATGGGATTTATTACAGTAGGCATTGAGAAATATGAAACTTAGTTGCAATGGGCGGTTGTGGTTGGAGTTTGAAGGCATGATCGACAGTAAACTGCTGCAATAGCTTCCAATGCAGTCGATATATACTCGTTCTTGTCGACGTATATCAATACTAGCTTCATCTGTCGGCCGCAATATATAGTTAACGAACATGCTCCTAATACCACTATTCTGTTTGTGTAGACACTATAATTATTTATACATCAACATTGAACGCACGTGATTTGCTGAGGTAAGTGCGCATTTCCGATTGCTTACAGTGTATATAATAATCACACATTGTATGTGACCAGCCAGTAATATGACAGGAAATGTTGCAAGTGCTAACTATTTGCAAAATTGAGTGGTTACGGTCATTGGCTACACATCACGTGTCACTCACCGCTGTTCGAATCCAAAATGGAAGCTCAACCTAATTCGAAATTTGAAATAAAATTAGCCACAAGCTAGTTAAATAATGGTTACCGATACCTACTAGCATGGCGCCTGGCAAACAAGCATAGGATTCGGGATGTACTGATGTTCATAAAAAGAGGTGTCTCATAAGTCAGAAATGGCTTGCCCATTAAATAGGGGTGACACTATAATAAACAAACACTTTCCTTTTTATACACACAGATGATGTGTTCACGTCAGGTAGTTATATAATATATTGGGTTACATAAATATCTATTCCGTACCGTGCATTTTCTTGTTACTAGATTACGTTTAGCTTCACTTCATTATGAATATTACTAAATACTTATTTAATCATGGTGAGCCGCCAGCTAGTTAAATAATGGTTACCGATTGCCTACCAGCCTGGCGCCTGTCATACAAGCATAGGATTCGGGAAGTACTGATGTTCATAAAAAGAGGTGTCTCATAAGGCAGAAATGGCTGGCCCTTTAAATAGGGGTGACACTATAATAAACAAACACTTTACTTTACTTTTTACTATATATGATACACCATACGTGAGTACAGTGACTATCATAATAAACACCGGATCCGGTCCACTACATGTATGTGAATCACTTGCATACTTAGCTCCCTTTTCCTAAAGACACCATCTGCACACTTGTAAGTATATTTTATTTCTGATAATATTGTATTGTGGTATGTACAGTATATATTTGTCAACACGTAAGCCCCCAGCTTGCATGATATAGATCAAGGTGAAAGTGTGGATATACCACAACATAGTCTCATAAATAAGCGGATAAAGCGAATGTTTTCATGAAACCAGTTATCTAAAAAGAGATATGATATATATAATGATCTGATATGTCTGACAGTTTGAAGATGCACAGCCGCATACATACTTGAGCACGACCACATGAATGTGGAATATGTAATACGGCTTTTAGCCGGTCTGACAGTTTGAAGGTGCACAGTCGCATACAGCCGGTCTGACAGTTTGAAGATGCACAGCCGCATATATACTTGAGCACGACCACATGAATGTGGAATATGTAATACGGCTTTTAGCCGGTCTGACAGTTTGAAGGTGCACAGTCGCATACAGCCGGTCTGACAGTTTGAAGATGCACAGCCGCATACATACTTGAGAACGGCCATATGAATGTGGAATATACAATACGGCTTTTAGCCGGTCTGACAGTTTGAAGGTACACAGTCGCATACATACTTGAGAACGACAAACTGAGTGTGGAGTATGTAATACGGCTTTTAGCCGGTCTGACAGTATGAAGGTGCACAGTCGCATACATACTGGAGAGCGACCAACAACTGAGTGTGGAATATGTAATACGGCGTTTAGCCGGTCTGACAGTTTGAAGGAGCACATGCTCAAATATTCTAGAGAACGATTATGTGAGTGTGAATTATATAATAATCCAGATTAATTAGTGTAAAACAGCACATGGTCATATCCTCGAAGAACGACCACACTAATGTGCATGTATGTCAGATAGTTGACAAGTGTATATATTTGAAGAGGGACATGTATGATATGCCGTACAACTTCCACTAGAGTGCTAAATCACTAATAAGGCTATCAGTGGCTATGTCAGTTTTAAACAGGCATGATCACATCAGTGGGATATTTGTATATACACGTATATACTGGCTGGCGATTTAAAGATGGAGGTGCTCATACATTCCTTTATACTTGGAAATGTATGTGCAGGAAATGTACATACAGTAAAAACCCTCTATGCGACCGCCCCGCTATTACGAACGATTTTTTTCAGAACGGAATATTTCGCTATATATGTCAATGGTCGTTGACCCCGACAACAAGACCACCCCGTTATTCCGTAATACGACCAATTAATTCGATGATGATGATTGAGCTTATTTACGCTCGCCTCCGGCGAACCATATGGGCGAGCGTACTAAGAAGTTTAGTTAACACTCCTATGTTATAAAGTAAGGTGATTAAGTTGTGTGTGTTAATAATACAATGTGAATGCTCAACCCGGCCATAAATTAGGCTACAAGCACAACATGTATAGGGTCAGTACAGGAGTCACTCTATACTGTCTCACATCTCATATTCGTAAATGTATGAATATGTTTGATGTATTATATTATTTGCATGCTCAGCCCGGCCATAGATTAGGCTACAAGCACCAAAATATATAGAATCGGTACAGGAGTCATGCTGTACTAACACGCATCTTAATTATATAGTGTGTGAATTAGATGAGTAATGTTATTTGATAACTCAGTCCGACCATAACTTAGGCTACAAGCATCAAAATACATAGGGTCTGTTTAGAAGGTTCTAAACTATCCTCGTATCTCTTGTAATTATATATCATTTCCATGTTCGCTAATCTCTATGTCCTCGCACGCGACGCGCGACCAATTCTCGACCCGATTTATTATGTTTCTCGCCGTTTATATGTCTTTTTTATGGTTCAAACGGTCACAAATCTCCAAAAACGGACATCAGAAACAGTTTAACGTTTGAATGTTTTCGGCTAGATCCAGCGTTTGTAGGGATGTTTTTCATTGGTAGAAAAACCATCCGTTGTTTGGTCCTAGCTCGAATTGTTTACTGATTGGTTGATTTACTATCCGTTATTAAAGCCTAGCTCAGAGCAAATTTGTTACTGCAAGAACCTGTACTCATGTTAATAATACAATTTCATATCAGTTCAAGAGGCTATATATAACCATAACATTCTGTAGATATATAATGTTGTGGTTCTATAATTCTATGTTAGAATTCTAAATGTGTGTGCCCATATGATCTGTCTGCTGATGTTTCTCAACAGCCTAATATGTGGTCTGAAGATACTTTGCAAACAAATATAAGCACTTCAGACACTTTCACTGAACCCAGGATACAATGTGCTCCATTTATAAATTTACAAGGGTTCAGTGTACACAGTAAAATAGTAAAAATAAAGATGCATATAATGTACAAAAGTTTGAGTCTTTATGACATATTAGGCTATTAGAGCAGATTACCATGTCCCATTCCCAAATATAGGTTGAAGATGAACGCCTCGTGAACTTAAAGTTAAAAGTATCTCTGCCTGTGCGTTACCATACCAAATGGTACTAAAAAACGGTGCTTCCACATCCGCAGAAAATATTCTGTATATATAATATATACAAAGGGTTTCCTTTCAGGGCCACGTTAAAACTAACATTATAACATAAAAATAGATATATCATTTTAATGATTTTATTTAAAACATTCGTTGGTAACGCACAGAGCAGAGTATTTAAGATACTGATTGTTTTCGTATTTCCTGATAATATACATATAATTGAGGTCGCATCAGGTTGGAGGGTGAACAGCCTAGGAGATATCTATTTGGTGTTCATAGTGTGTAATTGGTGTGTAATTGGACAGACTGCTTAATGACATGTTTAGATTCTACCACCTGATTACTTGTTGTTATACCCAGAGAGC
>CM026404.1:36208026-36306438 GCA_014843695.1 Archivesica marissinica | reverse complement strand
GTCATATTTATGTTAAAGGGAACTAATTATTGATATTTAGTACATGTACATTATAATGTTTCCAAACCCTGCTGCAAGCGTACCACCCAATAGTTTCCCTATATGGCCTAATAAAATCACTGGTCTGAATCATATCATAATTATATAGCCTGGTCCCATACTATGTCTTTGTATAAGATATACTAGTCTTCACTACTATTGTGTATAAAGTATTATGGGTGAGTGATTGTGAGTGACAATCAGGTCAGATGTGTGAATGAGTGAACTAACTCAACTAATTAGGTGCACTTTCCAACTAACTTGTTCAAGACTCTTATCCCACACTCTATCTCTACTAGTCAAACGGATACGTTGCAAAGCTATCCTGTTTACGTTAATATATACTATACTAGTAACTTTATACATATATATAATATATGTATCAGCTGATAGCCGGACTCTGGCTCTTTATATCCATATATACGAAAATACGAAAACAACCAGAGTTTGTTATATCTATAAACTCCCCGGTCTACAAATGGCTCCCCGTCAAGGAATGATAGAAGAGAGCCAGAGTCGGCAACATGCTTACGGGCCGTAAAACGGAATGGGAAAAGTGGAGTCGAAAGGCGCCAGGAGAGAAGGGTATACCCAACATGGATTATTCAAGTGGAAGTGTTTTTTAAACGGGAAAGTGTGTTTTACAAGTGTTTTTTTAAGTGTAAGGTGTAAATATTTAGATGTACAGTGATTAATTAATCTGAAGTGTTAAAACTGTGTATACAGGAATATTGTTTAAGGATATTGTCACGTAAGTGTTTTGTATTATGTATTGTCTATATTGTTGTGTTTTTGAAAGGTATCGGTTCGTACCAGTCATTTTGTAAATTTCATTTTAAAAGCATTTGTATTTCATTAGTCTACTTCATTTACTAGGCTTTTCATACTAGGTGTTTAGTTATTGTCAAAACTGTACATGATCTATTAATTGATAGTCATAGTAAATTCATTGACGGTTATTTTTGATTCCACGTATTGTATTCTCGTGTGATTGTGAACCGATATATTTCAAAATTGTATACATGTAATTAGTGTGCTACATTTGTAAATTCATTTACTATACATTATTTAATTATCATCATTCTGTGAATGTGTCACTAGAGTTTGGTAGTGACCTACTTCTGAAAAATACGGTACCATATTTATTCAATTAAGTGTATGTTATTTATACAAATCGGTGTCGACATAGAAGTTCGATTACCTGGTTGTATAAATAGGGTTTCTTTATTCTGTATTACTAACACACATCCCTGCATGTCATTATTCACAAGTTGCACATATTAATTAAACTTATTGTTCCGGCAACATTGAATCGTGAGTAGCAGAAAGAAAGGTATGTAAGTGCGTAGATGTTGTTGTAGTATCGGATAGATCTATAGGATAGATCTATATTGTATATTATATTTATGTGATCTGTGTTACCCCATATATTCCTACGCCCCAGTATAATATTACCCATATAACTAGGTTATGTATATACGCCCTTGCTAAGGCATGCGGTTGTCATTCTTTTCAGAGGGTAATGTTGTTCCAAAGTTCGTGTTTCAGGTATAGATAGATGCCAGTAGGAGCACCAATTTCTATTTGCCATACAACATATTGTATAATCACTGTTAAATTAATTAAATTTATTTTCAGGATTATATGTATATTGTGTTACAGTCCAGTAATTGTGTATTCTTTTACAGTCCATTCAATTTTGTGTTGTGTGTATTGTGTTAAAATATAGTCTGTGTTTATTTACAGGTATACAGTATTGATTGTGGATAGGTTAAATTCCTGATCTGTTTACATACAATCAGTTTACACCTTTTCATTGTGACCTACTTATTGGTCAGTTCAGCCTTTATATTGAAGGTGTTACATTGTATAGACAGTTATAATTAGCTACTGTTGATTCTCAACAGAGTATTAAAGGCCAACCATACATTTGTTTTATAGCATATATAATTCTTGCGTTTGTAATTTTTTTTGCGAAATATTTTTGCGTTTCAACAATTATTTATCGCGATATTACGTACGGTTGCGACGGTATTTTTGCGCCGTATTCGCGTGTCCACTATTGATTTTGTTGCATATTTTTGTGCAACTCTTGTATTTATTGTCCTTATATCCTGGTTATAATTTTTATAATGGATACACCAGGAAAGGAGAGCACTCCTGGAGGATTACCCCCGGGGATGATGGACCAGGTTTATAAACAGTTGAGTGAGCATTTTGACTTGGTTCCAAAGTCGGCTCAAGCACCCCCACCGCCCTTGCCCTTCACTTCTTTCAGAGGCAGACGGTTTGACATTCCAGACAACAGTGCAGATAGTACCCCACCAGTGCAGTCTTTTCTTAATAGACAACCTTCTGGATTTCCTTTTGTTTCAACCCCCAATGTACTTCCATATCCGACACAGTTTTCATCCAACCCTCCTAAGATACCCAGCTTCTCGGGTGATGAACCTATCAACAAGGGGGAGGTGCCTTATGTTATATGGAGATATGTAGTCCAATGTATGATGAACAATCCGGAAATATCAGCCACCAACCTGTTGTACACTGTGCGCAGTTCCCTTCGTGGTTCTGCCCGTATGATGGTGATTCCGCTAGGTCAGGAGTCAACACTTGTCCAGATTATGGATAAGCTAGACTGCATGTTCTCAGATGCATCGACCAAAGAGGACCTGATGACAGAATTTTTTAATTCCTCTCAGGCAGCGGACGAATCAGTAACATCTTATGCATGTCGCCTAGAAACGTTGTTACAGGCCATCATCAATAAGGGTCAGTTACCAGGTGTTGCAAGGAATGACATACTTCGTCATAAGTTCTGGACAGGGTTATCCTCGGATATGTTGCGACTGCAAACCCGCCACAAGTATGATACCCTGGCGGACTACAACCAATTACTTCGAGAAATCCGCAAAGTTGAGAAAGAGATGTTGCGCACTTTGACTTCTTCTAATCTCAACTCTTCTTCAACTGGTAATGTTCTACAGACAACTCCTTTCTCGAAGAAGGTTTCTGTTAAGAACAATACAGTTACTGCGGACTCAGACGTGCAACAACAGTTTTCTTTATTGGAAAAGAAAATGCAGTCTCGCTTGGATCAGTTAGATACCAAACTCACTTCCTGTGAGAACATGATGGACCAGAAGATCAACTCCAAGTTCGACCAGATTTTACAGAAGCTGGACTCTACCCACAACCAGCAACAACAACATCAGTCATTCTCTCTACCACCACAACCATTTAGTTAGTACCAACCGAGGTCGCGGTCATAGACCTGGGAGATACAGTGGTGGCAACCAAGCTTCTGGTTATATTCAGCAGGATTACAATCCGCAAGGATCACACCTGCAGCCGAACTCCGGACCAAGGTCATTTGGTCGCGGAAGAGGCAATTTCCCAATATCGCCAATCGTTAAATTAGATACCGTCTCTGTTGAGGGCCAAACATGGACTGGTGATCAAGTTGCACAAACGAACCCACACCCACCAGAACAACAATTTGTGAACCGTCTTATAGGTTCACCGAATGAACATGATATTGTTATCAACGGCAGTTCTTTTAAAGCCTTGGTTGATACTGGTAGTCAAGTAACCACTCTTTCTCTTTCTTGTTTCAAGAGACTTTCAGATGTTGTATTACAACCTCTCTCCACTCTTGGTCTTGACTTATCAATTGCTGATGGTTCACGCATGTGGTACTCAGGTTATTTTGAGTCTACCATCACATTACCGTTTTTATCTGTTTTTAAATTGGATATTCCTGTTCTGGTCATCCCAGACAATAGTTTTAACACAACGTGTCCCGTCATTGTGGGAACAAACGTTCTTAGAAGGTGTAAGACATTTTTGTCCCCATCTTCAGACAATTCTACTGTTGACATCCCAGTAGAATGGAAGTCGGCGATGGATAGCCTCGACTCCCGGACCTTCTCAGTAAAAGCGTGCGGTACCAAAACGATTACGGTAGCACCATATGAGACAGTTACTATCAATGGGATAGTCCGAAATTTCGACAACAACATCTCATCTGTTGTCACTGAGACACCTGAAACTGTTACAGGTTATACAGTATGTCCTCGGATTGTTAAAGTCAATCAACAATCCACAGTTAAAGCCCCAGTCAGGATTTGTAATATGACTGCGAAGACTTTATCTTTTAAACCCAAAACACAGATTTGTGAAATTTCTGAAGCAACAGTTGTGGATGATCTTTCTACATATATTTGCCAGGATACATCTTCAGATACCTCTCTCGAAGACCTGGGTGTCAACGTTGACAATACAAATTTGTCTCCGTCTCAAGTTTTGCGGTTTCAACAAGTCCTGGGTAAATGGAAACATGTATTTTCAAAAGACAGTCAGGACTTGGGTAAAACAAATCTTGTACAGCACAATATAGTGTTAGAGGACAATACACCGTTTAAAGACCCATACAGACGAATCCCTCCAGCCATGTATGAGGAAGTGCGTCAGCACATAAAGGAAATGTTGGAGGCAGACGTTATTCGAGAGTCTGATAGTCCTTACTCTTCTAACATTGTTTTGATTAGAAAATCCTCCGGTGCACTCAGGTTTTGTGTGGATTGGCGTCGATTGAACAACAAGACCCGTAAGGATGCTTTTATGTTACCCAGATTTGACGACACTATTGATGTCCTTTCTTCTGCCAAATATTTTAGTAAACTTTACCTACATTCAGCTTACTGGCAGGTCGAAGTTGCAGAAGAGGATAAGGCCAAAACAGCTTTTAGTGTCGGAGCACTGGGGTTTTATGAGTGGAACCGGATGGGTTTCGGACTCACCAATGCACCCGCAACCTTCCAGCGACTGATGGAAAAATGCATGGGTGATATGCATCTTAGAGAATGTTTAATTTTCTTAGATGACATCCTTATTTTCTCATCTACATTTGAGGAACACATAGAGAGGATTGAATCCGTCTTTCAACGGTTGGATCAGCATCACTTGAAGCTTAAACCTTCAAAATGCGAATTCTTCAAGAAATCCGTAACTTACTTGGGTCATGTCGTTTCTGATCAAGGTATTTCTACGGATCCCGGTACAGTTTCCGCCGTTAAAGATTGGCCAGCATGTCACGATCTGAAATCTCTCAGACAATTTCTTGGATTCTCGGGCTACTACAGAAAATTTATAAAGGATTATGCCCAGATTGTACAGCCGTTAAGCTCTTTATTAGAAGGACATGGTTTTAACCAGAAAAAATCCAAGAAAAAGACCAAGAAGAAGACCAAGACACCCGTTCCATGGATATGGGGTGATGCCCAGCAAGCTGCCTTTGATACAATCAAAGATAAATTAACATCACACCCAATCTTGGCATATGCAGACTATTCCCAACCTTTTATTCTGCACACGGATGCATCGTCCCTTGGATTAGGAGCAGTACTATACCAGGTCCAAGACGGGAAGGAGCGTGTTATTGCATACGCATCCCGAAGTTTGAGACCCAGCGAGAGGAATTATCCCGCCCACAAGATGGAATTTCTAGCCCTTAAGTGGAGTATCACAGATAAATTCCATGACTACTTGTGTGGGAATGACTTTAAGGTGGTTACTGACAATAATCCCATAACCTATGTCAAAACCTCTGCAAAGGTTGATGCAACAGGCCACCGTTGGCTAGCAGAATTAGCCAATTACAATTTTTATATTGAATACCGTAGTGGCAGCCAAAACGGAGACGCAGATGGTTTATCTCGTCGATACGTTTTTCAAGAAGAAATGAAAGCGATTTTTCAAGGTGCTGTAAATGCTACACCACTTGTCGACTGTGTATCAGATTCGGCAGTTCCTCATTCGGCCGATGAGGAGATGTTTGAATCTGAACATGTTAACAAGATTGACTGGAAAGCTGAGCAATTGAATGATTTTACCATTTTAAGGGTGATTGACCTCCTCGAAAGCGGTTTTCTTCCCAGAGGGAGAGGATCCTAGTCAAAAGCTGTACAGCGTTTTCTCCGAGAATGGAACAGACTTCATCTCGATGAGGGAATTCTGTACAGAACCGCTTTCTTGGACGGCCAGTCAGTTCGTCAACTTGTTTTACCTGAATCCCACAGGACTATTGCCTTGAAGGGTATTCATGACGATGCTGTCACCAGGGCAAGGAAAAGACCCTTTGGCTGGCCAGACAACGGTTTTACTGGCCTGGGTTGGAAGAGGATGTTAACAAGTACATCACCAATTGTAGCTCATGTATTAGACGGAAGACCCCTGTCAAACCTTTCGCAGAGCTTGTACCAATTTTTACCTCTAGACCTATGGAGCTAGTGTGCATCGACTTTTTAAAGCTCGAACCTAGCAAAGGTGGTGTGGAAAACATACTGGTTATAGTGGATCACTTCACCAGATATGCTCAAGCAGTGTCATGTCGCAACCAGACTGCACAAACCACTGCCAAGGCCTTGTCTGACCATTATTTCCGTTTTTATGGTTTTCCCGAGCGACTTCACAGTGACCAAGGTCGAAATTTTCTTAGTAGGACTATACAGGAACTGTGTAAGCTCACGGGCATTCGTAAAAGCCGTACAACGCCATACCACCCTATGGGTAATGGTTCAGCAGAACGATTCAACGGCACTCTTCTGCGCATGCTTGGTACCTTAGAGGAACACCAAAAGAGCGACTGGAAATCGTATATCGCCCCTCTTGTTCAGGCATACAATGGTACCAAGAGTGACGCACCCGGTTTTTCGCCACACTATTTAATGTTTGGGTGGCATCCTCGACTTTCTGTCGATGCCTACTTAGGCACAGATCCACAAGACATTGGTGAATTCACACCTACGACATATGTAGCCAAACTAAAGAACCGGCTAGACTATGCATATAGGGCAGCTGCCAATGAAGCTGGCAGGCAGGCTGCCAAGAACAAGGACAGGTACGACTGTAAAGTTCGTGAGTCCAAGATAGAAGTTGGAGACCGTGTACTTGTAAAGAAAGTCGGTATCAAGGGGACACATAAGCTAGCAGACAGATGGGATCGCGACCCTTATGTTGTGCTAGCTATACCGAACCCCGACATACCAGTATTTCGTGTACAACTTGAGAATGGCAAAGGACCAATCCGGACGTTGCATAGGAATATGCTCCTGCCATTCAATTGTGTACCCAGAGATACACCGACGGTGGATGTAAGTGTAGAATCTGAGATAGGCCCTATCCGCAAGGATTTGGCCAGAACCAATCTCAAGACACCACCAGTACATGTACCTCACGCAATCCAATCTGATAGTTCCGATTTAGATAGCGAAGGCGAAAGCGTCAAACTATACAGACCTCCAGCTTTGCGAAAGCATAATCACCCTGAATTGCTGCCTCCGACGATACCTAGGATGGTTCCTGCGACTACTGGTAGTCCAACCCATATTCCTAGCCGTATCGTCGAGAACAATCCAGGAGTGCAACACTCAACCAGATCTACTAACTCTGCGATATCTCAACCCTCTGTACCCAGTTTACTTGGTACCGGTAGTGCGATACCTGAATCTTCACAGATTCATGATATATCTTATAACACCACCTCAGAACCATCAGTACAGAGATCTGTATCACATATAGAGTCCATAATAGACCAACCTGTTGTCGTCCCTGCTGGCAATGCCCAAACTCCTGAACCGACCCGTCGTCCGGTGCGCCAAAGGAAGCCACCGGACCGGTATGGAGAATGGGTGGTCCCATTGACAGCAGTACCACACACTGACAAGGTTGTGTACTATGTGTAAGACAGTGTCAGATATTGAGTTTTTAATTGTTTCAAAATATACTGTATTCTGGTATTTTACTGTGTAAGTGCAATGTTTGAATCATTCTATGTCATATATATATACAATGCGCGTACATTAGTATTACATTTCATTATGTCATTTGAAATGGTTGTTTTTATTTCATAGTAAATGTTCATGTTTGTACAATTTGAAGGTTAATCTTACCTTTACAGGTCTCCACATAGTTGGAACAGATTTGTAGCATATGTCCATTATTGTGGACATCTACCTTTAATCCAGCCATATTGAACATACCCATGCACGGTGTAATACTTAACTAATGATCGTTACATTAGTATCTTTAATTACATTGTATTGGTTGTTATGTTTTTATTTCAGTTTGTAAAATTATTTCAGCTGACAATGTCGGATGTTGGATAGTGAATGATGCAGTAAATAAAATTGTTATTATATAGCTTGATTATTTGGATTGAGCTACACTATTCATTTAGTTTCAGGTAATTAAAACGTCAGGAGACCTTTTCTCCAAGAGGGGGAACTATGTAACCCATGTCATATTTATGTTAAAGGGAACTAATTATTGATATTTAGTACATGTACAATATAATGTTTCCAAACCCTGCTGCAAGCGTACCACCCAATAGTTTCCCTATATGGCCTAATAAAATCACTGGTCTGAATCATATCATAATTATATAGCCTGGTCCCATACTATGTCTTTGTATAATATATACTAGTCTTCACTACTATTTTGTATAAAGTATTATGGGTGAGTGATTGTGAGTGACAATCAGGTCAGATGTGTGAATGAGTGAACTAATTACTCAACTAATTAGGTGCACTTTCCAACTAACTTGTTCAAGACCCTTATCCCACACTCTATCTCTACTAGTCAAACGGATACGTTGCAAAGCTATCCTGTTTACGTTAATATATACTATACTAGTAACTTTATACATATATATAATATATGTATCAGCTGATAGCCGGACTCTGGCTCTTTATATCCATATATACGAAAATACGAAAACAACCAGAGTTTGTTATATCTATAAACTCCCCGGTCTACACTATTATTATCATTCCTGTATAAATATAGGTGTCAATGCTCACAGGTGTTTGTTTTGCTCTATTTACAACAGATAAGTTACACAACTGATTTCCTAAGAACTGGAAAGTATGCATCTCTATAAAATGTCATTAACTTGTCTCTTGAAGAAAGCCATAAGTCCCTATCAAATTCTACACCAACAGTGGCAATTCCTTTGTGTGTATATAACACCAAGACAGATTTTGTTACACCAGTTATTGCCATCTGGCCTTGTATTTGGTCATAATATTTGTGTGATCTCTTAATTGCAAGATTGCCATGCTCATCAACATCACATACAGCTTAAGGGCATTCTTTGGATAAAACATTTGTATTTAAAGCAGCATTACATCGTAATAAAGGATGTTTTGGGTAAAATATAAATACTAATGTGTGTGTGTTTACAAAAATCGAAATAGTCGCTCAGAAACGATAAAATTCCAATAAATTTAAACCATCGTATACGCGAATTTGTTTATCAACACACGAAATGTAAACACGCACAGTGCGCATGCGTGAAACAACAGAGGATGTAGAAAACAACGTATATATTTTGAACATGAAAACTATCTATCTATCTTCCTCTAATGTCGAAAACCTCGCGGGGATGTAGAAATGTCCCTAAAGACTTAGCTAACAGAGGTATGAATCAACATATCAAGTAATTTCAATTTAAAAAGACAACCTGGGACAAATGGGGACGATGCATTCTGAATGTAAACAAGTGCGGACGATGCGTTCCGGTTGTAAACAAGTGCGTGACCGATCGACGCGGAAAGTCCTACTTTCGGTTTCGAGTTTGTTTTATCGCAAAACACACTGTTTACCAAATGAACATAAGCATACAAAGTATACTGTTAGAATGGGTAGCAGCATTGCTACCCATACGTAAAAATTGAATGTTTCAAATATCTTTTATTTCGTACGATGTAATGCTGCTTTAAAAGAACACTTGATTTCTATCAGAAATTGACCACAGATTTTGCAATTGACAATACCATCAGGCGAGCAAGCGAGTACTGGGTGTGAACTCTCCTCATACACTACCAGAACAGGAACATCAATGCTGCATTGTCTAAATCCTATAAGAAGCTGTGGATTTGTTAAAGACAGTTCACCAATACTCAGCTTTTGCTTTAAAACTTCCTCACGATATTCTACTAGCCCAACCGGGTCGACCTCAATTTTGACCTCGGCCGCCAAAGTACATAATGCAATAAGAGTGTGTTTTTTGGTGTTTGCAAATACTACACCTCGCTATTTTAGATAAGTTTGTAACACTTTCACAGAGCTGGTCTGGAATATATTCATGGTAACTTCTTTTAAACGTGTTTAAAATTTCTTTTTTTTATTAGTTGCATTTATAAGTATTCAGTAGCAGTAGCCAACTTGCGTTTGCGATGGATGTCCCAAATCAATCCACCGATTTCAAATTTCCAAAACGAACGTTTGGCATCAAGAATCCCGAGCAGAGATGTTTCAAGTCACAATGGTATAAAACCCATCCCTGGATCCACTATGATGAGATCAATTAATTTAAAAACTAATTATTCAATATGAAAGAAGAGTACACCATTTCTCTGATTATTCTATTTTATCTTGCTGTCCCGTGCAGGCTCCGGGTGTGATCAACTGCAGAGCTGTCTATGGTCACACAATAGTGCCACAGTGGTCATTGCCCAAGAAGGACAACTATCACGCTATTTTTACCCCACCCCCTCCTTACCGAATGGTATCGGGGACATAATTATACGTTTTTCAGTTAAGGTTTTTATTCAAGTCTATTTGAGCACCGCAGGTGTCCTGAACACGTGGGAGCATCACGTATTACTTTCCTGTATCACACTTGCCGTGGGTTGACGTTGTGTGCGCCGAAGGTGCCCATGCTTGGGCACAGCAGGTACCCGCATGGCCACCGCATATGGTACCTCCTGGGTACGTGTATATGGGTTGAAATTATTTACATGTGTTGTCGTTTCAGGCTGCAGACCACGCTTTCTGCCATTTATGCATGGCGGCGATGAAGACTGGGAAACTTAATAACACCAAGGTCGACGGTGGGTTCATCACCACGGGCTTCACCAACTGGACGCAACAATTTATTTAGAAAGCACGAGAAGTCCGACTGTCACAAGGAAGCTGTAGAGAGGCATGTAACGCTCCCCAATCAGTCTAATGACATTGGTGAAACGTTGTCGGCAGCCCACTCAGTTGAGAAAGCCAACAACAGGGAGCAACTCTTGACAATTCTACGCAGTATTCGGTATCTCGCGCGACAGGGACTCACACTACTTGGTCACTATAACGACGAGGGCAACTTTCTCCAGCTTCTGAAGCTCCACGGGGAAACCGACAACTCTATCATTCAGTGGATGCAGAAAAAGACTGACAAGTATACATCGGCCGAGATGCAAAATGAAATACTGCAAGTGATGGCTCTCAGAATGTTGCATAAGGTGTCGAGCAACATAAGAGACAATGAATTGTTCACGATTATGGTGGACGAGACGACGGATGCGTCAAACCGGGAACAAGTTGTGCTAGTTTTGAGACATATGGACAGTGCCTTGAATGTTCATGAGGACTTTGTGGGACTATATATGGTTCCCTCCATAGACGCTCAGACACTGACAAATGTGATAGAAGACACGCTCATTAAGATGAATTTGTCAATGAATCAGTGCAGAGGACAGTGCTATGACGGAGCCAGCAATATGTCCGGGGCGAAAAAAAGGCGACAATCATGCGGAAAGAACCTAGAGCTGTGTGCACGCATTGTTATGGACACGCGTTGAATTTGGCCGTTTGTGATACGATACGCAGATGTAAAGTCCTAAGGGATTCCATGGATACTGTACATGAGATATCAAAGCTGATAAAGTACTCGCCGAAAAGAGACACGAAATTTGAGCAACTGAAATGCAACATTAGCCCAGACACGCCCGGATTTAGAGTGCTGTGCCCCCACACGATGGACAGTACGGGCAGCTACATTGAAGAGTGTCATGGATAACTACACAGTGCTTCAGTCACTCTGGGGTGTGTCCTAGGAAAGTGCCAACGATTCTGAAACCCGCGCGCGAATCACTGGCGTTAAGAGCCAGATGGCGTCATTTGACTTTATGTTTGGTGTGGCTTTAGGATTCGAGGTATTGCGTCATAGTGACATTTTGAGTAAGTCATTACAACAGAAAACCATATCGGCAACGAGGGTCAAGACCTAGCGAAACTTACCGTTGACACGCTCTGTAAACTTCGTGATGAACGTGAATTTGACGAGTTTTGGAGTAACCTGGGTGATCAACGTAACAACCTGGATGTCAGTGAGCCCACTTTACCACGGCGACGCAAGATGCCCAAGCGATTCGAGGACGGTAACGCTCCTCATGAGTATCACCAGACCCCCAAATACATGTACCGGCAGCAGTACTACGAGGCATTTGACTCAACTATCACATGTATTCGAGATCGGTTTGATCAGCCGGGGTTTCAGACCTACCGTCACCTGCAGGATGTGCTCCTTAAGAGTATCGTTGAGAAAAGTACGTCATCTGACGACTTAGACTACGTTGTAGGCTTCTATAAGGGCGACCTAGACAGAACGACGCTTGAGACACAAATTGAGGCTCTACGGACACTGGTTGAGAGCAGGTATGCCGACCTGAACGCAGTTACCGTGGAAACCATCATCACGTTGTTTCAAGACATGAAATCAGCTACCTTGATCATATTTTCGCAGATAGTGACTGTTGTGAAGCTGATTCGTGTGATGCCCGCAACTAATGCTACCAGTGAACGTTCGTTCTCCGCACTCCGCAGACTGAAAACATACTTGCGCTCTATCATGACTCAGGATCGCCTCAACCATCTCATGACCTTGCACGTACACCGGGAAGAAACTGACACTATGGATCTAATAGCAGTGGCCAATGAGTTCGTTGGAAATAAGGATGGACGTCTAACTACTTTCGGGAAGTTTTAGAGACGGTGTACGAGTACACATGATGACATATGTAGACAGTCTGGAACTTATGGATTATGCTGTGTGTTTGTCAGTGGTGCATTCATGATTAAATGTTGTTATCACTCAATGCGCAACTGGTTCACCCAACTGTTTATGTTTGTCCTACTTAAGCATTGCGTACATGTACTTGGATATTGCCCTATACGCTCATACACACACTAAGCATGGGACTATGGAATCAATCCACCCAAAGCCTAGTTTTGTTTTTTCAACAGTAGATCTAATTAGCCTTCAAATATAAATGTTCTCCAAATCATGAAATGTTACTGCAAAACATCATTTGAACTGGTTACTTGTGCAACTTGCGGCATGCGAAATAGCGACCTGTGTACCGGGAAATCGCGTCTGAGGCGTTCTGGAATTTGAAATTATCTTTGGGGAGGATCCCCCCCCGCCATACCATGCGGCTCGCGCTTCTCGGTCGCGGCCCCAATGACAATTACCTTTCGATACGCCTGTGCTGAGCG
Source organism: Archivesica marissinica (assembly GCA_014843695.1). Taxonomy (NCBI): domain Eukaryota; kingdom Metazoa; phylum Mollusca; class Bivalvia; order Venerida; family Vesicomyidae; genus Archivesica; species Archivesica marissinica. The sequence continues at coordinate 36,293,070 of CM026404.1, read as the reverse complement.
ACTGGTCACTGTACCGCTCCAGTGACGTCTCGGCCCCACGACAACTCGACCCCACGACACCTCGGCCTCACGACCCCATATATTTTTCCATAGGGTATTTTTTTTAATAAAAAATATATCTATTTAATGGGCAGAGGGTATGAAATTGTATTGTTATGAATAATTACACCAAATTCGATATCCACGCCAATGTATTTGGCTGAGATGACCGACTCAAGTAGGACTCCATGGAGTTTATAATGACTGGGAATAGGATGTTTCCTTCTGGTGACGTGGATACCTTGACATTTGGAGGGGTTAAATTCCATGTCCCACCCCTACTCCCACTCTTCTAATCTCTTAAGATCGTTTTGGAGTGTGACCGATTCATTTGCAGATGTCAGTGATAGATAGACTGCAGTATCATCTGCAAATATACGGACTTTGGAACTGAAGTTTTGTGGGAGGTCGTTTATGTAGGCTAGGAAAAGCAGGGGCCAAGTACGGATCCCTGTGGGACTCCAGAGGACACCGGAATGGCCTCTGAACTAATACCATTAAGGACAACTGACTGGAGTCTATTATTTAGAAAACTCTTAATCCACCTTAATGTTTGACCTCTGACTCCATATTCATGCATTTTAGTAGTACTTTCTCGTGATTGACCTTGTCGACATACAGCCATAATGAAGTCAAATAGGATGAGATATACCTGATGCTTATTGTAGACAGGCAACCAAGTCATTAACTAACATTACTAGTTGGGTCACGCATGACCGTTTTCTCTAAAACGATGCTGCAAATGGTACAGAATACTGTGGTTAGTGAAGTGTTTTACTATTCGAGGATTTATTTAAACCTTAAACCTCTGTGGAATCTTAAATAAGAAAACAAGGTTATAACTTCATGTTTATTCATGTGACTGAATTAATTTTGGTTCATACGAGTCAAGTCCGTATCAATTTCAACATGGGAAGAAACTTCTGTTCTGTTTCATACACATAACAAATATACAAATATACGAATATATCCAAGCACCATATATCACCACTTTTCATGGCGAGGAAGTAGTCCTTCTGTGTTACCCCGGAAACAAAATAATAATAGTATAATAATTATATTAATAAAGATGATAATTATTAAAGAATTTAACATATATCACATTTACTATATATATGTAGATTCTGGCGTAAAACTACATGTACTTCTTATCTCAATCACTAGTGAATAAGAAGTTTACCTGTAGCGGTGTACACTAATTGGATTAAAATGTGTATCGGTGTATTACAGACGCGTGCCAATGCACAGCGGTCTGTTAGTGGACACGTTATTTCCGGTATATTTAAACTAGTCCCCTATGCGAAACACAGACGCGTGCCAATACACAACAATCAGTAAGCGAACAATTTATATCAAGTATATTTAAACATAACGGCAAATTACAGCTGCCACCGGTCACATCGGTCGTATGATATAGCATGCTGCAGAGGACGTACCTCAAGATCACACCTGATACAGAGATTCATAGTGTTGTGAGCATCCGATGATTGAACTTAGTTACCCTCGCCTCTGGCAAACCATATGGGCGAAACGTGAGCATCCTTTTGTTGTTGTATTTTTTTTACGTTTATTTATCGTCGCTACCTGTTGCCCATATGAGCGACGCCTCCTGAAGATATTAGTCATTTTAGATTTTGGAGGATAGTGCAATGATACAGAGAGAGACCCATTCCAGAGTCTACTCTGGTTCTTTTACGTGCACGGTGTAAAGTACCGACACGAGACCTCGGTTTAACGTCCCAGCTGAAAGACTGTTAATTTTATTATGGTCAGACGGGGGATCGAACCTGCGATCCCTGGATTACCAGTCCAGCGTGTTACCACTGGGCTACAGATCCGTCTGTCGTGAGCATCCTACGTTTGATAAGGGTTATATCGTTGTCGTGAGATGTACCAATTATTCAATCAAGACTCAAACATATTCATTGTCGGCATCGATGGTCTTTAAACTACTGTACATACCTACTTACCAATCAACTAACGAGCAGCGTCAATTACGGCAATTACTCATATGTATTTGTGAGGACGTTACGTGTGCAGGCAAACTTATAATTAAGTTTTAATGATTACTTTATACAATTTCAATGGGATTATCAACTAATCACTAATGAGTTGTTAACACCTTCAATCACATCACAGTAACATCCAAATTCGGTTACAAATAACGTATGCAAGGCTTATAAGTTTACCTATAATATAATTTATATTTATTTATTTAAATATGATAACATATTTATAGCAAACAATGCAAACACAAAGTACAATGGAAAGGCATGGATATATTTTCAGAAGAGCATAGCTGGTTGTGGTGTATAAAATTGTTAATTTCTGGCTAAACTTGAGTAATATAGTTGGATAGGTTTTGAACAGTTTTCCTCTTAATTAGATTATTATTGCAGATATAAGACTGAGTATTGCTTTGAACCATATTTGGATATTATACGAAATGATCAATTAAGAACATTATTAACCTGTATGAGATTATCGTCACACTGTCTAGAAATTGAAATAGGCCGGTACAATAATGTTGACAGACAAAATAGAGTGTGCAAACTCTGTTCACAAAATATGGTAGAATCCGAATTTCACTTTATGTTGTGCTGCCCATTGTATAAATTTATAAGATCAAAATATCTGGGCAGGTGTTCCTGGCCCACCACTCAAAAATTCAACATGTTAATGTCAATAAAAAAATAGAAAATGTTTGCTGAATATTGCTCGATTTGTGAAAGAAGCGCTATGCCTACGTAAAAATACTCTTGGAAATTAAATTAGATTTGTCTACTGATCGTTTACTGTACTGATGTGTTTGTGTGTTTTGTTATTTGTATAAATTATATATTTACTGTCATGTATATATATTTATTGTCTTTGCCATAAGTTAGTGAAATTGTAAATGGCCAAAGGCAAATGTTTTGCCGATTTGCTAATAAACTTGAAACTTGAAGTCTCTGTAGGTAAGGTAATAACATTGTATGACGTTCGTGGTCCAGTGGTAGAGCGTCAGATTTGGAATCGAACGGTCCCGGGTTCGATACTCGGTCAGGCCACGTCATTGAGCAAGGCACCTCACACACATTGCTTAGTACTGGTTAATCGCTTAGGTCGGCTGAGCCTGCCCAGGAAAATATTACAGATATTTTCCCTTAAATCTCTAAATTTAGGGCAAATAAGAAGAAAATGATACTTACTTTCGGTCATTCGAATATATACAGATTCGTTCAGTACGTGGTAAGTTTGTGTAACGGCCTTGTTCTATTGCTAGTTCATGGGATGATGTCCGAAATTTGGTTAACGATATTCTAAATATAGGTTCTATCATAATGTCAAGATATTTTTCTAATTGAAATTCATGTTTAAACAAGTTATACGTTTCAAGACGAGTAGAGTTATTGATTGATGAATACAACTGTTGATGATACATATCAAGTATTCGTTGTTTTATTGTAATACAATTGATAAGCATATTAAACTGATTTTGCCATATGTATTAAGTTCTTAATATTATACATAACACGTCCTAAATGGTATTTAAATTATCTAAATAAAGTGTTTAAATAAATAACGATGTTGATAATGAATTTTAAAAATGGGGCCGAGGTGTCGATGTGTTTTGGGGTCGATGTGTTTTGGGGCCGAGGTGTCTGGGGCCGACGTGTGGTGGGGCCGATATGACGCTTTACCACTGTACCACTCGGGACTGTTTTTGACCTTAATATGTGGTTATTTTCAACATTATGTATCTCAAATGAGATGTTTATTAACGGTCCCCGACAAGCACCACCCTGTCATACTCAGTAGTGTGTGCTGGGAGTACCCAGTATCCTCTAGTGTCCTCAAATCGTGATACCTTCGTTTTCGTTACCCCGGAAGTATTTACAATTCTGGGCGCGATCGGTATTTTCTGACGTCACTAACCAGGAAGCGAGATTGGCAACTGTCACTTTCTATCTTTAGCAAGAAAATGCTCCGTATAATCCTTGGAGGCGTAAGTAATCGGTTATTGTCCTTGTATTGGTATAAAACATGCTATCTTTCATAATGCAATATTGCATCACATTTGTCCATTTGATTTACTGCAAAATATTGACCATTTCCAGTTTTGTTTTGCGTCGTCTGATTTGTTTACCTACCTGTCATTTAATGTGAAGGTCAATATAGACTGGGTTACAAGTTTAATTAGTGTAAGGGGAGTTCGTTTTGGAGACATCTCTTATATTGTTTTGAGTTCCATACAGTGTTACTATCATCGTTAACTAAGTGATGTGTCCTGTAGTGTAGTGTACTTAAAGGAATAGTTTTTAATTTTGTTTTAGGTTTATGGCAGTCCACCACCTACAAAGCGAAAGTACAGGCAATATTCATCAACAGCCCTTACAAATGGGCACAGTGTGACCATTGGACCCACCTCATTTACTGTTCAAAAGTCAGGTTTACAAGATTAGGTGATGAAATCAGGTGTCCACATGTTTAAATGCTTGTTAAACTGTGAGTGTTCACTGTGAAAAGAAATATTCATCAAAATAATAGAAATGATCATTATGCTTTATGAAACGTGTTCATTTTATATTTACACCCATTCGATGTTACGCAAAATTGATTTGCTGAAAGGTCACGATAACTCCGGTACCAGTCACCACAGATGTCTGTTTCGGGTCATGGTAAAAATGACAGCGCCCGTTGTTATTTACGTAGTCATATTCATTTCTAATTCTTTGGAATAAAAGAGGAACGTTACTTTATTTACATCATACATTTAGAAACTATGTAGTTTTAAGATTCGTTTTGTTGAATGCCAATCATTTCTTATCATAACGGAAACCGGACACTCGAGGGTATATGTGGATGAATAAGTTACTACCCGAAATCATCGTTAGATGAAAGGGTTTTTTAGACGAAACTAGTACGTGAATTCGTGTTTACTCTCTAATATTCACTTCTGTTATCAGTAGTTATATAAATACGGATAGAATACAGTTATAAAACAACCTACCAAAGTAAACAGAGTATATCGAAAGGTAGTATATTGACAAAATACGCTAAACCGGTGATTTTATAACGAAGTTTTCACTTCCTTAATGGCGGACATGGAGATTGAAGAGTATTTATCAGGGGAGATAATTCATGCAGTACTAAACATAGAATCGTCTATAGATTAAACGCGGTGGTGGCCGACAGAGTGCTGTGGTTAATTGCAATAATAATCAGAAAAGACTTTATGACTTGTAACATTCACCATGCCCAATTCACAATGATTTAAACGGCGAGGATTGTGCATGTCTCGTACCATTCAAATTCCACTGTATACCGACATCGGGGGAAAGTCGTCTACAGTGGTTGAAATCTATCAACAAGAAGGGTTTTGTTCCACCTCCAAAGTCAGTGGTGAGTTGAACTAGCTGTACATGATTATTAAATTATTTATTATATCTAGTAAATAGTGTACACAAATTGTTTAAAAAGCCTGTTTAAGTCGTCACGACAGCAATTTTTTATCACTGCTATGGTCGGAATAAGCCACTGATATCTCTAACGACTCTAAATATTGTAAATGAAATCCAGTTTATATCCACTTTCAAGCATTTGCTGTACTGAATTACAATGTATCAATCTGTTTTATGGTGTTATTTTCTATATTCAGGTTTGTTCCAAACACTTCATAGATGGCCGTCCGATAGTACAAAACCCAATCCCAGTATTAGAAATGGGATATCAACCAGTGACACCAAAAACACCCGGACGCAGACCCTTGAAACGACTCCATCTAGAATCGAATTACACTGCCAGCCCTAGACTATCTGGATCACTAGCTGATCCTTTATTGACCCCAGTGAAAGCAGAAGACCCTGTAGTGATTTCAACTGATGAAAAATTGACAGCTACCCGCATTGATTATAGTGATGAAGCTACAGTGGAATGTGAACAATGTGTAACCGTCTGTTGCCAGAAATATCCGGATTACTGTAAAAATGTTACCAGTAATAAGCGAATACTAGTATAACCATAAAACAAAGACTGTATCTACTCAGCATACATCTGCAGATGATCGCATTTGAAGATATTGGCAGACGTTTTGGTGTGTCCCACCAACTAATCAGCAACATGTTTCATTCATGGATCGACATTATGTCCCAGCTTCTTTCACATTGTGTTGTTTGGTTGCCCAGAGATACAATTAGAAGTCATTTTGTATATCTTTTCCCAGGACAACTTGTATAATTGATTGTTCAGAAATTTTCATCCAGAGACCTTTCTCATTGAAAGCAAGGGCTCAGACTTGAAGTACTTATAAAAGTAACAACACAGCCAAGGTTTTAATTGCCATTGCTCCAAGTGGTTATATCATGTACATCTCTGGATTGTATGGAGGCAGGGCTAGTGATCATTTTATTACCAAAAATTGCAGATTTCTAGATTAGTTGCTACCAGGAGATGAAGTCATGGCAGACCGAGGTTTCACAATCGGAGAAGATATGTGTAGCCGACGGGTAAAATTGAACATTCCTACATTTATGAAGGGACGATATCAACTGTCTGAACAGGAAACCATCGACTCCAGAAGAATAGCAGCAGAAAGAATTCATGTTGAGAGGGCAATCATGAGAATGAAGTCCTATAGAATTTTAAATACCAAATACAGTATTAAATCATTGCAAAATGCAAATAAAACCGTTGGTGTAGTTGCAGCTTTGTGTAATATGAGAGACTTATTAATCAAAGATGATATTATGGAATGAGCCGACTCCATACCTGCGGCTGTATACTTCACTCCAGAAGTATTCATATTGCTTAGTACTGCTGCGTTCAAGGATGCTGACTACAGTGTGATTCTATAAGCAGTACATTTTCAAGCGAATAAATTACAATGAACTAAATACTGAGTTTACAAATTTATCACTGTACTATATTTATTATCAGATTACAAGTACATGTATGATGAAACATTTATATAAACAATCACAAATTCATGTAGTTTAAAATTTAAAACTGTTTGCAAACAAGGAGTTTGTATTAAAACTGCAATAGGCTATAATAGCTGTTTTAGTAAACAACAATTACAAAGTATATTGTATAATAAGTTGTCATCATATCTATCCCACCTCCATAGATATTACTGGAACTACATGAGATTCTGGCCTATATTATGAACATTGGTTTGACTACTATAATGTCAATGTATGCCGTATAGGTAATGGCGTCAAGAGGTGCTTCTATGTGGGAAAGGGTTAATACAATAGTTTCAGTAATATAAGTAATTACTTATATGACCCCCCTATTTTTGTATTAATATCGCCTCTCCCCCCTGTGACCAAATATCTAGGAGACAAACATTTGTTCATCTTTTCATGAAATCTGCCCTAAACTAATAGATTTAATCATATATATGGGAATAATGTTGTCTGAGTCAGACCAGTTGAAATCCACAGCCCCTGGTCCAATCCACCTAGAGTAGGAGGTAAGATAGCACACAGAACAATTGATAAGTACAGCCAGGCTAGGTACCAAACCAATGATCATGTATCGGGATGCCAGGGGCTGCGGTATTCGCTAGTCCGAGGCGAGGAATACTCTCGCTACCTATTGGGTGTTCTATGTACCTAATATGATGGTACACTTAGTGTACCTGTCCCTGGTTATCCCGACCAGATCATGATAATATAAATTTGAATATGACCAAACAGAGATTTCTTCAAAAACAAATATTTAGCAAAATTTTGAACCCAGTATTTTCTCAAATTATCTGATTTATCCAGATTATTTGTATATTTTTCAGAAGCATTAAAATGTTATTGACCCAAAATGATCAAATAAGGTAGTCTGATTATAGTAGGATCATAATTGAGGCCCCTATGCTATGACATATGTGTAATGTCAAAACATAGTGTTTTTGTTCAGTTTGTGGTCAATTACACAAAAGATTGAAAGTATAAAGGGATAAAAATCCCCATGTATACATAATAAAATATTATAAACATAATTAAACAAACTAGAGTTTGGTTGGTAAAATTTCCAAGAAAATATCCTTTGAGATTTTCTCCATATCAAGTGAGAAATCTGATTTATTATACCACATGTGTCATGCATATACCATAACCTAGTTTTTATGATCATTTATCTAATATCACTAGAATGTTTATGCCTTTCTATAAACATCAATATGATATTGACTTCAAACAATTAAATAAGGTTACATAACTGTATTATTACCACAGTTGAGGCCCTTATGCTGTGACATATATATGGGCAATGTTGTTCAATTCTGACTTTTTGTTTTGGGATTATATGTGCTCAGTCAAACTATCCTGTGAGTGCTTCTTGGGATAAATATCCTAAAATATATAGAATATAACACTATACTTATTGCAAGCTGTTATAATTTCCCCTTACCTCCTAGATCCGCACATGAAATAACCCTTTCTGGTCTGTACTTTGGTCCCACGCTAACAAAGGTCAACTCGGTACACATTCCTGAGGCAGAGGAATGAAAATATGAACATATATCTCAAAATTCTTGCAAAAATGATACTTTATCCCTGGAATTATACTAGGGTGTTCGAGGAAATTTCAATTATCGTTTCAGGTCACCTTTTTATGTAATTCTTCATTGTCCAAATCCATGCAAGAATCCAGTTTAGTTTAATTTAGTAAAAGAAGCATAGATAGGAACAGTATGACAGCAAACCGCCTATCAATGGGAATAGTCTTGTCGCGAAAAATGCCTGCGTGCTGTCGGTCTATCTCCAAGTAAGCATGAACAACCGAACCAGATTATTGCCATACAAGTTTTTTCATTTGACAAGGATCTACGGTTATTATTTGTTTGGCTATTCCCTGTGTGATTGTCTTTTTAATGTAAATACTTGAGTATATTTTAAACATTATTACAATTTTACTGGCTCTACTAAGGAGACCGTTGGAATTGCTACGGAAGTGTTTTTAACATACTGATCATAAATGTTGTCACACAAGGTATAGTTGTTATTTTATAACAATTAATGATCCCAGTACACGGGGAAATATAAAACATGGGGGCGGGAATATGAGGGAGGGAACACAAAATCACATCCTCAGTAACCTACTATGTTTCAAGTGAAAATGAACTTTCACATATTGCAGCTTACTACAACGAGATATGGGATTAGTTGTATATTTATGTTTTTAAGGGTAACCCATATTAGTTTGATCTTTCTTAAATATGTTAAAAAAGATGTCCAAGCGACATAGTGGGCCGAGGACACAAATGTGATATATAAACACAATTATAATTTCCCATGTATATGGGAGATCTGTTATTACCGGCTATATATCTGTATGACTGGCTATAATTATATGTACTCGGGGGATCAGTTATGAACTATCATAGTACAGATACATATTAAGTAGGGGTGTCACGATATCAGCAACCCATATCGCGATATATTGTGATATTTTATCAAATAATCGCGATATTTATCGCGATATATTGCCTATTCATTTTTCATGCATTGTGATTATATTTTTTTCTATAAGATGACACGGATTACATTATACACATTTCAACAGTATTTATTAATTTGAAAAACAACAAAACACTGAATAGAATAACAACTTAAATCGACTAGAAAATGTTTCAGAGAACGGTGAATATATAAGCACCGGTTGAAGCGATTGAGTTGAGTATAAAAAAGCAGATCCCCTGCATATAACCATATATTCATAAATTCTGGTCGGAATAATTTGGTGAAGTATACGACTGGGTATCTATTTACAGGTTCATAAACAATATACAAGACAAAAAGGTAAAACAGTTCAGATTTAAACTACTGAATATAATCTTTCCGTCTAAGATACTGAGATACAAGTGGAAAATGGTAGCTTCCCCTAACTGCTCTGTTTGTGATGTACCGGAATCATATGAACATGTATTTATCACATGCCCTACTGTAAACGATCCATGGGAAGCATCTAATAGAAGCGATGCGACATATCGGAATAAATTCCAACTTACGAATGCTTAGAAATATTGTAATAGGATACAAAATATCGCAACCGGACTATTTTTATATCAATGTCATACTTGCTACTTTTGGTTTTAGTTTATACAAAGCCTATTTCTTGAGTCAGAGTAGAACTGAAACGGTTAATATATACGCCTTGTTTAAGTATGAGTTTTACATTCTACACAAATACTTGTCGGACACTAACGCGAAAATTAAATGGATATCATACTTAAACGATTATTTTTTACAACATTAATTGTGTACATTTTATTATATAGTTTAGTTATGTAGTGAGGTATTATATAATTGTTAATCTGTAATATGCATGTATAATGTGAAGGAAAAAAAATAAACGAAGTCTCTGGCTTCACCAAAAAAAACAAAAAAACAAACAAATATCGCTCAATATCGGTATTCAATATTAATATCGCGATATTTTATCGCGGATCCTAATATCGCGATATACCGTATATACCGGTATATCGTGACACCCCTAATATTAAGACAGTCCACTTGCTCTTAATCTTCTTAGTACACATATTTTAAACTTCATAGTCTTAACTAAAAGTATTTTAGTCCATAACTCTGTAATTTTAATGCATACTGTTGGATGCTGGATCCATGGCTATGGGTGCAAGACTTTATTGTTTAATGTTTTATAGTATAACGCGACATTGCACATGTAACAAATTCTCGTCACATAACTATATTAGAAATGGTAAACATATGTTTATATATATATATATATATATATATGCAATCTTAGACATCTTAGAAGTATACGTGCACTGGTTATTGTATTCACCCGGTCTACCCCCGACTGTCGCTGACACAAATTCCTGTGTGAGCGACAGTTGGCGATATGAAAACCAAACACACACTGAGATTACAGCATGAGATTGCAGCAGCCCTCATAGCCCACTAAACATCTAGTTATAATAATTGCGATAGGCAAAACCATCACTTAGATGATGGGCATTTTAATTTTCTTAGAAAACTCACCCAAATGCATTTATGCGGTGGTGACTTTAAATAAACTTATAGTCAGACATATTAATTAAATTTGTTAAAGAAATATACATCAATTTCTGCTGAATAAGCATCCAACTAGCATTTAAACTTTATGTGTGTGTGCGTTTTACGTTTATTTATCGTGGCTACAAGTTGCCCATATGAGCGACGCCACCTGAAGAGATTAGTCATTTTTGGATAGTGCAATGATACCGACAGAGACCCATTTACATGCACGGTGTAAATCACCGACACGTGACCTCGGTTTAAAGTCCCATCTGAATTACTGTTAATTTTATTATGTCAGACGGGGGATCGAACCTGCGATCCCTGGATTATCAGTCCAATAGTTAACCGCTGGACTACAGTCCACCCGTCACCCTAAATCATAGGAGCAGTATAGTAAGAGCAACAGCTCCACTACTTACATGTTGCCTGTTGTGGTTTCCCGCCAAAATTTCCGCGCCATTTTGTTCCCGCCAAAATGTTCGCGCCATTTTTCCGCGCCATTCCCCCCCCCCCCCGCGCCATTTTCCCCACGCGCCTTTTTTTTCTCGCGCCAACGTGGCACCGCGTCCGGGAAGTCTGCGAGTGCGTTGGAAACAGTCGCAGACCGGTGTAATTGACTCGGGAGGTTCCGTAAATGTCAAATCTGATCTTATCTCGATCGGCACCGCGTCCTGGAAGTCTGCGAGTGCGTTGGAAACAGTCATATATCGATGAAATGGACTCGGGAGGGTCCGTAGATGTCAAAACTGGTCTTATCTCGATCGGCACCGCGTCCTGGTATGTACGCTAGTGACACACTATAGTTTATAGACTCACGTGTTACTACGATGATGAAAATACCGAAGTTTCGATATAATGTTGAGGTAATGAGGAGTCCAATGAGGTGATGGGGAGTCGAATTAGGTATTGGAGAGTCCGGTTCCGGTGAGACGGCTCTATATCCGGTACCGATAAGATAGCGTTACGTACGTTTCCGCTTTGTCTATTATAGGTTGACAATAGGATGAACATCAGTTTCGATATTCACGCTACTTTCGTTTTCAGACAACTACTGTGATTTCGGGTTGTCTCCCTGTGTAAATGTTTATCTCATTTGCTTATATCGTGCGGCTTTGAAGAACGCTATATATAAAGTAATATCACTCCTCCTCACCCCTCATTCTTTAGCGAGACCTCAACATGTACAGTTGCGATATATGCTCGAAACGATTCATGCGAAAAGACAATATGCTTCGCCATAAATGAACGCTTCATGTCGATGACGAGAATGAATACGAGAAGGATATATTGGGTACGATCGATGATGTGGATATGTCAAACTCCGATGACGCGAGTGGCGAAGATTCCAGTAATGACGAAGATTCCAGTCAAGAGGAGGATTCTGATGTTATCGATCCGTGGTACTGTATCGTAGACAGAGTGTTTGATCAGTGCCAAGCGGAATTTGAGGAGAAGGTGAAATATTACATGCGGGCACAGGGTGCTACGGAGAACGTTGCTAGGCGGACGGTATTCCGGAATATGAGATCCAAGTATAGGAAGAAATTGGTGGAAGAGTTCATGTTAAAAGTGGAATGGATGCATGGCCTCCTACGTGATCCAGTTTATACTGCGATTAAGAAGACTGCAGCGGATCTAAAGATGATCGATGGCTACGATAAAGAGGAGGCGTGGAAATATGCCACTAATCAGAGAAAGTACTTGTTCGAAACCGTTCTGAAACTATTCGAACTTCTGGAAATAACCGCGAGCGGATGTAAAGATACGGACACTGGTATAAATTCTGATCATACACGGGCAGGAGCAGGAGCAGGCATAGAGTTCGATACTAGATTAACGCCGATGCAGCAGGCAGAAAGGTGGGCAGAGAGCGAAATGGAGATGAAGAAAAACCGCCCGAAAATTGTAATCATCGGTCGCAAATTCAATAACTATTAAAAGATTAACACACTATTCACAAGTTGTGCTACATGCTAGGATTTACAACATTGACGGAACTACCTGTATTTTGGTGTGTCTTTGAATGAACGATTAAAGCAAATTTAACAATATATCAACATGTGTTATCGTCTATAAAATGTATGGGAGGTGTTGAGTTTGAGCGGGCGATACGTGTGTACATATTTATACGTAACGCCACCTCTATAGTTACTATACACATGTTTATTGTCCTCGTTTTGACTCCTCGCTTACTCTTTTCAACTCCTCATTAAAGCGTATCTACTCCTCAGGGTATATTGTGTCCTGAATGGTGGATTAGTAGTGGTCTTAGTTTAGTTTAAACAATATTTTATTTCAATGAATATACATAGTATAATGATCACAATAAGAAAATACATGTAGGATTGAGGAGAAAGCAACTTGCTTATATGGCTACCTCTTTCCTACGAATCATTTACAAAACATACCGTTAGAATTAAGCAACAAAATTACTGTCAAATATTGAGTAACTCATTAATTTTAGAATGTGAAAAAATGATACTAATTTTGAAATATATGTTAAGATATGATGGTGATTATGCAACAGGATGACCAGCTGCACTTGATCATCCAATTACATCACCACAATTGGTTATGATGATATTTTATTGGAGAAAGAAAGAAAAACAAATTGGAGGAGAGCGTTTCAGAATCAGATGCCACCGGCTCGTGCAAGTACGGAAATTGAGTAGGCGTTCATATGGCAATTGTTTGTTGTAGTGTTATGCAAATCGTTTTGTGTCTTTAATGTACTTGTGAACGTGAGTGAACAGTGATATGTTTTGTTCAGAGCTGAGTTGTGCATTTCCTTCTAATAGTGTGTTAAGTATTGGTGTAGTAATGTTGCTGATTTCGTTAATGAGTGTAGTCCTGTGGGTTTTGTATAGTGGACAAGTGAAGAAATAGTGTTCTGTAGTCTCTACTTCGCCACATCTACAAAGTGGACTTTCAACGATATTTTTTGAAAACAAGTGTTCGTTTAATGTACTGCAGTGTGTTCTCAATCTGGTGTGGAAAATGTTTATATCTCGTTGACCAATGAAATAGTGAGGTGGGACATGTTCTTGACCTACGTTTAGCCTGTGTTTGAATATGCTAAGAGACTCGGAGTTCCGTATACCAGTTGGTGTATTGTTCCACAAGTCAATGGTTGAAGGAAGGAACGACTTTGTGAAGAGCTGTGTATTGCAATGGATGTTCCTAGTATTTTCTGAATTTCGGAGGTTGTATGTTATTAGTTCGCCAACTTGGTGAGGAGCCAGGTGTGATAGGTAGTCTGGAGTAAGCTGGTGTATCATTTTGTAATAAAGTATGAGTTTGTGTTTACGTCTGCGTGATTGAAGTTGTTCCAAGCATGTGTCCCTGTAGAGTGTTTCGAGAGAAACCATATTTGTTGCCCCAGATATAATTCTTGCAGATTCAAGTTGAATTTTTTCGAGGTCATTTGCTTCTTGTTGTGTGATATTGTTCCAAACTACATCTGAATACTCTAATAATGGTCGGATAAATGCAGTGTATATAGTGGACAGTGTTTTCCTATCAAGAATAAACTTAAGTGGTCTCATGATATTAACACGTTTCCAAGCTTTTTCCTTTATGTTGTCAATGTGCTCGTGCCATGTACCGTCATCAGAGAAAGTTATGCCAAGATGTTTATGTGAGTGTACTTCTTCAATTGAGACATCATTCATATATAGTGGAGCGTGGATGGGTTTCCTGATTTTGCGTGAGATAAGAAGTGTTTCGGTCTTACTTGGATTAAATGTCACACGCCATCTTTTTGCCCAGTCGTTAATTTTTACGAGATCAGAGTTGAGTTGTTCTGCCGCTGAAACTGGATTATCAATTATGATGTAGAGACTTGTATCATCAGCAAAGAGACGAATTGCAGAGTGTATATTATTTACAATGTCATTTATAAACACAATGAACAACAGGGGACCGATAACAGAACCTTGTGGTACACCAGCCATTATGGGAAGAGTATTAGAGAAAGTGCCAGAAAGAGCAACGCGTTGCTTTCGTCCGGTAAGATAGTCGCTGAACCAGGTAAGAAGGTTGGCAGAAATTCCATTATTTTCTAATTTATGTAGGAGGCCACGATGCCAAACGCGGTCAAAAGCTTTGGAAATATCGCAGAAAACCGCTCTGACTTCCTTTCCTTCATCGAGTGCTTGACATAATGCATGCTAGATAGAGGTGAGTTGATTGACAGTAGAATCGTTAGATACAAAGCCAGATTGCAGAGCAGATATCATGTTATTTTCAGACAAAAAGTTAAAAACATGCTTATGAATGATTTTTTCCTTTACTTTACTTATAGTACTGAGAAGTGAGATTGGACGATAATTTGAAATTTCCTGAGGATCGTTCTTCTTGTGAATAGCACATACATTAGCAAGCTTCCACTGATCTGGGACTTTACCTATGACCAAGGAATAATTAAACAAGGACGAAAGTGGTGCGGCCAATTCTGCCGAAAGTTCTTTCAAAACCCTGTTGTTAATGTTATCTGGGCCAGACGATTTTCCAGTTTTCAGTTTACTTAGCGTGAATGCGACTTCATCCGGAGAAATGACTAGATTGGCTAATTTTGGTGCTTCTGTACCGATGGTTGTAGTTGGCAGTGTCATTTTAGAGTCATTTAGTATTGTTTGTGATTGAAAGAAGTTGTTTAGGCAATTTGCCTTTTCGTTATTTGAGAAATAGAAGACGTTATTTTGCTTTAGAATAGGTATCTTTGTGTTTGTGTTGTTGTTTTGGATAATCTGTGTAAGGGTTTTCCAGAAATCACGTGGTTCCAAATGTTCATCCTTTAATATGTCTGCTAATTTGGTTTTAAGAGTGTTTCTAGCATGTCTTATCAGCGTAAGTGTTTTGTTTCTGATTTGTTTGTATTTATCCCAGTGTTGCTGTAGTTGTGTTTTGCGTGCTTTGTTATATGCCCGTCTGCGTTTTCGTATGTATTTTCTGATTTCGTTATGCATCCATGGTGGGTCTGATTGACGTACTGTTACTGTTTTACTTGGTATCGTTTCTTCTGCTAGTCGGATTATTGTGTTAGTTATGTTAGTTGTATATGTGTCAATGTCTGTATGTATAAGTGAATCCCAGTTAAAGTGTGACGTTCGTTCCCTGAGAGTTGCATAATCCCCAGTATCGTATTGCCAGACTTTACGTCTGAGACTAGGTAGTTTAGGCTTCTCATGTCTGAAACAACAAAATATTGGGCAATGGTACCTTGTGTTTTGACCCAGGAAAGGCTCGCCAATACCACTGACACACACACTTTCTTTAGAAGAAACTAGAAAGAGATCGATTAACGATTCTGACGATTCTGTATAATGTGTTGATTCTGTGATGACTTGTGATAATCCATATTGTTGAGAGATACTGTTGACCTTGTTGCGAGTGTTTAGTTTTAGCATGTCAAGATTAAAATCGCCCGTAACAACAATATCCAAGTTTGAATCACGTGCAAGGCCGATAGAATTCTCAATACTGGCTAAGACAAGTGGAGAGGAGTTTGGTGGCCTGTAGAACGTTCCCAGAAGTACCCGTTTGCGCTTAAGGCGAAGCTATACCCATACACATTCTATATCTAGAGGTTCCAAGTCAACCCTTCTAAGTGCCGGAATGTTATCCTTAACGTAAACAAGAATTCCACCGTGGTTATCAGACGACCTGTCCTTCCTGAACGGGTTTGAGTAGTTATGAATAGCAAGACTGTCAGAATCAGTATCATTCCCAAGCCATGTTTCGGTAAAGGACAGGACATCAAAATGAGATAGTTCAGCACCCAGGACATCTCTTTTTGGGAGAAAGCTTTGCACGTTGTAATGAGCAAAAGATAAGCTAGAATTGAAGGACTGAAGTATCTCATTTTTGAGAAACATTTCTCTATCTTGAGAAACCCTTCTCTATCTTGATAAACCTATCTTGAGAAACACTTCTCTGTATTGATAAACACGTCCCTATCTTGAGAAACACTTCACTATCTTGATAAACACTTCTCTATCTTGATAAACACTTCTCAATCTTGACAACACTTTTCTATCTTGATAAAGACTTCTCTATCTTGAGAAACACTTCTGTATCTTGAGAAACACTTCTCTATCTTGATAAACACTTCTCAATCTTGACAACACTTTTCTATCTTGATAAAGACTTCTCTATCTTGATAAACACTTCTCTATCTTGAGAAACATTTCTCTATCTTGAGAAACACTTCTCTATCTTGATAAACAGATCTTGAGAAACATTGCTCTGTGTTGATAAACACGTCCTTATCTTGAGAAACACTTCACTATCTTGATAAACACTTCTCTATCTTGATAAACACTTCTCTATCTTGAGAAACACTTCTCTATCTTGATAAACACTTCTCTATCTTGATAAACACTTCTCTATCTTGATAAACACTTCGCTATCTTGATAAACACTTTTCTATCTTGATAAACATGTCACTATCTTGGTTAAACACTTCTCTATTTTGGGAAACACTTATCTATCTTGATAAACAGATCTTGAAAAACACTTCTCTATCTTGATAAACACTTCTCAATCTTGAGAAACACTTTTCTATCTTGAGATCTTGATAAACACTTCTCTATCTTGAGAAACATTTCTCTATCTTGAGAAACACTTCTCTATCTTGATAAACAGATCTTGAGAAACATTGCTCTGTGTTGATAAACACTTCCTTATCTTGAGAAACACTTCACTATCTTGATAAACACTTCTCTATCTTGATAAACACTTCTCTATCTTGAGAAACACTTCTCTATCTTGATAAACACTTCTCTATCTTGATAAACACTTCTCTATCTTGATAAACACTTCTCTATCTTGATAAACACTTCTCTATCTTGATAAACATGTCACTATCTTGGTTAAACACTTCTCTATCTTGGGAAACACTTCTCTATCTTGATAAACAGATCTTGAAAAACACTTCTCTATCTTGATAAACACTTCTCAATCTTGAGAAACACTTTTCTATCTTGAGATCTTGAGAAACACTTCTCTATTTTGAGAAATACTTCTCTATCTTGATAAATACTTCTCTTTTTGAGAAAAACATTTCAATCTGGAGATCTTGAGAAACACTTCTCTATCTTGATAAACACTCCTCTATCTTGATAAACACTTCTCTATCTTGAGAAACACTTCTCTATCTTGATAAACAGATCTTGAGAAACACTGCTCTGTGTTGATAAACACGTCCCTATCTTGAGAAACACTTCACTATCTTGATAAACACTTCTCTATCTTGATAAACACTTCTCTATCTTGATAAAGACTTCCCTATCTTGATAAACACTTCTCTATCTTGATAAACATGTCACTATCTTGGTTAAACACTTCTCTATCTTGTGAAACACTTCTCTATCTTGATAAACAGATCTTGAAAAACACTTCTCTATCTTGATAAACACTTCTCAATCTTGAGAAACACATTTCTATCTTGAGATCTTGAGAAACACTTCTCTATTTTGAGAAATACTTCTCTATCTTGATAAAGACTTCTCTTTTTGAGAAAAACATTTCAATCTGGAGATCTTGAGAAACACTTCTCTATCTTGATAAACACTCCTCTATCTTGATAAACACTTCTATATCTTGATAAACACTTCTCTATCTTGATTAATACTTCCCTATCTGTATAAACACTTCTCAATCCTGAAAACTATTTCTCTACCTTGAGAAACACTTCTCTATCTTGATATACACGTCCATATCTTGAGAAACAATTCACTATCTTGATAAAGACTTCTCTATCTTGATTAACACTTCTCTATCTTGAGAAACACTTCTCTATCTTGATAAAGACTTCTCTATCTTGATTAACACTTCTCTATCTTGATAAACATTTCTCATTCTTGAGAAACATTTCTCTATCTTGAGAAACATTTCTCTATCTTGAGAAACACTTCTCTATCTTGATAAATAGATCTTGAGAAACACTTCTCTGTGTTGATAAACATGTCCCTATCTTGAGAAACACTTCACTATCTTGAGAAACACTTCTCTATCTTGATAAACACTACTCTAACTTGAGAAGCACATCTCAATCTTGAGATAAACACTTCTCTATCTTGATAAACACTTCTTTATCTTGATTAATACTTCCCTATCTGTATAAACACTTCTCAATCTTGAAAACCATTTCTCTATCTTGAGAAACACTTCTCTATCTTGATAAACACTTCTCAATCTTGAGAATCACTTCTCTATCTTGAGATCTTGAGAAACACTTCTCTATCTTGAGGAACACTTCACTATCTTGTGAAACACTTCTCTATCTTGAGAAACACTTCTCTATCTTGATAAACACTTCTTTATCTTGATTAATACTTCCCTATCTGTATAAACACTTCTCAATCTTGAAAACCATTTCTCTATCTTGAGAAACACTTCTCTATCTTGATAAACACTTCTCAATCTTGAGAATCACTTCTCTATCTTGAGATCTTGAGAAACACTTCTCTATCTTGAGGAACACTTCACTATCTTGTGAAACACTTCTCTATCTTGAGAAACACTTCTCTATCTTGATAAACACTTCTTTATCTTGATTAATACTTCCCTATCTGTATAAACACTTCTCAATCTTGAAAACCATTTCTCTATCTTGAGAAACACTTCTCTATCTTGATAAACACTTCTCTATCTTGATAAACAGATCTTGAGAAACACTTCTCTATCTTGATAAACACTTCTCTATCTTGATAAACAGATCTTGAGAAACAATTCACTATCTTGATAAACACTTCTCTATCTTGATAAACACTTCTCTATCTTGATAAACATGTCATTATCTTGGTTAAACACTTCTCTATATTGAGAAACACTTCTCTATTTTGATAAACAGATCTTGAAATACACTTTTCTATCTTGATAAAGACTTCTCTATCTTGATAAACACTTCTCTATCTTGAGAAACATTTCTCTATCTTGAGAAACACTTCTCTATCTTGATAAACACTTCTCTATCTTGAGAAACATTTCTCTATCTTGAGAAACATTTCTCTATCTTGAGAAAAACTTCTCTATCTTGATAAACAGATCTTGAGAAACACTTCTCTGTGTTGATAAACACGTCCCTATCTTGAGAAACACTTCATTATCTTGATAAACACTTCTATATCCTGATAAACACTTCTCTATCTTGAGAAACACTTCTCTATCTTGAAAAACGCTTCACTACCTTGATAAACACTCCTCTATCTTGATAAACACTTCTATATCTTGATAAACACTGACCTATCTTGATTAATACTACACTATCTGTATAAACACTTCTCAATCTTGAAAACCATTTCACTATCTTGAGAAACACTTCTCTATCTTGTGAAACACTTTTCTATCATGATAAACACTTCTCTATCTTGAGAAATATATTGAGAAACACTTCTCTATCTTGATAAACACATCTCTATGTTGATAAACACGTCCCTATCTTGAGAAACACTTCTCTATTTTGAGAAACACGTCTCTATCTTGATAAACACGTCCCTATCTTGAAAAAGAAGTCTCTTTTTGAGAAAAACTTCTCAATCTTGAGATCTTGATAAACATTTCTCTATCTTGAAAAATACTTCTCTATATTAATAATCATTTCACCATCTTGAGAATACTTCTCTATCTTGAGAAACACTTCTCTATGTTGATAAACACGTCCCTTCTTGAGAAACACTTCTCTATTTTGAGAACCACTTCTCTATCTTGAGAATCACTTCTCTATCTTGAGAAACAATTCTCTATCTTGATACACTTCTCTATCTTGAGTAAGCCTTCTCTATATTGAAAAACACTTCTCCATCTTGAGAAACACTTCTCTATCTTGATAAGCACTTCTCTATCTTGATAAACACTTCTCTATCTTGACTAATACTTCCCTATCTGTATAAACTCTTCTCAATCTTGAAAACCATTTCTCTATCTTGAGAAACACTTCTCTATCTTGATAACCACTTCTCAATCTTGAGAATCACTTCTCTATCTTGAGATCTTGAGAAACACTTCTCTATCGTGAGGAACACTTCTCATTATTGAGCAACATTTCTCTATCTTGCGAAACATTTCTCTATCTTGAGAAACACTTCTCTATCTTGATAAACATGTCAATATCTTGGTTAAACACTTCCCTATCTTGAGAAACACTTCTCTATCTTGATAAACAGATCTTGAGAAACACTTCTCTATCTTGATATACACTTCACTATCTTGATAAACACTTCTCTATCTTGATAAACATGTCACTATCTTGGTTAAACACTTCTCTATCTTGAGAAACACTTCTCTATCTTGATAAACGGATCTTGAAAAACACTTCTCTATCTTGATAATCACTTCTCAATCTTGAGAAACACTTCTCTAGCTTCAGATCTTGAGAAACACTTTTCTATCTTGATAAAGACTTCTCTATCTTGAGAAACATTTCTCTATCTTGAGAAACACTTCTCTATCTTGATAAACAGATCTTGAGAAACACTGCTCTGTGTTGATAAACACGTCCCTATCTTGAGAAACACTTCACTATCTTGATAAACACTTCTCTATCTTGATAAACACTTCTCTATATTTAGAAACACTTCTCTATCTTGATAAACACTTCTCTATCTTGATAAACACTTCTCTATCTTGATAAGCACTTCTCTATCTTGATAAACACTTCTCTATATTGATAAACATGTCACTATCTTGGTTAAACACTTCACTATCTTGAGAAACACTTCTCTATCTTGATAAACACTTCTCATTCTTGAGCACCATTTCTCTATCTTGAGAAACATTTCTCTATCTTGAGAAAAACTTCTCTATCTTGATAAACAGATCTTGAGAAACACCTCTCTGTGTTGATAAACACGTCCCTATCTTGAGAAACACTTCATTATCTTGATAAACATTTCTATATCCTGATAAACACTTCTCTATCTTGAGAAACACTTCTCTATCTTGAAAAACGCTTCACTACCTTGATAAACACTCCTCTATCTTGATAAACACTTCTATATCTTGATAAACACTGACCTATCTTGATTAATACTACACTATCTGTATAAACACTTCTCAATCTTGAAAACCATTTCACTATCTTGAGAAACACTTCTCTATCTTGTGAAACACTTTTCTATCATGATAAACACTTCTCTATCTTGAGAAATATCTTGAGAAACACTTCTCTATCTTGATAAACACATCTCTATGTTGATAAACACGTCCCTATCTTTAGAAACACTTCTCTATTTTGAGAAACACGTCTCTATCTTGATAAACACGTCCCTATCTTGAAAAAGAAGTCTCTTTTTGAGAAAAACTTCTCAATCTTGAGATCTTGATCAACATTTCTCTATCTTGAAAAATACTTCTCTATATTAATAATCATTTCACCATCTTGAGAATACTTCTCTATCTTGAGAAACACTTCTCTATGTTGATAAACACGTCCCTTCTTGAGAAACACTTCTCTATTTTGAGAACCACTTCTCTATCTTGAGAATCACTTCTCTATCTTGAGAAACACTTCTCTATCTTGATACACTTCTCTATCTTGAGTAAGCCTTCTCTATATTGAAAAACACTTCTCCATCTTGAGAAACACTTCTCTATCTTGATAAGCACTTCTCTATCTTGATAAACACTTCTCTATCTTGACTAATACTTCCCTATCTGTATAAACACTTCTCAATCTTGAAAACCATTTCTCTATCTTGAGAAACACTTCTCTATCTTGATAACCACTTCTCAATCTTGAGAATCACTTCTCTATCTTGAGATCTTGAGAAACACTTCTCTATCGTGAGGAACACTTCTCATTATTGAGCAACATTTCTCTATCTTGCGAAACATTTCTCTATCTTGAGAAACACTACTCTATCTTGATAAACATGTCAATATCTTGGTTAAACACTTCCCTATCTTGAGAAACACTTCTCTATCTTGATAAACAGATCTTGAGAAACACTTCTCTATCTTGATATACACTTCACTATCTTGATACACACTTCTCTATCTTGATAAACATGTCACTATCTTGGTTAAACACTTCTCTATCTTGAGAAACACTTCTCTATCTTGATAAACTGATCTTGAAAAACACTTCTCTATCTTGATAATCACTTCTCAATCTTGAGAAACACTTCTCTAGCTTGAGATCTTGAGAAACACTTCTCTATTTTGAGAAACACTTGATTAATACTTCCCTATCTGTATAAACACTTCTCAATTTTGAAAACCATTTCTCTATCTTGAGAAACACTTCTCTATCTTGAGAAACACTTCGCTATCATAATAAACACTTCTCTATCTTGAGAAATATCTTGAGAAACACTTCTCTATATTGATAAACACTTCTCTATCTTGATAAGCACTTCTCAATCTTGAGAAACACTTTTCTATATTGAGATCTTGAGAAACACTTCTCTATTTTGAGATATACTTCTCTATCTTGATAAAGACTTCTCTTTTTGAGAAAAACTTTTCAATCTGGAGATCTTGAGAAACACTTCTCTATCTTGAGAACCACTTATCTATCTTGATAAACACTTCTCAATCTTGATAAACACGTCTCTATGTTGATCAACACGTCCATATCTTGAGAAACACTTCACTATCTTGAGAAAAACTTTTCAATCTGGAGATCTTGAGAAACACTTCTCTATTTTGAGAACCACTTCTCTATCTTGATAAACACTTCTCTATCTTGAAAAACACTTCTCTATATTAATAAATATTTCACCATCTTGAGAACACTTCTCTATCTTGAGAAACATTCTCTATCTTGATAAACACGTCCCTTCTTGAGAAACACTTCTCTATTTTGAGAACAATTTCTCTATCTTGAGAAAAACTTCTCTATCTTGATAAACAGATCTTGAGAAACACTTCTCTGTGTTGATAAACACGTCCCTATCTTGAGAAACACTTCATTATCTTGATAAACATTTCTATATCCTGATAAACACTTCTCTATCTTGAGAAACACTTCTCTATCTTGAAAAACGCTTCACTACCTTGATAAACACTCCTCTATCTTGATAAACACTTCTATATCTTGATAAACACTGACCTATCTTGATTAATACTACACTATCTGTATAAACACTTCTCAATCTTGAAAACCATTTCACTATCTTGAGAAACACTTCTCTATCTTGCGAAACACTTTTCTATCATGATAAACACTTCTCTATCTTGAGAAATATCTTGAGAAACACTTCTCTATCTTGATAAACACATCTCTATGTTGATAAACACGTCCCTATCTTTAGAAACACTTCTCTATTTTGAGAAACACGTCTCTATCTTGATAAACACGTCCCTATCTTGAAAAAGAAGTCTCTTTTTGAGAAAAACTTCTCAATCTTGAGATCTTGATAAACATTTCTCTATCTTGAAAAATACTTCTCTATATTAATAATCATTTCACCATCTTGAGAATACTTCTCTATCTTGAGAAACACTTCTCTATGTTGATAAACACGTCCCTTCTTGAGAAACACTTCTCTATTTTGAGAACCACTTCTCTATCTTGAGAATCACTTCTCTATCTTGAGAAACACTTCTCTATCTTGATACACTTCTCTATCTTGAGTAAGCCTTCTCTATATTGAAAAACACTTCTCCATCTTGAGAAACAATTCTCTATCTTGATAAGCACTTCTCTATCTTGATAAACACTTCTCTATCTTGACTAATACTTCCCTATCTGTATAAACACTTCTCAATCTTGAAAACCATTTCTCTATCTTGAGAAACACTTCTCTATCTTGATAACCACTTCTCAATCTTGAGAATCACTTCTCTATCTTGAGATCTTGAGAAACACTTCTCTATCGTGAGGAACACTTCTCATTATTGAGCAACATTTCTCTATCTTGCGAAACATTTCTCTATCTTGAGAAACACTACTCTATCTTGATAAACATGTCAATATCTTGGTTAAACACTTCCCTATCTTGAGAAACACTTCTCTATCTTGATAAACAGATCTTGAGAAACACTTCTCTATCTTGATATACACTTCACTATCTTGAAAAACACTTCTCTATCTTGATAAACACTTCTCAATCTGGAGAAACACTTCTCTATCTTGAGATCTTGAGAAACACTTCTCTATCTTGATAAACACTTCTCTATCTTGATAAACACTTCTACATCTGTATAAACACTTCTCTATCTTGATAAACACGTCTCTATGTTGATAATCACGTCCCTATCTTGAGAAACACTTCACTACCTTGATAAATACTCCTCTCTCTTGATAAACACTTCTTTATCTTGAGCAACAATTCGCTATCTTATTAAACACTTCTCTATCTTATTAAACACTTCTCTATCTTGAGACACATTTCTCTATCTTGATAAAGACTTCACATTTTGAGAACAACTTTTCAATCTGGAGATCTTGAGAAACACTTCTCTATCCTGAGAACCACTTCTCTATCTTGATAAACACTTCTCTATCTTGATAAACAGGTCTCTATGTTGATAATCACGTTCATATCTTGAGAAACACTTCACTATCTTGATAAACACTTCTGTATCTTGATAAACACTTCTCTATTTTGATTAATACTTCCCTATCTGTATAAACACTTCTGAATCTTGAAAACCATTTCTCTATCTTGAGAAACACTTCTCTATCTTGATAAACACTTCTCAATCTTGAGAATCACTTCTCTATCTTGAGATCTTGAGAAACACTTCTCTAGCTTGAGGAACACTTCACTAACTTGTGAAACACTTCTCTATCTTGAGAAACACTTCTCTTTCTTCATAAACACTTCTCTATCTTGAGAAACACTTCTCTATCTTGGTAAACATGTCACTATCTTGGTTAAATACTTCTCTATCTTGAGAAACACTTCTCTATCTTGATAAACAGATCTTGAAAAACACTTCTCTATCTTGATAAACACTTCTCAATCTTGAGAAACACTTCTCTATTTTGAGAAACACTTCTCTATCTTGAGATCTTGAGAAACACTTCTCTATTTTGAGAACCACTTCACTATCTTGATAAACATTCATCTATCTTGATAAACACTTCTTTATGTTGAGCAACAATTCGCTATCTTATTAAACACTTTTCTATCTTATTAAACACTTCTCTATCTTGAGACACATTTCTCTATATTGAGAAACAATTCTCTATCTTGATAAACACGTCCCTATCTCGAGAAACATTTCTCTATCTTGAGAAACACTTCTCTATATTGATAAAAACTACTCTATCTTGAGAAAAATTTCTCTATCTTGATAAACACTTCTCAATCTTGAGAAACACTTCTCTATCTTGAGATCTTGATAAACACTTCTCAATCTTGAGAAACACTTCTTTATCTTGAGATCTTGTGAAACACTTCTCTATTTTGAGAAACACTTCTCTATCTTGATAAAGACCTCTCTATCTTGAGAAACACTTCTCTATCTTGATACACGTCTCTATCTTGAGTAACACCTCTCTATCTTGAGAAACACTTCTCTATCTTGAGAAATACTTCTATATCATGATAAACACTTCTCTATCTTGAGAAACACGTCTCTATGTTGATAAACACGTCCCTATCTTGAGAAACACTTCTCTATCTTGAGATCTTGAGAAACACTTCTCTATTTTGAGAAACACTTCTCTATCTTGATAAACACGTCCCTATCTTGATAAATAATTCTCTTTTTGAGAAAAACTTCTCAATCTTGAGAACTTGAGAAACACTTCTCTATGGTGAGAACCATTTTTATATCATGATAAACACTTCTCTATCTTGAAAAACACTTCTCTATTTTAATAAACATTTCACCATCTTGAGAAACACTTCTCTATTTTGAGAACCACTTCTCTATCTTGAGAAACACTTCTCTATCTTGAGAAACACCTCTCTATTTTGATATACTTCTCTATCTTGAGAAACACTTCTTTATCTTGAGAAACACTTCTCTATCTTGAGACCCACTTCACTATCTTGATAAACACTCATCTATCTTGATAAACACTTCTTTATCTTGAGCAACAATTCGCTATCTTATTAAACACTTTTCTATCTTATTAAACACTTCTCTATTTTGAGACACATTTCTCTATATTGAGAAACACTTCTCTATCTTGATAAACACGTCCCTATCTCGAGAAACACTTCTCTATCTTGAGAAACACTTCTCTATATTGATAAAAACTAATCTATCTTGAGAAAAATTTCTCTATCTTGATAAACACTTCTCAATCTTGAGAAACACTTCTCTATCTTGAGATCTTGATAAACACTTCTCAATCTTGAGAAACACTTCTTTATCTTGAGATCTTGTGAAACACTTCTCTATTTTGAGAAACACTTCTCTATCTTGATAAAGACCTCTCTATCTTGAGAAACACTTCTCTATCTTGATACACGTCTCTATCTTGAGTATCACCTCTCTATCTTGAGAAACACTTCTCTATCTTGATAAATACTTCTCTATATTGATTAATACCTCCCTATCTGTATAAACACATCGCAATCTTGAAAATCATTTCTCTGTCTTGAGAAACACTTCTCTATCTTGAGAAACACCTCTCTATTTTGATATACTTCTCTATCTTGAGAAACACTTCTCTATCTTGAGAAACACAACTCTATCTTGATAAACACTTCTATATCTTGATTAATACTTCCCTATCTGTATAAACACTTCTCAATCTTGAAAACCATTTCTCTATCTTGAGAAACACTTCACTATCTTCAGAAACACTTCTCTATCATGATAAACACTTCTCTATCTTGAGAAATATCTTGAGAAACACTTCTCTATCTTGATAAACACGTCTCTATGTTGATAAACACGTCCCTATCTTGAGAAACACTTCTCTATCTTGAGATCTTGAGAAACACTTCTCTATTTTGAGAAACACTTCTCTATCTTGATAAACACGTCGCTATCTTGATAAAGAATTCTCTTTTTGAGAAAAACTTCTCAATCTTGAGATCTTGAGAAACACTTCTCTATCTTGATAAACACGTCCCTTCTTGAGAAACACTTCTCTATTTTGAGAACCACTTCTCTATCTTGAGAAACACTTCTCTATCTTGAGAAGCACCTCTCTATCTTGATATACTTCTCTATCTTGAGTAACACTTCTCTATCTTGAAAAACACTTCTCTATCTTGAGAAACACTTCTCTATCTTGAGAAACACTTCTCTATCTTGAGAAACACATCTCTATCTTGATAAGCACTTCTCTATCTTCATAAACACTTCTCTATCTTGATTAATACTTCCCTATCTGTATAAACACTTCTCAATCTTGAAAACCATTTCTCTATCTTGAGACACACTTCTCTATCTTGAGTAACACCTCTCTATTATGATAAACACTTCTCTATCTTTAGAAATATCTTGAGAAACACTTCTCTATATTGATAAACACGTCTCTATCTTGATAAACACTTCACTACCTTGAGAAACACTTCTCTATCTTGATAAACACTTCTCAATCTTGAGAAACACTAATCTATCTTGAGATCTTGAGAAACACTTCTCTATCTTGAGAAACACTTCTCAATCTTGAAAAACACTTTTCTATCTTGATAAAGACTTCTCTATCTTGATAAAGACTTCTCTTTTTGAGAAAAATATTTCATTCTGGAGATCTTGAGAAACACTTCTCTATCTTGAGAACCACTTCTCTATCTTGATAAACACGTCCCTATCTTGATGAAGAATTCATTTTTTGAGAAACACTTCTCTATCGTGAGAAACATTTTTATATCATGATAAACACTTCTCTATCTTGAAAAACACTTCTCTATATTAATAAACATTTCACCATCTTGAGAACACTTCTATATCTTGAGAGACACTTCTTTATCTTGATAAGCACGTCCCTTCTTGAGAAACACTTCTCTATTTTGAGAACCACTTCTCTATCTTGAAAAACACTTCTCTATCTTGAGAAACACTTCTCTATCTTGAGAAACACTTCTCTATCTTGAGAAATACATCTCTATTTTGATAAGCACATCTCTATCTTGATAAGCACTTCTCTATCTTGATAAACACTTCTCTATCTTGATAAACACTTCTCTATCTTAAGAAACACTTCTCTATTATGATAAACACTTCTCTATCTTGAGAAATATCTTGAGAAACACTTCTCTATATTGATAAACACGTCTCTATCTTGATAAACACTTCACTACCTTGAGAAACACTTCTCTATCTTGATAAACACTTCTCAATCTTGAGAAACACTAATCTATCTTGAGATCTTGAGAAAAACTTCTCTATCTTGAGAAACACTTCTCAATCTTGAAAAACACTTTTCTATCTTGATAAAGACTTCTCTATCTTGATAAAGACTTCTCTTTTTGAGAAAAATATTTCAATTTGGAGATCTTGAGAAACACTTCTCTATCTTGATAAGCACTTCTCTATCTTGATAAACACTTCTCTATCTTGATTAATACTTCCCTATCTGTATAAACACTTCTCAATCTTGAAAACCATTTCTCTATCTTGAGACACACTTCTCTATCTTGAGAAACACCTCTCTATTATGATAAACACTTCTCTATCTTTAGAAATATCTTGAGAAACACTTCTCTATATTGATAAACACGTCTCTATCTTGATAAACACTTCACTACCTTGAGAAACACTTCTCTATCATGATAAACACTTCTCTATCTTGAGAAATATCTTGAGAAACACTTCTCTATCTTGATAAACACGTCTCTATGTTGATAAACACGTCCGTATCTTGAGAGACACTTCTCTATCTTGAAAAACACTTCTCTATATTAATAAACATTTCACCATCTTGAGAACACTTCTCTATTTTGAGAAACACTTCTCTATCTTGATAAGCACGTCCCTTCTTGAGAAACACTTCTCTATTTTGAGAACCACTTCTCTATCTTGAGAAACACTTCTCTATCTTGATTAATACTTCCCTATCTGTATAAACACTTCTCAATCTTGAAAACCATTTCTCTATCTTGAGAAACACTTCTCTATCTTGAGAAACACTTCGCTATCATAATAAACACTTCTCTATCTTGAGAAATATCTTGAGAAACACTTCTCTATATTGATAAACACGTCTCTATCTTGATAAACACTTCTCAATCTTGAGAAACACCTCTCTATCTTGATAAACACTTCTCAATCTTGAGAAACACCTCTCTATCTTGATAAACACTTCTCAATCTTGAAAAAAAACTTTTCTATCTTGAAAAAGACTTCTCTATCTTGATAAACACTTCTCTATCTTGAGAAACATTTCTCCATCTTGAGAAACACTTCTGTATCTTGATAAACAGATCTTGAGAAACACTACTCTGTGTTGATAAACATTTCTCTATCTTGATAAACATGTCACTATCTTGGCTAAACACTTCTCTATCTTGGGAAACACTTCTCTATCTTGATAAACAGATATTGAAAAACACTTCTCTATCTTGATAAACACTTCTCAATCTTGAGAAACACTTTTCTATATTGAGATCTTGAGAAACACTTCTCTATTTTGAGATATACTTCTCTTTCTTGATAAAGACTTCTCTGTTTGAGAAAAACATTTCAATCTGGAGATCTTGAGAAACACTTCTCTATCTTGAGAAACACTTCTCTATCTTGAGAAACACGTCTCTATCTTGATAAGCCCTTCTCTATCTTGATAAACCTTTTCTATCTTGATTAAACCTTCCCTATCTGTATAAACACTTCTCAATCTTGAAAACCATTTCACTATCTTGAGAAACACTTCTCTATCTTGAGAAACACTTATCTATCATGATAAACACTTCTCTATCTTGAGAAATATCTTGCGAAACACTTCTCTATATTGATAAACACTTCACTACCTTGAGAAACACTTTTCTATCTTGATAAAGACTTCTCTATCTTGATAAACACTTCTCTATCTTGAGAAACATTTCTCTATCTTGAGAAACACTTCTGTATCTTGATAAACAGATCTTGAGAAACACTGCTCTGTGTTGATAAACACGTCCATATCTTGAGAAACACTTCACTATCTTGATAAACACTTCTCTATCTTGATAAACATGTCACTATCTTGGTTAAACACTTCTCTATCTTGGGAAACACTTCTCTATCTTGATAAACAGATCTTGAAAAACAATTCTCTATCTTGATAAACACTTCTCAATCTTGAGAAACACTTTTCTATCTTGAGAAACACTTCTCTATTTTGAGAAATATCTTGATAAAGACTTCTCTGTTTGAAAAACATTTCACTATCTTGAGAAACACTTCTCTATCTTGATAAACACTCCTCTATCTTGATAAACACTTCTATATCTTGATAAACACTTCTCCATCTTGATTAATACTTCCCTATCTGTATAAACACTTCTCAATCTTGAAAACCATTTCTCTATCTTGAGAAACACTTCTCTATCTTGAGAAACACATCTCTATCATGATAAACACTTCTCTTTTTGGAGAAATATCTTGAGAAACACTTCTCTATGTTGATAAACACGTCTCTATGTTGATAAACACGTCCCTATCTTGAGAAACACTTCTCTATCTTGAGATCTTGAGAAACACTTCTCTATTTTGAGAAACACTTCTCTATCTTGATAAACACGTCCCTATCTTGATAAAGAATTCTCTTTTTGAGAAAAACTTCTCAATCTTGAGATCTTGAGAAACACTTCTCTATCGTGAGAACCACTTCTATATCATGATAAACACGTCTCTATCTTGAAAAACACTTCTCTATATTAATAAACATTTCACCATCTTGAGAACACCTCTCTATCTTGAGAAACACTTCTCTATCTTGATAAACACGTCCCTTCTTGAGAAACACTTCTCTATTTTGAGACCTACTTCTCTATCTTGAGAAACACTTCTCTATCTTGAGTAACACCTCTCTATCTTGATACACTTCTCTATCTTGAGTAACACTTCTCTATCTTGAAAAACACTTCTATATCTTGAGAAACATTTCTCTATCTTGAGAAACACGTCTCTATCTTGATAAGCCCTTCACTATCTTGATAAACACTTCTCTATCTTGATTAATACTTCCCTATCTGTATAAACACTTCTCAATCTTGAAAGCCATTTCACTATCTTGAGAAACACGTCTCTATCTTGGGAAACACTTCTCTATCTTGATAAACAGATATTGAAAAACACTTCTCTATCTTGATAAACACTTCTCAATCTTGAGAAACACTTTTCTATATTGAGATCTTGAGAAACACTTCTCTATTTTGAGATATACTTCTCTTTCTTGATAAAGACTTCTCTGTTTGAGTAAAACATTTCAATCTGGAGATCTTGAGAAACACTTCTCTATCTTGAGAAACACTTCTCTATCTTGAGAAACACGTCTCTATCTTGATAAGCCCTTCTCTATCTTGATAAACCTTTTCTATCTTGATTAAACCTTCCCTATCTGTATAAACACTTCTCAATCTTGAAAACCATTTCACTATCTTGAGAAACACTTCTCTATCTTGAGAAACACTTATCTATCATGATAAACACTTCTCTATCTTGAGAAATATCTTGCGAAACACTTCTCTATATTGATAAACACTTCACTACCTTGAGAAACACTTTTCTATCTTGATAAAGACTTCTCTATCTTGATAAACACTTCTCTATCTTGAGAAACATTTCTCTATCTTGAGAAACACTTCTGTATCTTGATAAACAGATCTTGAGAAACACTGCTCTGTGTTGATAAACACGTCCATATCTTGAGAAACACTTCACTATCTTGATAAACACTTCTCTATCTTGATAAACATGTCACTATCTTGGTTAAACACTTCTCTATCTTGGGAAACACTTCTCTATCTTGATAAACAGATCTTGAAAAACAATTCTCTATCTTGATAAACACTTCTCAATCTTGAGAAACACTTTTCTATTTTGAGAACTTGAGAAACACTTCTCTATTTTGAGAAATACTTCTCTATCTTGATAAAGATTTCTCTGTTTGAGAAAAACATTTCAATCTGGAGATCTTGAGAAACACTTCTCTATCTTGATAAACACTCCTCTATCTTGATAAACACTTCTATATCTTGATAAACACTTCTCCATCTTGATTAATACTTCCCTATCTGTATAAACACTTCTCAATCTTGAAAACCATTTCTCTATCTTGAGAAACACTTCTCTATCTTGAGAAACACATCTCTATCATGATAAACACTTCTCTTTTTGGAGAAATATCTTGAGAAACACTTCTCTATGTTGATAAACACGTCTCTATGTTGATAAACACGTCCCTATCTTGAGAAACACTTCTCTATCTTGAGATCTTGAGAAACACTTCTCTATTTTGAGAAACACTTCTCTATCTTGATAAACACGTCCCTATCTTGATAAAGAATTCTCTTTTTGAGAAAAACTTCTCAATCTTGAGATCTTGAGAAACACTTCTCTATCGTGAGAACCACTTCTATATCATGATAAACACGTCTCTATCTTGAGAAACACGTCTCTATCGTGAGAACCACTTCTATATCATGATAAACACGTCTCTATCTTGAGAAACACTTCTCTATCGTGAGAACCACTTCTATATCATGATAAACACGTCTCTATCTTGAAAAACACTTCTCTATATTAATAAACATTTCACCATCTTGAGAACACCTCTCTATCTTGAGAAACACTTCTCTATCTTGATAAACACGTCCCTTCTTGAGAAACACTTCTCTATTTTGAGAACTACTTCTCTATCTTGAGAAACACTTCTCTATCTTGAGTAACACCTCTCTATCTTGATACACTTCTCTATCTTGAGTAACACTTCTCTATCTTGAAAAACACTTCTATATCTTGAGAAACATTTCTCTATCTTGAGAAACACGTCTCTATCTTGATAAGCCCTTCACTATCTTGATAAACACTTCTCTATCTTGATTAATACTTCCCTATCTGTATAAACACTTCTCAATCTTGAAAGCCATTTCACTATCTTGAGAAACACTTCTCTATCTTGAGAAACACTTAACTATCATGATAAACACTTCTCTATCTTGAGAAATATCTTGAGAAACACTAATCTATCTTGAGATCTTGAGAAACACTTCTCAATCTTGAGAAACGCTTGTCTATCTTGATAAACACTTCTCAATCTTGAGAAACACTTTTCTATCTTGATAAAGACTTCTCTATCTTGATAAACACTTCTCTATCTTGAGAAACATTTCTCTATCTTGAGAAACACTTCTCTATCTTGATAAACACGTCCCTATCTTGATAAACAGATCTTGAGAAACACTTCTCTGTGTTGATAAACATGTCCCTATCTTGATAAACACTTTTCTATCTTGAGATCTTGATAAACACTTCTCTATCTTGAGAAACACTTCTCTATCTTGATAAACACCTCTCTATCTTGAGAAACACTTCTCTATCTTGATAAACACTTCTCTATATTGAGAACACTTCTCTATCTTGAGAAGCACTTCTCCATCTTGATAAACAGATCCTGAGAAACAATTCTCTATCTTGATAAACACTTCTCAATCTTGAGAAACACTTCACTATCTTGATAAAAACTTCTCTATCTTGATAAACACTTCTATATCTTGAGAAACACTTCTCTATCCTGATAAAGACTTCTCTATCTTGATAAACACGTCCCTTCTTGAGAAACACTTCTCTATTTTGAGAACCACTTCTCTATCTTGAGAAACACTTCTCTATCTTGAGAAACACTTCTCTATCTTGATACACTTCTCTATCTTGAGTAACATTTCTCTATATTGAAAATCACTTCTCTATCTTGAGAAACACTTCTCTACCTTGAGAAACACTTCTATATCTTGAGAAAAACGTCTCTATGTTGATAAGCACGTCTCTATCTTGATAAACACTTCTCTATTTTGATTAATACTTCCCTATCTGTATGAACACTTCTCAATCTTGAAAACCATTTCTCTATCTTGAGAAACACTTACTGTACACTTACTGTACAAGTACACGCATACAATTACACGCGTACAAGTACACGCGTACACGCGTATACGTGTATACGCGTACAAGTACACGCGTACAAGTACACGCGTACAAGTACACGCGTACACGCGTACACGTGTACATGTACACGCGTACAAGTACATGCGTACAAGTACACGCGTACAAGTACACGCGTACAAGTACACGCGTACACGTACACGCGTACAAGTACACGCGTACACGTACACGCGTACAAGTACACGCGTACAAGTACACGCGTACACGCGTACAAGTACACGCGTACAAGTACACGCGTACAAGTACACGTATACGCGTTCAAGTACGCGCGTACAAGTACAAGTACATGCGTACATGCGTACACGCGTACACGCGTATACGCGTACAAGTACACGCGTACACGCGTACAAGTACACGCGTACAAGTACACGCGTACACGCGTACAAGTACACGCGTACAAGTACACGCGTACACGCGTACACGTACAGGTACACGTGTACACGTACACGCGTACAAGTACACGTACAAGTACACGCGTATACGCGTACAAGTACACGCGTACAAGTACACGCGTACAAGTACACGCGTACAAGTACACGTGCGTACACGCGTACAAGTACACGCGTACAAGTACACGCGTACACGTACACGCGTACAAGTACACGTACAAGTACACGCGTACACGTACACGCGTACAAGTACACGCGTACATGCGTACACGCGTACAAGTACACGCGTACACGCGTACACGTGTACACGCGTACAAGTACACGCATACAAGTACACGCGTACACGCGTACAAGTACACGCGTACAAGAACACGCGTACAAGTACACGCGTACAAGTACACGCGTACAAGTACACGCATACAAGTACACGCTTACAAGTACACCTGTACAAGTACACGCGTACAAGTACACGCGTACAAGTACACGCATACAAGTACACGCGTACAAGTACACGCGTACAAGTACACGCGTACAAGTACACGCGTACACCCGTACATGCGTACACGTACACGCGTACAAGTACACGCGTACATGTACACGCGTACAAGTACACGCGTACAATTACACGCGTACACGCGTACACGCATACATGCGTACATGCATACACGCGTACACGCGTATACGTGTATACGCGTATACGCGTACAAGTACACGCGTACAAGTACACGCGTACACGCGTACAAGTACACGCGTACACGTACACGCATACAAATCCACGCGTACAAGTACACGCGTACAAGTACACGCGTACACGTACACGCATACAAATCCACGCGTACAAGTACACGTGTACAAGTACACGCGTACAAGTACACGTGTACACGCGTACACGCGTACACGCGTAATAGTACACGCGTACACGTACACGCGTACAAGTACACGCGTACAATTACATGCGTACAAGTACACGCGTACACGCGTATAAGTACACGCGTACACGCATACACGCGTACATGCGTACACGCGTATACGTGTATACGCCTATACGCGTAAAAGTACACGCGTACAGGCGTACACGCGTATACGCGTACAAGTACACGCGTACATGCGTACATGTACACGCGTACAAGTACACGCATACACGCGTACAAGTACACGCGTACAAGTACACGCATACAAGTACACGCGTACACGAGTACAAGTACACGTGTACAAGTACACGCGTACAAGTACACGCGTACAAGTACACGTGGACAAGTACACGCGTACAAGTACACATACACGCATACAAGTACACGCGTACAAGTACACGGGTACAAGTACACGCGTACAACTATACGCGTACAAGTACACGCATACACGCGTACACGCATACAAGTACACGCTTACACGTACACACGCGTACAAGTACACGCGTACAAGTACACATACACGCGTACAAGTACACGCGTACAATTACACGCATACAAGTACATGCGTACACGCGTAACCGCGTACACGCGTACAAGTACACGCGTACACGCATACACGCGTACACGCATACAAGTACACGCGTACACGCATACAAGTACACGCGTACAAGTACACGCGTACAAGTACATGCGTACATGCGTACAAGTACACGCGTACAAGTACACGCGTACAAGTACACGCGTACAAGTAGACGCGTACAAGTAGACGCGTACAAGTACACGCTTACAAGTACACGCGTAAAAGTACACGCGTACAAGTACAGGCGTACAAGTACACGTACACGCGTACAAGTACACGCGTACAAGTACTCGCGTACAAGTACACGCGTACACCCGTACACGAGTACACGCGTACACGTACACGCGTACAAGTACACGCGTACACGCGTACACGCATACAAGTACACGCGTACAAGTACACGCGTACAAGTACACGCGTACAAGTACACGCGTACAAGTACACGCGCGTACGCGCGTACACGCGTACAAGTACACGCGCGTACACGCGTACAAGTACACGCGTACAAGCGTACACGCGTACAAGTACACGCGTACACGCATACAAGTACACGCGTACACGCGTACAAGTACACGTACAAGTACACGCATACACGTACACGCGTACAAGTACACGTACAAGTACACGCATACGCGTACACGCGTACAAGTACACGCGTACACGTGTACACGCGTACTAGTACACGCGTACAAGTACACGCGTACACGTGTACACGCGTACAAGTACACGCGTACAAGTACACGCGTACAAGTACACGCGTACAAGTACACGCGTAAACGCGTACAAGTACACGCGTACAAGTACACGCGTACAAGTACACGCGTACAAGTACACGCGTACAAGTACACGCATACAAGTACACGCGTACACCCGTACACGCGTACACGCATACACGTACACGCGTACAAGTACACGCGTACACGTACACGCGTACAAGTACAGGCGTACAATTACACGCGTACAAGTACACGCGTACACGCGTACACGCGTACAAGTACACGCGTACACGCATACACGCGTACATGCGTACACGCGTACACGCGTATACGTGTATACGCATATACGCGTACAAGTACATGCGTACAAGTACACGCGTACACGCGTAAAAGTACACGCGTACGCGTACAAGTACACGCGTACAAGTACACGCGTATAAGTACACGCGTACAAGTACACGCGTACACGCGTATACGCATACAAGTACACGCGTACACGCGTACACGTACACGCGTACAAGTACACGCGTACAAGTACACGCATACACACGTACACGTACAAGTACACGCGTACAAGCGTACACGCGTACAAGTACACGCGTACACGCATACAAGTACACGCGTACACGCGTACAAGTACACGTACAAGTACACGCATACACGTACACGCGTACAAGTACACGTACAAGTACACGCATACGCGTACACGCGTACAAGTACACGCGTACACGTGTACACGCGTACTAGTACACGCGTACAAGTACACGCGTACACGCGTACACGTGTACACGCGTACAAGTACACGCGTACAAGTACACGCGTAAACGCGTACAAGTACACGCGTACAAGTACACGCGTACAAGTACACGCGTACAAGTACACGCGTACAAGTACACGCATACAAGTACACGCGTACACCCGTACACGCGTACACGCATACACGTACACGCGTACAAGTACACGCGTACACGTACACGCGTACAAGTACAGGCGTACAATTACACGCGTACAAGTACACGCGTACACGCGTACACGCGTACACGCGTACAAGTACACGCGTACAAGTACACGCGTACACGCATACACGCGTACATGCGTACACGCGTACACGCATACACGCGTACATGCGTACACGCGTATACGTGTATACGCATATACGCGTACAAGTACATGCGTACAAGTACACGCGTACACGCGTAAAAGTACACGCGTACGCGTACAAGTACACGCGTACAAGTACACGCGTATAAGTACACGCGTACAAGTACACGCGTACACGCGTATACGCATACAAGTACACGCGTACACGCGTACACGTACACGCGTACAAGTACACGCGTACAAGTACACGCGTACACACGTACACATACAAGTACACGCGTACACGTACACGCAAACAAGTACACGCGTACATGCGTACAAGTACACGCGTACACGCGTACACGCGTACAAGTACACGCGTACACGCGTACAAGTACACGCGTACAAGTACACGCGTACAAGTACACGTACACGCGTACAAGTACACACGTACAAGTACACGCGTACAAGTACACGTGTACAAGTACACGTGTGCACCCGTACACGCGTACACGTACACGCGTACAAGTACACGCGTACACGTACACGCGTACAAGTACACGCGTACAATTACACGCGTACAAGTACACGCCTACACGCGTACAAGTACACAAGTACAAGTACACAAGTACACGTACACGTACACGCGTACAAGTACACACGTACAAGTACACGCGTACAAGTACACGTGTACAAGTACACATGTACACGCGTACACGTACACGCGTACAAGTACACGCGTACAATTACACGCGTACAAGTACACGCGTACACGCGTACACGCGTACACGCGTACACGCGTACAATCAAGAGAATTGTTGCTCAAGATAAATAAGTCTTTCTCAAGATATAGAATTGTTTATCAAAATAGAGGAGTGTTTATCAAGGTAGTGAAGTGTTTATCAAGATAGAGAAGTGTTTATCAAGATAGAGAAGTGTTTCTCAAGATCTGTTTATCAAGATAGAGAAGTGTTTCTCAAGATAGAGATATGTTTCGCAAGATAGAGAAATGTTTATCAAGATAGAGAAGTGTTTCTCAAGATAGAGACGTGTTCCTCAAGATAGTGAAGTGTTCCTCAAGATAGAGAAGTGTTTCTCAAGATCTCAAGATAGATTAGTGTTTCTCAAGATTGAGAAGTGTTTATCAAGATAGAGAAGTGTTTCTCAAGATAGAGAAGTGTTTCTCAAGATAGAGAAGTGTTTCTCAAGATAGAGAAGTGTTTAACCAAGATATTGACATGTTTATCAAGATAGAGAAGTGTTTCTCAGGATAGAGAAATGGTTCGCAAGATAGAGAAATGTTGCTCAAGATTGAGAAGTATTTCTCAAGTTAGAGTAGTATTTATCAAGATAGAGAAGTGCTTTTCAAGATAGTGAAGTGTTCCTCAAGATAGTGCAGTGTTCCTCAAGATAGAGAAGTGTTTCTCAAGATCTCAAGATAGAGAAGTGTTTCTCAAGATACAGAAGTGTTTAACCAATATAGAGACAAGTGTATCAAGATAGAGAAGTGTTTCTCAAGATAGAGAAATATTTCGCAAGATTGAGAAATGTTTCTCAAGAGTGAGAAGTGTTTATCAAGATAGAGAAGTGTTTATCAAGATAGAGAATTGTTTATCAAGATAGTGAAGTGTTCCTCAAGATAGAAAAGTGTTTCTCAAGATCTCAAGATAGAGAAGTGATTCTCAAGATTGAGAAGTGTTTATCAAGATAGAGAAGTGTTTCTCAAGATATGTTTATCAAGATAGAGAAGTGTTACTCAAGATAGTGAAGTGTTTCTCAATATAGAGAAGTTTTTATCAAGATAGAGAAGTGTTTTTGAAGATAGAGAAGTGTTTCGCAAGAAAGAGAAGTGTTTATCAAGATAGAGAAATGTTTCTCAAGATAAAGAAGTGTTTCTCAAGATAGAGAAGTGGTTCCAAGATAGAGAAGTGCTTCTCAAGATAGTGAAGTGTTTATCAAGATAGAGAATTGTTTCTCAAGATATAGAAGTGTTTATCAAGATAGAGGAGTGTTTATCAAGGTAGTGAAGTGTTTATCAAGATAGAGAAGTGTTTCTCAAGATAGAGAAGTGTTTATCAAGATAGAGAAGTGTTTATCAAGATGGTGAAGTGTTTCTCAAGATAGGGACGTGTTTATCAACACAGATAAGTGTTTCTCAAGATCTGTTTATCAAGATAGAGAAGTGTTTCTCAAGATGGAGAAATGTTTCTCAAGATAGAGAAATGTTTCTCAAGAATGATAAATGTTTATCACGATAGAGAGGTGTTTGTCAAGGTAGAGAACTGTTTATCAATATAGAGAGGTGTTTCTCAAGATTGAGAAGTGTTTATCAAGATAGAGAGGTGTTTATCAAGATAGAGAAGTGTTTATCAACGATAGTGACATGTTTATCAAGATAGAGAAGTGTTTCTCAAGATAGAGAAGTGTTTCTCAAGATAGAGAAATGGTTTTAAAGATTGAGAAGTGTTT
Organism: Archivesica marissinica; assembly: GCA_014843695.1. NCBI lineage: Eukaryota > Metazoa > Mollusca > Bivalvia > Venerida > Vesicomyidae > Archivesica > Archivesica marissinica. The sequence goes on along the minus strand of CM026404.1, from coordinate 36,251,886 downwards.
ATAAAGATAGGGAAGTATTAATCAAGATAGAGAAGTGTTTATCAAGATATAGAAGTGTTTATCAAGACAGAGGAGTGTTTCTCAAGATAGAGAAATGTGTCTCAAGATAGAGAAATGTTTCTCAAGAATGAGAAATGTTTATCAAGATAGAGAAGTGTTTATCAAGATAGAGAAGTCTTTATCAAGATAGAGAAGTGTTTATCTCAAGAATGAGAGGTGTTTCTCAAGTTAGAGTAGTGTTTATCAAGATAGAGAATTGTTTCTCAAGATAGTGAAGTGTTCCTCAAGATAGTGAAGTGTTCATCAAGATAGAGAAGTGTTTCTCAAGATCTCAAGATATATTAGTGTTTCGCAAGATTGAGAAGTGTTTATCAAGATAGAGAAGTGTTTCTCAAGATCTGTTTATCAAGATAGAGAAGTGTTTCTCAAGATAGAGAAGTGTTTATCCAAGATAGTGACATGATTATTAAGATAGAGAAGTGTTTCTCAGGATAGAGAAATGTTTCTCAAGATAGAGAAATGTTGCTCAAGAATGAGAAGTGTTTATCAAGATAGAGAAGTGTTTATCAAGATAGAGAAGTGTGTATCAAGATACAGAAGTGTTTATCTCAAGATTGAGAAGTATTGCTCAAATAATGTAGTGTTTATCAATATAGAGAAGTGATTCTCAAGATAGTGAAGTGTTTCTCAAGATCTCAAGATAGATTAGTGTTTCTCAAGTATGAGAAGTGTTTATCAAGAAAGAGAAGTGTTTCTCAAGATAGAGAAATGTTTCGCAAGATAGAGAAATGTTGTTCAAGAATGAGAGGTGTTTATCAAGATAGAAAAGTGTTTATCAAGATAGAGAATTGTTTCTCAAGATCTGTTTATCAAGATAGAGAAGTGTTTCTCAAGATAGAGAAGTGGTTCTCAAAATAGAGAAGTGTTTCTCAAGATAGGGACGTGTTTATCAAGATAGAGAAGTGTTTATCAAGATACAGAAGTGTTTATCTCAAGATTGAGAAGTATTGCTCAAGTTAGAGTAGTGTTTATCAATATAGAGAAGTGATTCTCAAGATAGAGAAGTGTTCCTCAAGATAGTGCAGTGTGCCTCAAGATAGAGAAGTTTTTCTTAAGATCTCAAGATAGATTAGTGTTTCTCAAGATTGAGAAGTGTTTATCAAAATAGAGAAGTGTTTCTCAAGATCTGTTTATCAAGATAGAGAAGTGTTTTTCAAGATAGAGAAGTGTTTAACCAAGAATGAGAGGTGTTTATCAAGATAGAGAAGTGTTTATCAAGATGGAGAATTGTATCTCAATATCTGTTTATCAAGATAGAGAAGTGTTTCTCAAGATAGAGAAGTGTTTCTCAAGATAGAGAAGTGTTTCTCAAGATAGTGAAGTGTTTCTCAAGATAGGGACATGTTTATCAACACAGAGAAGTGTTTCTCAAGATCTGTTTTTCAAGATAGAGAAGTGTTTCTCAAGATAGAGAAATGTTTCTCAAGATAGAGAAATGTTTCTCAAGAATGAGAAATGTTTATCAAGATAGAGAAGTGTTTATCAAGATAGAGAAGTCTTTATCAAAATAGAGAAGTGTTTCTCAAGATAGAGAAGTTTTTATCAAGATAGTGAAGTGTTTCTCTAGATTAAGAAGTGTTTATCAAGGTAGAGAATTGTTTCTCAAGATCTGTTTATCAAGATAGAGAAGTGCTTCTCAAGATAGAGAAGTGTTCTCAATATAGAGAGGTGTTTATCAAGATAGAGAAGTGTTTCTCAAGATAGAGAAATGTTTATCAAGATAGAGAAGTGTTTCTCAAGATAGAGAAGTGTTTATCAATATAGAGAAGTGATTCTCAAGATAGTGAAGTGTTCCTCAAGATAGTGCAGTGTTCCTCAAGATAGAGAAGTGTTTCTCAAGATCTCAAGATAGATTAGTGTTTCTCAAGATTGAGAAGTGTTTATCAAGATAGAGAAGTGTTTCTCAAGATCTGTTTATCAAGATAGAGAAGTGTTTCTCAAGATAGAGAAGTGTTTAACCAAGATAGTGACATGTTTATCAAGATAGAGATGTGTTTCTCAAGATAGAGAAATGTTTCGCAAGATAGAGAAATGTTGTTCAAGAATGAGAGGTGTTTATCAAGATAGAGAAGTGTTTATCAAGATAGAGAATTGTATCTCAATATCTGTTTATCAAGATAGAGAAGTGTTTCTCAGAATAGAGAAGTGCTTCTCAATATCTCAAGATAGAGAAGTGTTTCTCAAGATAGGGACGTGTTTATCAACATAGAGACGTGTTTATCAAGATAGAGAAGTGTTTCTCAAGATATTTGTCAAGATATAGAAGTGCATATCAAGATAGAGGAGTGTTTATCAAGGTAGTGAAGTGTTTTTCAAGATAGAGAAGTGTTTCTCAAAATAGAGAAGTGTTTATCAAGATAGAGAGGTCTTTATCAAGATAGTGAAGTGTTTCTCAAGATAGGGACGTGTTTATTAACACAGAGAAGTGTTTCTCAAGATCTGTTTATCAAGATAGAGAAGTGTTTCTCAAGATAGAGAAATGTTTCTCAAGATAGAGAAATGTTGCTCAAGAATGAGAAGTGTTTATCAAGATTGAGAAGTGTTTCTCAAGTTAGAGTAGTGTTTATCAAGATAGAGAAGTGTTTCGCAAGATAGTGAAGTGTTTCTCAAGATAGGGACATGTTTATCAACACAGAGAAGTGTTTCTCAAGATCTGTTTTTCAAGTGAGAGAAGTGTTTCTCAAGATAGAGAAATGTTTCTCAAGATAGAGAAATGTTTCTCAAGAATGAGAAATGTTTATCAAGATAGAGAAGTGTTTATCAAGATAGAGAAGTCTTTATCAAAATAGAGAAGTGTTTCTCAAGATAGAGAAGTTTTTATCAAGATAGTGAAGTGTTTCTCTAGATTAAGAAGTGTTTATCAAGGTAGAGAATTGTTTCTCAAGATCTGTTTATCAAGATAGAGAAGTGCTTCTCAAGATAGAGAAGTGTTCTCAATATAGAGAGGTGTTTATCAAGATAGAGAAGTGTTTCTCAAGATAGAGAAATGTTTATCAAGATAGAGAAGTGTTTCTCAAGATAGAGAAGTGTTTATCAATATAGAGAAGTGATTCTCAAGATAGTGAAGTGTTCCTCAAGATAGTGCAGTGTTCCTCAAGATAGAGAAGTGTTTCTCAAGATCTCAAGATAGATTAGTGTTTCTCAAGATTGAGAAGTGTTTATCAAGATAGAGAAGTGTTTCTCAAGATCTGTTTATCAAGATAGAGAAGTGTTTCTCAAGATAGAGAAGTGTTTAACCAAGATAGTGACATGTTTATCAAGATAGAGAAGTGTTTCTCAAGATAGAGAAATGTTTCGCAAGATAGAGAAATGTTGTTCAAGATTGAGAGGTGTTTATCAAAATAGAGAAGTGTTTATCAAGATAGAGAATTGTATCTCAATATCTGTTTATCAAGATAGAGAAGTGTTTCTCAAGATAGAGAGGTGTTTCTCAATATAGAGAAGTGGTTCTCAAAATAGAGAAGTGTTTCTCAAGATAGGGACGTGTTTATCAAGATAGAGAATTGTTTATCAAGATAGAGAAGTGTTCTCAAGAGGATGAAATGTGTATTAATATAGAGAAGTGTTTTTCAAGATAGAGAAGTGTTTATCAAGATAGATAAGTTGTTCTCACGATAGAGAAGTGTTTCTCAAGATCTCAAGATTGAGAAGTTTTTCTCAAAAAGAGAAGTCGTTATCAAGATAGAGAAGTGTTTCTCAGAATAGAGAAGTGCTTCTCAATATCTCAAGATAGAGAAGTGTTTCTCAAGATAGGGACGTGTTTATCAACATAGAGACGTGTTTATCAAGATAGAGAAGTGTTTCTCAAGATATTTGTCAAGATATAGAAGTGCATATCAGGATAGAGGAGTGTTTATCAAGGTAGTGAAGTGTTTTTCAAGATAGAGAAGTGTTTCTCAAAATAGAGAAGTGTTTATCAAGATACAGAAGTGTTTATCTCAAGATTGAGAAGTATTGCTCAAGTTAGAGTAGTGTTTATCAATATAGAGAAGTGATTCTCAAGATAGAGAAGTGTTCCTCAAGATAGTGCAGTGTGCCTCAAGATAGAGAAGTTTTTCTTAAGATCTCAAGATAGATTAGTGTTTCTCAAGATTGAGAAGTGTTTATCAAAATAGAGAAGTGTTTCTCAAGATCTGTTTATCAAGATAGAGAAGTGTTTTTCAAGATAGAGAAGTGTTTAACCAAGAATGAGAGGTGTTTATCAAGATAGAGAAGTGTTTATCAAGATAGAGAATTGTATCTCAATATCTGTTTATCAAGATAGAGAAGTGTTTCTCAAGATAGAGAAGTGTTTCTCAAGATAGAGAAGTGTTTCTCAAGATAGTGAAGTGTTTCTCAAGATAGGGACATGTTTATCAACACAGAGAAGTGTTTCTCAAGATCTGTTTTTCAAGATAGAGAAGTGTTTCTCAAGATAGAGAAATGTTTCTCAAGATAGAGAAATGTTTCTCAAGAATGAGAAATGTTTATCAAGATAGAGAAGTGTTTATCAAGATAGAGAAGTCTTTATCAAAATAGAGAAGTGTTTCTCAAGATAGAGAAGTTTTTATCAAGATAGTGAAGTGTTTCTCTAGATTAAGAAGTGTTTATCAAGGTAGAGAATTGTTTCTCAAGATCTGTTTATCAAGATAGAGAAGTGCTTCTCAAGATAGAGAAGTGTTCTCAATATAGAGAGGTGTTTATCAAGATAGAGAAGTGTTTCTCAAGATAGAGAAATGTTTATCAAGATAGAGAAGTGTTTCTCAAGATAGAGAAGTGTTTATCAATATAGAGAAGTGATTCTCAAGATAGTGAAGTGTTCCTCAAGATAGTGCAGTGTTCCTCAAGATAGAGAAGTGTTTCTCAAGATCTCAAGATAGATTAGTGTTTCTCAAGATTGAGAAGTGTTTATCAAGATAGAGAAGTGTTTCTCAAGATCTGTTTATCAAGATAGAGAAGTGTTTCTCAAGATAGAGAAGTGTTTAACCAAGATAGTGACATGTTTATCAGGATAGAGATGTGTTTCTCAAGATAGAGAAATGTTTCGCAAGATAGAGAAATGTTGTTCAAGAATGAGAGGTGTTTATCAAGATAGAGAAGTGTTTATCAAGATAGAGAATTGTATCTCAATATCTGTTTATCAAGATAGAGAAGTGTTTCTCAAGATAGAGAAGTGTTTCTCAAGATAGAGAAGTGTTTCTCAAGATAGTGAAGTGTTTCTCAAGATAGGGACATGTTTATCAACACAGAGAAGTGTTTCTCAAGATCTGTTTTTCAAGATAGAGAAGTGTTTCTCAAGATAGAGAAATGTTTCTCAAGATAGAGAAATGTTTCTCAAGAATGAGAAATGTTTATCAAGATAGAGAAGTGTTTATCAAGATAGAGAAGTCTTTATCAAAATAGAGAAGTGTTTCTCAAGATAGAGAAGTTTTTATCAAGATAGTGAAGTGTTTCTCTAGATTAAGAAGTGTTTATCAAGGTAGAGAATGTTTCTCAAGATCTGTTTATCAAGATAGAGAAGTGCTTCTCAAGATAGAGAAGTGTTCTCAATATAGAGAGGTGTTTATCAAGATAGAGAAGTGTTTCTCAAGATAGAGAAATGTTTATCAAGATAGAGAAGTGTTTCTCAAGATAGAGAAGTGTTTATCAATATAGAGAAGTGATTCTCAAGATAGTGAAGTGTTCCTCAAGATAGTGCAGTGTTCCTCAAGATAGAGAAGTGTTTCTCAAGATCTCAAGATAGATTAGTGTTTCTCAAGATTGAGAAGTGTTTATCAAGATAGAGAAGTGTTTCTCAAGATCTGTTTATCAAGATAGAGAAGTGTTTCTCAAGATAGAGAAGTGTTTAACCAAGATAGTGACATGTTTATCAAGATAGAGATGTGTTTCTCAAGATAGAGAAATGTTTCGCAAGATAGAGAAATGTTGTTCAAGAATGAGAGGTGTTTATCAAGATAGAGAAGTGTTTATCAAGATAGAGAATTGTATCTCAATATCTGTTTATCAAGATAGAGAAGTGTTTCTCAGAATAGAGAAGTGCTTCTCAATATCTCAAGATAGAGAAGTGTTTCTCAAGATAGGGACGTGTTTATCAACATAGAGACGTGTTTATCAAGATAGAGAAGTGTTTCTCAAGATATTTGTCAAGATATAGAAGTGCATATCAAGATAGAGGAGTGTTTATCAAGGTAGTGAAGTGTTTTTCAAGATAGAGAAGTGTTTCTCAAAATAGAGAAGTGTTTATCAAGATAGAGAGGTCTTTATCAAGATAGTGAAGTGTTTCTCAAGATAGAGAAGTGTTTAACCAAGATAGTGACATGTTTATCAAGATAGAGAAGTGTTTCTCAAGATAGAGAAATGTTTCGCAAGATAGAGAAATGTTGTTCAAGATTGAGAGGTGTTTATCAAAATAGAGAAGTGTTTATCAAGATAGAGAATTGTATCTCAATATCTGTTTATCAAGATAGAGAAGTGTTTCTCAAGATAGAGAGGTGTTTCTCAATATAGAGAAGTGGTTCTCAAAATAGAGAAGTGTTTCTCAAGATAGGGACGTGTTTATCAAGATAGAGAATTGTTTATCAAGATAGAGAAGTGTTCTCAAGAGGATGAAATGTGTATTAATATAGAGAAGTGTTTTTCAAGATAGAGAAGTGTTTATCAAGATAGATAAGTTGTTCTCACGATAGAGAAGTGTTTCTCAAGATCTCAAGATTGAGAAGTTTTTCTCAAAAAGAGAAGTCGTTATCAAGATAGAGAAGTGTTTCTCAGAATAGAGAAGTGCTTCTCAATATCTCAAGATAGAGAAGTGTTTCTCAAGATAGGGACGTGTTTATCAACATAGAGACGTGTTTATCAAGATAGAGAAGTGTTTCTCAAGATATTTGTCAAGATATAGAAGTGCATATCAGGATAGAGGAGTGTTTATCAAGGTAGTGAAGTGTTTTTCAAGATAGAGAAGTGTTTCTCAAAATAGAGAAGTGTTTATCAAGATACAGAAGTGTTTATCTCAAGATTGAGAAGTATTGCTCAAGTTAGAGTAGTGTTTATCAATATAGAGAAGTGATTCTCAAGATAGAGAAGTGTTCCTCAAGATAGTGCAGTGTGCCTCAAGATAGAGAAGTTTTTCTTAAGATCTCAAGATAGATTAGTGTTTCTCAAGATTGAGAAGTGTTTATCAAAATAGAGAAGTGTTTCTCAAGATCTGTTTATCAAGATAGAGAAGTGTTTTTCAAGATAGAGAAGTGTTTAACCAAGAATGAGAGGTGTTTATCAAGATAGAGAAGTGTTTATCAAGATAGAGAATTGTATCTCAATATCTGTTTATCAAGATAGAGAAGTGTTTCTCAAGATAGAGAAGTGTTTCTCAAGATAGAGAAGTGTTTCTCAAGATAGTGAAGTGTTTCTCAAGATAGGGACATGTTTATCAACACAGAGAAGTGTTTCTCAAGATCTGTTTTTCAAGATAGAGAAGTGTTTCTCAAGATAGAGAAATGTTTCTCAAGATAGAGAAATGTTTCTCAAGAATGAGAAATGTTTATCAAGATAGAGAAGTGTTTATCAAGATAGAGAAGTCTTTATCAAAATAGAGAAGTGTTTCTCAAGATAGAGAAGTTTTTATCAAGATAGTGAAGTGTTTCTCTAGATTAAGAAGTGTTTATCAAGGTAGAGAATTGTTTCTCAAGATCTGTTTATCAAGATAGAGAAGTGCTTCTCAAGATAGAGAAGTGTTCTCAAAAAGATTACAAGATAGAGAAGTGTTCTCAAGATAGAGAAATGTTTATCAAGATAGAGAAGTGTTTCTCAAGATAGAGAAGTGTTTATCAATATAGAGAAGTGATTCTCAAGATAGTGAAGTGTTCCTCAAGATAGTGCAGTGTTCCTCAAGATAGAGAAGTGTTTCTCAAGATCTCAAGATAGATTAGTGTTTCTCAAGATTGAGAAGTGTTTATCAAGATAGAGAAGTGTTTCTCAAGATCTGTTTATCAAGATAGAGAAGTGTTTCTCAAGATAGAGAAGTGTTTAACCAAGATAGTGACATGTTTATCAAGATAGAGATGTGTTTCTCAAGATAGAGAAATGTTTCGCAAGATAGAGAAATGTTGTTCAAGAATGAGAGGTGTTTATCAAGATAGAGAAGTGTTTATCAAGATAGAGAATTGTATCTCAATATCTGTTTATCAAGATAGAGAAGTGTTTCTCAGAATAGAGAAGTGCTTCTCAATATCTCAAGATAGAGAAGTGTTTCTCAAGATAGGGACGTGTTTATCAACATAGAGACGTGTTTATCAAGATAGAGAAGTGTTTCTCAAGATATTTGTCAAGATATAGAAGTGCATATCAAGATAGAGGAGTGTTTATCAAGGTAGTGAAGTGTTTTTCAAGATAGAGAAGTGTTTCTCAAAATAGAGAAGTGTTTATCAAGATAGAGAGGTCTTTATCAAGATAGTGAAGTGTTTCTCAAGTTAGAGTAGTGTTTATCAAGATAGAGAAGTGTTTCTCAAGATAGTGAAGTGTTTCTCAAGATAGGGACATGTTTATCAACACAGAGAAGTGTTTCTCAAGATCTGTTTTTCAAGTGAGAGAAGTGTTTCTCAAGATAGAGAAATGTTTCTCAAGATAGAGAAATGTTTCTCAAGAATGAGAAATGTTTATCAAGATAGAGAAGTGTTTATCAAGATAGAGAAGTCTTTATCAAAATAGAGAAGTGTTTCTCAAGATAGAGAAGTTTTTATCAAGATAGTGAAGTGTTTCTCTAGATTAAGAAGTGTTTATCAAGGTAGAGAATTGTTTCTCAAGATCTGTTTATCAAGATAGAGAAGTGCTTCTCAAGATAGAGAAGTGTTCTCAATATAGAGAGGTGTTTATCAAGATAGAGAAGTGTTTCTCAAGATAGAGAAATGTTTATCAAGATAGAGAAGTGTTTCTCAAGATAGAGAAGTGTGTATCAATATAGAGAAGTGATTCTCAAGATAGTGAAGTGTTCCTCAAGATAGTGCAGTGTTCCTCAAGATAGAGAAGTGTTTCTCAAGATCTCAAGATAGATTAGTGTTTCTCAAGATTGAGAAGTGTTTATCAAGATAGAGAAGTGTTTCTCAAGATCTGTTTATCAAGATAGAGAAGTGTTTCTCAAGATAGAGAAGTGTTTAACCAAGATAGTGACATGTTTATCAAGATAGAGAAGTGTTTCTCAAGATAGAGAAATGTTTCGCAAGATAGAGAAATGTTGTTCAAGATTGAGAGGTGTTTATCAAAATAGAGAAGTGTTTATCAAGATAGAGAATTGTATCTCAATATCTGTTTATCAAGATAGAGAAGTGTTTCTCAAGATAGAGAGGTGTTTCTCAATATAGAGAAGTGGTTCTCAAAATAGAGAAGTGTTTCTCAAGATAGGGACGTGTTTATCAAGATAGAGAATTGTTTATCAAGATAGAGAAGTGTTCTCAAGAGGATGAAATGTGTATTAATATAGAGAAGTGTTTTTCAAGATAGAGAAGTGTTTATCAAGATAGATAAGTTGTTCTCACGATAGAGAAGTGTTTCTCAAGATCTCAAGATTGAGAAGTTTTTCTCAAAAAGAGAAGTCGTTATCAAGATAGAGAAGTGTTTCTCAGAATAGAGAAGTGCTTCTCAATATCTCAAGATAGAGAAGTGTTTCTCAAGATAGGGACGTGTTTATCAACATAGAGACGTGTTTATCAAGATAGAGAAGTGTTTCTCAAGATATTTGTCAAGATATAGAAGTGCATATCAGGATAGAGGAGTGTTTATCAAGGTAGTGAAGTGTTTTTCAAGATAGAGAAGTGTTTCTCAAAATAGAGAAGTGTTTATCAAGATAGAGAGGTCTTTATCAAGATAGTGAAGTGTTTCTCAAGATAGTGACGTGTTTATTAACACAGAGTAGTGTTTCTCAAGATCTGTTTATCAAGATAGAGAAGTGTTTCTCAAGATAGAGAAATGTTTATCAAGATAGAGAAGTGTTTATCAAGATAGAGAAGTGTGTATCAAGATAGAGAAGTGTTTTTCTCAAGATTGAGAAGTGTTTCTCAAGTTAGAGTAGTGTTTATCAAGATAGAGAAGTGTTTCTCAAGATAGTGAAGTGTTTCTCAAGATAGGGACATGTTTATCAACACAGAGAAGTGTTTCTCAAGATCTGTTTTTCAAGATAGAGTAGTGTTTCTCAAGATAGAGAAATGTTTCTCAACATAGAGAAATGTTTCTCAAGAATGAGAAAAGTTTATCAAGATAGAGAAGTGTTTATCAAGATAGAGAGGTCTTTATCAAGATAGAGAAGTGTTTCTCAAGATAGAGAAGTGTTTATCAAGATAGAGAAGTTTTTATCAAGATCTGTTTATCAAGATAGAGAAGTGCTTCTCAAGATAGAGAAGTGTTCTCAATATAGAGAAGTGTTTATCAAGATAGAGAAGTGTTTCTCAAGATAGAGAAGTGTTTATCAAGATAGAGAAGTGTTTCTCAAGATAGAGAAGTGTTTATCAAGATAGAGAAGTGTTTATCAAGATAGTGAAGTGTTTATGAAGATATAGAATTGTTGCTCAAGATAAATAAGTGTTTCTCAAGATATAGAAGTGTTTATCAAAATAGAGGAGGGTTTATCAAGGTAGTGAAGTGTTTATCAAGATAAAGAAGTGTTTATCAAGATAGTGAAGTGTTTCTCGAGATAGGGATGTGTTTATAAACACAGAGAAGTGTTTCTCAAGATCTGTTTATCAAGATAAAGAAGTGTTTCTGAAGATAGAGACATGTTTCGCAAGATAGCGAAATGTTGCTCAAGAATGAGAGGTGTTTATCAAGATAGAGAAGTGTTTATCAAGATAAAGAAGTGTTTTTCAAGATAGAGTAGTGTTTATCAAGAAAGAGATGTGTTTCTCAAGATAGAGAAGTGTTTCACAAGATAGTGAAGTGTTTCTCAAGATAGAGAAGTGGTTCTCAAGATCTCAAGATAGAGAAGTGATTCTCAAGATTGAGAAGTGTTTATCAAGATAGAGAAGTGTTTCTCAATATAGAGAAGTGTTTCTCAAGATAGTGAAATGGTTTTCAAGATTGAGAAGTGTTCATACAGATAGGGAAGTATTAATCAAGATAGAGAATTGTTTATCAAGATAGAGAAGTGCTTATCAAGATAGAGACGTGTTTCTCAAGATAGAGAAGTGTTTATCAAGATAGAGAAGTCTTTATCAAGATAGTGAAGAGTTTATCAAGATAGAGAAGTGTTTATCAAGATAGTGAAGTGTTTCTCAAGATATGGACGTGTTTATCAAGATAGAAGTGGTTATCATGATAGAGAAGTGTTTCTCTAGATAGAGAAGTGTTTATCAAGATAGAGAAGTGTTTCTCAAGATCTGTTTCTCAAGATAGAGAAGTGCTTATCAAGATAGAGAAGTGTTTATCTCAAGATAGAAAAGTTTTTCTCAAGATCTCAAGATAGAAAAGTGATTTTCAAGATTGAGAAGTGTTTATCAAGATAGAGAAGTGTTTCTCAAGATAGAGAAATGGTTTTCAAGATTGAGAAGTGGTTCTCAAGATAGAGACGTGGTTCTCAAGAAGGGACGTGTTTATCAAGATAGAGAAGCGTTTTTCAAGATAGAGAAGTGTTAATCAATATCTCAAGATTGAGAGGTTTTTCTCAAGAAGAGAATTCTTTATCAAGATAGAGAAGTGTTTCTCAAGATCTCAAGATAGAAAAGTGTTTCTCAAGATTGAGAAGTGTTTATCAAGATAGAGAAGTGTTTTTCAAGATATGTTTATCAAGATAGAGAAGGGTTTCTCAAGATAGAGAAGTCTTTCTCGTGAATGAGAAATGTTTATCAAGATAGAGAATTGTTTATCAAGATTGAGAAGTCTTTATCAAGAACGAGAAATGTTTATCAAGATAGAGAAGTGTTTATCAAGATAGAGAAGTCTTTATCAAGATAGTGAAGTGTTTCTCAAGATATGGACTTGTTTATCAACATAGAGACGTGTTTCTCAAGATAGAGAAGTGTTCTCAATATAGAGACGTGGTTCTCAAAATAGAGAAGTGTTTCTCAAGAAGGGACGTGTTTATCAAGATAGAGAGGTGTTTCTCAAGATAGAGAAGTATACTCAAGATGGTGAAATGTTTATTAATATAAAGAAGTGTTTTTCAAGATAGAGAAGTGTTAATCAAGATCTCAAGATTGAGAGGTTTTTCTCAAGAAGAGAATTCTTTATCAAGATAGAGATGTGTTTCTCAAAATAGAGAAATGTTTCTCAAGATCTCAAGATAGAAAAGTGTTTATCAAGATAGGGACGTGTTTATCAACACAGAGAAGTGTTTCTCAAGATCAGTTTATCAAGATAGAGAAGGGTTTCTCAAGATAGAGAAATGTTTCTCAAGAATGAGAAATGTTTATGAAGATAGAGAAATGATTATCAAGATAGAGAAGTCTTTCTCAAGAATGAGAAATGTTTATCAAGATAGAGAATTGTTTATCAAGATTGAGAAGTCTTTATCAAGAACGAGAAAAATTTATCAAGATAGAGAAGTCTTTATCAAGATAGTGAAGTGTTTCTCAAGATAGAGAAGTGTTCTCAAGATGGTGAAATGTTTATTAATATAGAGAAGTGTTTTTCAAGATAGAGAAGTGTTTATCAAGATAGAGAAGTGGATCTCAAGATAGAGAAGTGTTTCTCAAGATCTTCAGATTGAAAAGTTTGTCTCAAAATAGTGAAGTGTTTCTCAAGATATGGACGTGTTTATCAACATAGAGACGTGTTTGTCAAGATAGAGAAGTGTTTATCAAGATAGAGAAGTGGTTCTCAAGATAGAGAAGTGTTTCTCAAGATCTCCAGATTGAAAAGTTGTTCTCAAAAAGTGAAGTCTTTATCAAGATAGAGAAGTGTTTATCAAAATAGAGAAGTGTTTCTCAAGATCTCAAGATAGAGAAGTGTTTCTCAAGATTGAGAAGTGTTTATCAAGATAGAGAAGTGTTTCTCAAGATCTGTTTATCAAGATAGAGAAGTGTTTCCCAAGACAGAGAAGTGTTTAACCAAGATAGTGACATGTGTATCAAGATAGAGAATTGTTTATCAAGATAGAGAAATGTTTCTCAAGATCTGTATATCAAGATAGAGAAGAGTTTCTCAAGATAGAGAGGTGTTTAACCAAGATAGTGACATGTTTATCAAGATAGAGAAGTGTTTCTCAAGATAGAGAAATGGTTTTCAAGATAGAGAGGTGTTTATACAGATAGGGAAGTATTAATCAAGATATATCAGTGTTTATCAAGATATAGAAGTGTTTGTCAAGAGAGAGGAGTGTTTATCAAGGTAGTGAAGTGTTTTTCAAGATAGAGAGGTGTTTCTCAAGATAGAGAAGTGTTTATCAGGATATAGAGGTGTTTATCAAGATATTGAAGTGTTTCTCAAGATAGGGACGTTTTTATCAACACAGAGAAGTGTTTCTCAACATCTGTTTATCAAGATAGAGAAGTTTTTCTCAAGATAGAGAAATGTTTCTCAAGATAGAGAAATGTTGCTCAAGAATGAGAAGTGTTTATCAAGATAGAGAAGTGTTTATCAACATAGAGAAGTGTTTATCAACATAGAGAAGTGTTTATCACAAGATTGTGATGTGCTTCTTAAGTTAGAGTGGTGTTTATCAAGATAGAGAAGTGTTTCTCAAGATAGTGAAGTGTTACTCAAGATAGGGACATGTTTTTCAACACAGAGAAGTGTTTCTCAAGATCTGTTTATCAAGATAGAGAAGTATTTCTCAAGATAGAGTAATGTTTCTCAAGATAGAGAAATGTTGCTCAAGAATGAGAAATGTTTATCAAGATAGAGAAGTGTTTATCAAGATAGAGAAGTCTTTATCAAGATAGAGAAGTGTTTCTCAAGATAGAGAAGTGTTTATCAAGATAGAGAGGTTTTTATCAAGATAGTGAATTGTTTCTCAAGATATGGACGTGTTTATCAAGATAGAGAAGTGTTTCTCAAGATAGAGGAGTGTTTCTCAAGATATAGAAGTGTTTATCAAGATAGAGGAGTGTTTATCAAGATAGAGAAGTGTTTCTCAAGATCTCAAGATAGAAAAGTGTTTCTCAAGATTGAGAAGTGTTTATCAAGATAGAGAAGTGTTTTTCAAGATCTGTTTATCACGATAGAGAAGTGTTTCCCAAGATGGAGAAGTGTTTATCAAGATAGAGGGTGTTTATCAAGATAGAGAAGTTTTTCTCAAGATCTCAAGATAGAAAAGTGTTTCTCAAGATTGAGAAGTGTTTATCAAGATAGAGAAGTGTTTTTCAAGATATGTTTATCAAGATAGAGAAGTGTTTCCCAAGATAGAGAAGTATTTAACCAAGATAGTGACATGTTTATCAAGATAGAGAAGTGTTTATCAAGACAGTGAAGTGTTTATCAAGAAAGTGAAGTGTTTCTCAAGATAGTGACGTGTTTATCAACACAGAGCAGTGTTTCTCAAGATCTGTTTATCAAGATAGAGAAGTGTTTCTCAAGATAGAGAAATGTTTCTCAAGATAGAGAGGTGTTTATCAAGATAGATAAATCTTTATCAAGATAGAAAAGTGTTTCTCAAGATTGAGAAGTGTTTATCAAGATAGACAAGTGTTTCTCAAGATAGAGAAGTTTTTCTCAAGATCTCAAGATAGATTAGTGTTTCTCAAGATTGAGAAGTGTTTATCAAGATAGAGAAGTGTTTCTCAAGGTACTGAAGTGTTTATCAAGATAGAGACGTGTTTATCAATATAGAGAAGTGTTTCTCAAGATATTTCTCAAGATAGAGAAGTGATTATCATGATAGAGAAGTGTTTCTCAAGATAGAGAAGTGTTTCTCAAGATATAGAAGTGTTTGTCAAGATAGAGAAGTGTTTATCAACATAGAGAAGTGTTTATCTCAAGATTGAGATGTGCTTCTTAAGTTAGAGTGGTGTTTATCAAGATAGAGAAGTGTTTCTCAAGATAGTGAAGTGTTTCTCAAGATATAGAAGTGTTTGTCAAGATAGAGAAGTGTTTGTCAACATAGAGAAGTGTTTATCTCAAGATTGAGATGTGCTTCTTAAGTTAGAGTGGTGTTTATCAATATAGAGAAGTGTTTCTCAAGATATTTCTCAAGATAGAGAAGTGTTTATCATGATAGAGAAGTGTTTCTCAAGATAGAGAAGTGTTTCTCAAGATATAGAAGTGTTTGTCAAGAGAGATGAGTGTTTATCAAGGTAGTGAAGTGTTTTTCAAGATAGAGAAGTGTTTCTCAAGATAGAGAAGTGTTTCTCAAGATATAGAAGTGTTTATCAAGATAGAGGAGTGTTTCTCAAGATAGAGGAGTGTTTCTCAAGATATAGAAGTGTTTATCAAGATAGAGGAGTGTTTATCAAGATAGAGAAGTGTTTCTCAAGATCTCTTGATAGAAAAGTGTTTCTCAAGATTGAGAAGTGTTTATCAAGATAGAGAAGTGTTTTTCAAGATCTGTTTATCACGATAGAGAAGTGTTTCTCAAGATAGAGAAGTGTTTATCAAGATAGAGGGTGTTTATCAAGTTAGAGAAGTGTTTCTCAAGATCTCAAGATAGAAAAGTGTTTCTCAAGATTGAGAAGTGTTTATCAAGATAGAGAAGTGTTTTTCAAGATATGTTTATCAAGATAGAGAAGTGTTTCCCAAGATAGAGAAGTATTTAACCAAGATAGTGACATGTTTATCAAGATAGAGAAGTGTTTATCAAGATAGTGAAGTGTTTATCAAGATAGTGAAGTGTTTCTCAAGATAGTGACGTGTTTATCAACACAGAGCAGTGTTTCTCAAGATCTGTTTATCAAGATACAGAAGTGTTTCTCAAGATAGAGAAATGTTTCTCAAGATAGAGAAGTGTTTATCAAGATAGAGAAGTCTTTATTAAGATAGAAAAGTGTTTCTCAAGGTAGTGAAGTGTTTATCAATATAGAGAAGTGTTTCGCAAGATATTTCTCAAGATAGAGAAGTGTTTATCATGATAGATAAGTGTTTCTCAAGATATAGAAGTGTTTCTCAAGATAGTGAAATGGTTTTCAAGATTGAGAAGTGTTTATACAGATAGGGAAGTTTTAATCAAGATAGAGAAGTGTTTATCAAGATAGAGAAGGGCTTATCAAGATAGAGACGTGTTTCTCAAGATAGAGAAGTGTTTCTCAAGATAGAGAAGTGTTTCTCAAGATAGAGAAGTGTTTTTCAAGATAGAGAAGTGTTACTCAAGATAGAGAAGTGTTTATCAAGATAGAGAGGTTTTTATCAAGATAGTGAATTGTTTCTCAAGATATGGACGTGTTTATCAAGATAGAGAAGTGTTTCTCAAGATAGAGGAGTGTTTCTCAAAATATAGAAGTGTTTATCAAGATAGAGAAGTGTTTCTCAAGATCTCAAGATAGAAAAGTGTTTCTCAAGATTGAGAAGTGTTTATCAAGATAGAGAAGTGTTTTTCAAGATCTGTTTATCACGATAGAGAAGTGTTTCTCAAGATAGAGAAGTGTTTATCAAGATAGAGGGTGTTTATCAAGTTAGAGAAGTGTTTCTCAAGATCTCAAGATAGAAAAGTGTTTCTCAAGATTGAGAAGTGTTTATCAAGATAGAGAAGTGTTTTTCAAGATATGTTTATCAAGATAGAGAAGTGTTTCCCAAGATAGAGAAGTATTTAACCAAGATAGTGACATGTTTATCAAGATAGAGAAGTGTTTATCAAGATAGTGAAGTGTTTATCAAGATAGTGAAGTGTTTCTCAAGATAGTGACGTGTTTATCAACACAGAGCAGTGTTTCTCAAGATCTGTTTATCAAGATACAGAAGTGTTTCTCAAGATAGAGAAATGTTTCTCAAGATAGAGAAGTGTTTATCAAGATAGAGAAGTCTTTATCAAGATAGAAAAGTGTTTCTCAAGGTAGTGAAGTGTTTATCAATATAGAGAAGTGTTTCGCAAGATATTTCTCAAGATAGAGAAGTGTTTATCATGATAGATAAGTGTTTCTCAAGATATAGAAGTGTTTCTCAAGATAGTGAAATGGTTTTCAAGATTGAGAAGTGTTTATACAGATAGGGAAGTTTTAATCAAGATAGAGAAGTGTTTATCAAGATAGAGAAGGGCTTATCAAGATAGAGACGTGTTTCTCAAGATAGAGAAGTGTTTCTCAAGATAGAGAAGTGTTTCTCAAGATAGAGAAGTGTTTTTCAAGATAGAGAAGTGTTACTCAAGATAGAGAAGTGTATCGAGATAGAGAGGTGTTACTCAAGATAGAGAAGTGCTTCTCAAGATAGAGAAGTAGTTCTCAAAATAGAGAAGTGTTTCTCAAGAAGGGACGTGTTTATCAAGATAGAGAAGTGTTTCTCAAGATAGAGAGGTGTTCTCAAGATGGTGAAATGTTTATTAATATAGAGAAGTGTTTCTCAAAATAGAGAAGTGTTTCTCAAGATCTCAAGATAGAGAAGTGTTTCTCAAGATAGGGACGTGTTTATCAACATAGAGACGTGTTTATCAAGATAGAGAAGTGTTTCTCAAGATATTTCTCAAGAAAGGGAAGTGTTTATCATGATAGAGATGTGTTTCTCAAGATAGAGAATTGTTTCTCAAGATAGAGAAATGGTTTTCAAGATTGAGAAGTGTTTATACAGATAGGGAAGTATTAATCAAGATGGAGAAGTGTTTATCAAGATATAGAAGTGTTTATCAAGATAGAGGAGTGTTTATCAAGATAGAGAAGTGTTTCTCAAGATCTCCAGATTGAAATGTTTTTCTCAAACAGAGAAGTCTTTATCAAGATAGAAAAGTATTTCTCAAAATAGAGAAGTTTTTCTCAAGATCTCAAGATAGTGACATGTTTATCAAGATAGAGAAATGTTTATCAAGATAGTGAAGTGTTTCTTAAAATATGGACGTGTTTATCAACACAGAGTAGTGTTTCTCAAGATCTGTTTATCAAGATACAGAAGTGTTTCTCAAGATAGAGAAATGTTTCTGAAGATAGAGAAGTGTTTATCAAGATAGAGAAGTCTTTATCAAGATAGAAAAGTGTTTTTCAAGATTGAGAAGTGTTTATCAAGATAGAGAGGTGTTTCTCAAGATAGAGAAGTGTTTCTCAAGATCTCAAGATAGATTAGTGTTTCTCAAGATTGAGAAGTGTTTCTCAAAATAGAGAAGTGTTTCTCAAGATCTCAAGATAGAGAAGTGTTTCTCAAGATAGGGACGTGTTTATCAACATAGAGACGTGTTTATCAAGATAGAGAAGTGTTTCTCAAGATATTTCTCAAGAAAGGGAAGTGTTTATCATGATAGAGATGTGTTTCTCAAGATAGAGAATTGTTTCTCAAGATAGAGAAATGGTTTTCAAGATTGAGAAGTGTTTATACAGATAGGGAAGTATTAATCAAGATGGAGAAGTGTTTATCAAGATATAGAGGTGTTTATCAAGATAGAGGAGTGTTTATCAAGATAGAGAAGTGTTTCTCAAGATCTCCAGATTGAAATGTTTTTCTCAAACAGAGAAGTCTTTATCAAGATAGAAAAGTATTTCTCAAAATAGAGAAGTTTTTCTCAAGATCTCAAGATAGAAAAGTGTTTCTCAAGATTGAGAAGTGTTTATCAAGATAGAGAAGTGTATTTCAATATCTGTTTATCAAGATAGAGAAGTATTTCCCAAGATAGAGAAGTGTTTAGCCAAGATAGTGACATGTTTATCAAGATAGAGAAATGTTTATCAAGATAGTGAAGTGTTTCTTAAAATATGGACGTGTTTATCAACACAGAGTAGTGTTTCTCAAGATCTGTTTATCAAGATACAGAAGTGTTTCTCAAGATAGAGAAATGTTTCTGAAGATAGAGAAGTGTTTATCAAGATAGAGAAGTCTTTATCAAGATAGAAAAGTGTTTTTCAAGATTGAGAAGTGTTTATCAAGATAGAGAGGTGTTTCTCAAGATAGAGAAGTGTTTCTCAAGATAGATTAGTGTTTCTCAAGATTGAGAAGTGTTTATCAAGATAGAGAAGTGTTTCTTAAGGTAGTGAAGTGTTTATCAAGATGGAGACGTGTTTATCAATATAGAGAAGTGTTTCTCAAGATATTTCTCAAGATAGAGAAGTGTTTATTATGATAGAGAAGTGTTTCTCAAGATAGAGAAGTGTTTCTCAAGATCTCCAGATTGAAATATTTTTCTCAAAAAGAGAAGTCTCTATCAAGATAGAGAAGTCTTTATCAAGATAGAAAAGTGTTTTTCAAGATTGAGAAGTGTTTATCAATATAGAGAAGTGTTTCTCAAGATCTCAAGATAGATTAGTGTTTATCAAGATTGAGAAGTGTTTATCAATATAGAGAAGTGTTTCTCAAGATAGAGAAGTGTTTATCAAGATAGAGAAGTGTTTATCAAGATAGAGAAGTGCTTATCAAGATAGAGATGTGCTTATCAAAATAGAGATGTATTTCTCAAGATAGAGAAGTGTTTCTCAAGATAGAGAAGTGTTTCTCAAGATAGAGAAGTGTTTTTCAAGATAGAGAAGTGTTACTCAAGATAGAGAAGTATATCAAGATAGAGAGGTGTTTCTCACGATAGAGAAGTGTTTCTCAAGATAGAGAAGTGGTTCTCAAAATAGAGAAGTGTTTCTCAAGAAGGGACGTGCTTATCAAGATAAAGAAGTGTCTCTCAAGATATAGAAGTGTTCTCAAGATTGTGAAATGTTTATTAATATAGAGAAGTGTTTTTCAAGATAGAGAAGTGTTTATCATGATATAAAAATGGTTCTCACGATAGAGAAGTGTTTCTCAAGATCTCAAGATTGAGAAGTTTTTCTCAAAAAGAGAATTCTTTATCAAGATAGGGACGTGTTTATCAAGATAGAGAAGTGTTTCTCAAAATAGAGAAGTGTTTCTCAAGATCTCAAGATAGAGAAGTGTTTCTCAAGATAGGGACGTGTTTATCAACATAGAGACGTGTTTATCAAGATAGAGAAGTGTTCTCAAGATATTTCTCAAGATAGAGAAGTGTTTATCATGATAGAGAAGTGTTTCTGAAGATAGAGAAGTGTTTCTCAAGATAGAGAAATGGTTTTCAAGATTGAGAAGTGTTTATACAGATAGGGAAGTATTAATCAAGATATAGAAGTGTTTATCAAGATAGAGTTGTGTTTCTCAAGATAGAGAAGTTGTTCTCAAGATAGAGAGGTATATGAAAATAGAGAGGTGTTTCTCAAGATAGAGAAGTGTTTCTCAAGATCTCCAGATTGAAAAGTTGTTCTCAAAATGTGAAGTCTTTATCAAGATAGAGAAATGTGTCTCAAGATAGAGAAGTGTTTAATAAGATAGAGAAGTGTTTAATAAGATAGCGAATTGTTGCTCAAGATAAAGAAGTGTTTATCAAGAGAGAGGAGTATTTATCAAGGTAGTGAAGTGTTTCTCAAGATAGGGACGTGTTTATCAACATAGAGACGTGTTTATCAAGATAGAGAAGTGTTTATACAGATGTAGAAGTGTTTATCAAGATAGAGACGTGTTTATCAATATAGAGAAGTGTTTCTCAAGATATTTCTCAAGATAGAGAAGTGTTTATTATGATAGATAAGTGTTTCTCAAGATAGAGAAGTGTTTCTCAAGATCTCCAGATTGAAATATTTTTCTCAAAAAGAGAAGTCTTTATCAAGATAGAGAAGTCTTTATCAAGATAGAAAAGTGTTTTTCAAGATTGAGAAGTGTTTCTCAAGATAGAGAAGTGTTTCTCAAGATCTCAAGATAGATTAGTGTTTCTCAAGATTGAGAAGTGTTTATCAATATAGAGAAGTGTTTCTCAAGATATTTCTCAAGATAGAGAAGTGTTTATCAAGATAGAGAAGTGTTTATCAAGATAGAGAAGTGCTTATCAAGATAGAGATGTGCTTATCAAAATAGAGATGTATTTCTCAAGATAGAGAAGTGTTTCTCAAGATAGAGAAGTGTTTCTCAAGATAGAGAAGTGTTTTTCAAGATAGAGAAGTGTTACTCAAGATAGAGAAGTATATCAAGATAGAGAGGTGTTTCTCACGATAGAGAAGTGTTTCTCAAGATAGAGAAGTGGTTCTCAAAATAGAGAAGTGTTTCTCAAGAAGGGGCGTGCTTATCAAGATAAAGAAGTGTCTCTCAAGATATAGAAGTGTTCTCAAGATTGTGAAATGTTTATTAATATAGAGAAGTGTTTTTCAAGATAGAGAAGTGTTTATCATGATATAAAAATGGTTCTCACGATAGAGAAGTGTTTCTCAAGATCTCAAGATTGAGAAGTTTTTCTCAAAAAGAGAATTCTTTATCAAGATAGGGACGTGTTTATCAAGATAGAGAAGTGTTTCTCAAAATAGAGAAGTGTTTCTCAAGATCTCAAGATCTCAAGATAGAGAAGTGTTTCTCAAGATAGGGACGTTTTATCAACATAGAGACGTGTTTATCAAGATAGAGAAGTGTTCTCAAGATATTTCTCAAGATAGAGAAGTGTTTATCATGATAGAGAAGTGTTTCTGAAGATAGAGAAGTGTTTCTCAAGATAGATAAATGGTTTTCAAGATTGAGAAGTGTTTATACAGATAGGGAAGTATTAATCAAGATATAGAAGTGTTTATCAAGATAGAGTTGTGTTTCTCAAGATAGAGAAGTTGTTCTCAAGATAGAGAAGTATATGAAAATAGAGAGGTGTTTCTCAAGATAGAGAAGTGTTTCTCAAGATAGAGAAGTGGTTCTCAAAATAGAGAAGTGTTTCTCAAGAAGGGACGTGTTTATCAAGATAGAGAAGTGTTTCTCAAGATAGAGAAGTGTTCTCAAGATGGTGAAATGTTTATTAAAATAGAGAAATGTTTTTCAAGATAGAGAAGTGTTTATCATGATATAAAAATGGTTCTCACGATAGAGAAGTGTTTCTCAAGTTCTCAAGATTGAGAAGTTTTTCTCAAAAAGAGAATTATGTATCAAGATAGGGACGTGTTTATCAAGATAGAGAAGTGTTTCTCAAAATAGAGAAGTGTTTCTCAAGATCTCAAGATAGAGAAGTGTTTCTCAAGATAGGGACGTGTTTATCAACATAGAGACGTGTTTATCAAGATAGAGAAGTGTTTCTCAAGATATTTCTCAAGATAGAGAAGTGTTTATCATGATAGAGAAGTATTTCTCAAGATTGAGAAGTGTTTCTCAAGATAGAGAAATGATTTTCAAGATTGCGATGTGTTTATACAGATAGGGAAGTATTAATCAATATAGAGAAGTGTTTATCAAGATAGAGAAGTGTTTCTCAAGATAGAGAGGTGTTACTCAAGATAGACACGTGTATCAAGATAGAGAAGTGTTTCTCAAAATAGAGAAGTGTTTCACAAGATAAAGAAGTGTTTCTCAAGATTGAGAAGTGTTTATCAAGATCTCAAGATTGAGAAGTGTTTATCAAGATAGAGAAATGTTTCTCAAGATAGAGTAGTTTTTATAAATATAGAGAAGTGTTTCTCGAGATATGGACGTGTTTATCAAGATAGAGAAGTGTTTCTCAAGATAGAGAAGTGTTTCTCGAGATAGGGACGTGTTTATCAAGATAGAGAAGTGTTTCTCAATATAGAGAAATGTGTCTCAAGATAGAGAAGTGTTTAATAAGATAGAAAAGTGTTTAATAAGATAGCGAATTGTTGCTCAAGATAAAGAAGTGTTTATCAAGATAGAGGAGTGTTTATCAAGATAGTGAAGTGGTTCTCAAGAGAGAGAAGTGTTTCTGAAGATCTCAAGATTGAAAAGTTTTTCTCAAAAAGTGAAGTCTTTATTAAGATTAAGAAGTGTTTCTTAAAATAGAGAAGTGTTTCTCAAGATCTCAAGAAAGAGAAGTGTTTCTCAAGATTGAGAATTGTTTATCAAGATAGAGAAATGTTTTTCAAGATCTGTTTATCAAGATAGATAAGTGTTTCTCAAGATAGAGAAGTGTTTAACCAAGATAATGACATGTTTATCAAGATAGAGAATTCTTTATCAAGATAGAGAAGTGTTTCTCAAAATAGAGAAGTGTTTCTCAAGATTGAGAAGTGTTTATCAAGATAGAGATGTGTTTTTCAAGATCTGTTTATCAAGATAGAGAAGTGTTTCTCAAGATAGAGAAGTGTTTAACCAAGATAGTGACATGTTTACCAAGATAGAGAAGTGTTTCTCAAGATAGAGAAATGTTTCGCAAGATAGAGAAATGTTGCTCAAGATAGAGAATTGTTTATCAAGATATGGAAGTGTTTATCAAGATAGAGTAGTGTTTATGAAGAAAGAGAAGTGTTTCTCAAGATAGAGAAGTGTTTCAGAAGTTAGTGAAGTGTTCCTCAAGATAGAGAAGTGTTTCTCAAGATCTCAAGATAGAGAAATGATTCTCAAGATTGAGAAGTGTTTATCAAGATAGAGAAGTGTTTCTCAAGATAGAGAAATGGTTTTCAAGATTGAGAAGTGTTTATACAGATAGGGAAGTATTAATCAAGATAGAGAAGTGTTTATGAAGATAGAGAGGTGCTTATCAAGATAGAGAAGTGTTTCTCAAGATAGAGAAGTGTTTATCAAGATACAGAAGTGTTTATCAAGATAGTGAAGTGTTTCTCAAGATATGGACGTGATTATCAACATAGAGACCTGTTTATCAAGATAGAGAAGTGTTTATCAAGATAGAGAAGTGGTTCTCAGGATAGAGAAGTGTTTCTCAAGATCTCCAGATTGAAAAGTTGTTCTCAAAATGTGAAGTCTTTATCAAGATAGAGAAATGTGTCTCAAGATAGAGAAGTGTTTAATAAGATAGAGAAGTGTTTAATAAGATAGCGAATTGTTGCTCAAGATAAAGAAGTGTTTATCAAGAGAGAGGAGTATTTATACAGATGTAGAAGTGTTTATAAAGATAGTGAAGTGTTTCTCAAGATAGGGACGTATTTATCAACATAGAGACGTGTTTATCAAGATAGAGAAGTGTTTATACAGATGTAGAAGTGTTTATAAAGATAGAGAAGTGTTTATCAAGATAGAGAAGTGTTTCTCAAGATCTCAATATAGAGAAGTGTTTCTCCAGATTGAGAAGTGTTTTTCAAGATCTGTTTATCAAGATAGAGAAGTGTTTCTCAAGATAGAAAAGTGTTTAACCAAGATAGTGACATGTTTATCAAGATAGAGAAGTGTTTCTCAAGATAGAGAAATGTTTCTCAAGATAGGGACGTGTTTATCAACATAGAGACGTTGTTCCTCAAGATAGAGAAGTGTTTCTCAAGATAGGGACGTGTTTATCAACATAGAGACGTCTTCCTCAAAATAGAGAAGTGTTTCTCGAGATAGGGACGTGTTTATCAAGATAGAGAAGTGTTTCTCAAGAAAGAGAAATATGTCTC
The DNA here is from genome assembly GCA_014843695.1 of Archivesica marissinica. Taxonomy (NCBI): domain Eukaryota; kingdom Metazoa; phylum Mollusca; class Bivalvia; order Venerida; family Vesicomyidae; genus Archivesica; species Archivesica marissinica. Next base: position 36,227,509 of record CM026404.1, on the reverse strand, counting down.
AAGATAGAGAAGTGTTTAATAAGATAGTGAAGTGTTTGGTAAGATAGAGAATTGTTGCTCAAGATAAAAAGGTGTTTATCAAGATAGAGGAGTGTTTATCAAGGTAGTGAAGTGTTTCTCATGATTGAGAGGTGTTTCTCAAGGTAGAGAGTTGTTTATCAAGATAGAGCTGTTTTTATCAAGATAGCGAAGTGTTTATCAAGTTAGAGGCATGTTTCTCAAGATAGAGAAGTGTTTCTCAAGATAGAGAAGTGTTTCTCAAGAAAGAGAAGTGTTTCTCAAGATAGAGAAATTGTTCTCAAAACAGAGAAGTGTTTATCAAGATAGTGAAGTGTTTCTCAAGATATGGACGTGATTATCAACATAGAGACCTGTTTATCAAGATAGAGAAGTGTTTATCAAGATAGAGAATTGGTCCTCAGGATAGAGAAGTGTTTCTCAAGATCTCCAGATTGAAAAGTTGTTCTCAAAATGTGAAGTCTTTATCAAGATAGAGAAATGTGTCTCAAGATAGAGAAGTGTTTAATAAGATAGAGAAGTGTTTAATAAGATAGCGAATTGTTGCTCAAGATAAAGAAGTGTTTATCAAGAGAGAGGAGTATTTATCAAGGTAGGGACGTGTTTATCAACATAGAGACGTGTTTATCAAGATAGAGAAGTGTTTATACAGATGTAGAAGTGTTTATAAAGATAGAGAAGTGTTTATCAAGATAGAGAAGTGTTTCTCAAGATCTCAAGATAGAGAAGTGTTTCTCCAGATTGAGAAGTGTTTATCAAGATAGAGAAGTGTTTTTCAAGATCTGTTTATCAAGATAGAGAAGTGTTTCTCAAGATAGAAAAGTGTTTCTCAAGATAGGGACGTGTTTATCAACATAGAGACGTTGTTCCTCAAGATAGGGAAGTGTTTCTCAAGATAGGGACGTGTTTATCAACATAGAGACGTGTTCCTCAAAATAGAGAAGTGTTTCTCGAGATAGGGACGTGTTTATCAAGATAGAGAAGTGTTTCTCAAGATAGAGAAATGTTTCTCAAGATAGAGAAGTGTTTCTCAAGATAGGGACGTGTTTATCAACATAGAGACGTTGTTTCTCAAGATAGAGAAGTGTTTCTCAAGATAGGGACGTGTTTATCAACATAGAGACGTGTTCCTCAAAATAGAGAAGTGTTTCTCGAGATAGGGACGTGTTTATCAAGATAGAGAAGTGTTTCTCAAGAAAGAGAAATATGTTTCAAGATAGAGAAGTGTTTAATAAGATAGAGAAGTGTTTAGTAAGATAGAGAATTGTTGCTCAAGATAAAGAGGTGTTTATCAAGATAGAGGAGTGTTTATCAAGGTAGTGAAGTGTTTCTCATGATTGAGAGGTGTTTCTCAAGGTAGAGAGTTGTTTATCAAGATAGAGCAGTTTTTATCAAGATAGTGAAGTGTTTCTCAAGAGAGGGACGTGTTTATCAACATGGAGACGTGTCTATCAAGATAGAGAAGTGTTTATACAGATATATAAGTGTTTATCAAAATAGAGAAGTGTTTATCAAGATAGCGAAGTGTTTATCAAGATAGATAGAGACATGTTTCTCAAGATAGAGAAGTGTTTCTCAAGATAGAGAAGTGTTTCTCAAGAAAGAGAAGTGTTTCTCAAGATAGAGAAATTGTTCTCAAAACAGAGAAGTGTTTATCAAGATAGTGAAGTGTTTCTCAAGATATGGACGTGATTATCAACATAGAGACCTGTTTATCAAGATAGAGAAGTGTTTATCAAGATAGAGAATTGGTTCTCAGGATAGAGAAGTGTTTCTCAAGATCTCCAGATTGAAAAGTTGTTCTCAAAATGTGAAGTCTTTATCAAGATAGAGAAATGTGTCTCAAGATAGAGAAGTGTTTAATAAGATAGAAAAGTGTTTACTAAGATAGCGAATTGTTGCTCAAGATAGAGAAATTGTTCTCAAAATAGAGAAGTGTTTCTCAAGAGGGGACGTGTTTATCAAGATAGAGAAGTGTTTCTCAAGATAGAGAAGTGTTTAACCAAGATAGTGACATGTTTATCAAGATAGAGAAGTGTTTATCAAGATAGTGAAGTGTTTATCAAGATAGAGAAGTGTTTCTCAAGATCTGTTTATCAAGATAGAGAAGTGTTTCTCAAGATAGGGAAGTGTTTAACCAAGATATTGACATGTTTATCAAATAGAGAAGTGTTTCTCAAGATAGAGAAATGTTTCGCAAGATAGAGAAATGTTGCTCAAGAATGAGAAGTGTTCCTCACGATAGAGAAGTGTTTCTCAAGATCTCAAGATAGAGAAGTGATTCTCAAGATTGAGAAGTGTTTATCAAGATAGAGAAGTGTTTCTCAAGATAGAGAAATGGTTTTCAAGATTGAGAAGTGTTTATCAAGATAGAGAAGTGCTTATCAAGATAGAGAAGTGTTTCTCAAGATAGAGAAGTGTTTTTCAATATAGAGAAGTCTTACTCAAGATAGAGAAGTGTATCAAGATAGAGAAGTGTTTCTCAAGATAGAGAAGTGATTCTCAAGATAGAGAAGTGGTTCTCAAAATAGAGAAGTGTTTCTCAAGAAGGGACGTGTTTATCAACATAGAGAAGTGTTTCTCAAGATAGAGAAGTATTCTCAAGATGGTGAAATGTTTATTAATATAGAGACGTATTTTTCAAGATAGAGAAATGTTGATCAAGATCTCAAGTTTGAGAAGTTTTTCTCAAAAAGAGACTTCTTTATCAAGATAGGGACGTGTTTATCAAGATAGAGACGTGTTTCTCAAAATAGAGAAGTGTTTCTCAAGATAGGGACGTGATTATCAACATAGAGATGTGTTTATCAAGATAGAGAAGTGTTTCTCAAGATATTTCTCAAGATAGAGAAGTGTTTATCATGATAGAAAAGTGTTTCTCAAGATAGAGAAGTGTTTCTCAAGATAGAGAAATGGTTTTCAAGATTGAGAAGTGTTTATACAGATAGGGTAGTATTAATCAAGATAGATCAGTGTTTATCAAGATATAGAAGTGTTTATCAAGATAGAGGAGTGTTTATCAAGGTAGTGAAGCGTTTTTCAAGATAGAGAAGTGTTTCTCAAGATAGAGAAGTGTTTATCAGGATATAGAAGTGTTTATCAAGATAATGAAGTGTTTCTCAAGATAGGGACGTGTTTATCAACACAGCGAAGTGTTTCTCAAGATCTGTTTATCAAGATAGAGAAGATTTTCTCAAGATAGAGAAATGTTTCTCAAGATAGAGAAATGTTGCTCAAGAATGAGAAGTGTTTATCAAGATAGAGAAGTGTTTAACCAAGATAGTGACATGTTTATCAAGATAGAGAAGTGTTTATCAAGATAGAGAAGTGATTCTCAAGATAGTGAAGTGTTTAACCAAGATAGTGACATGTTTATCAAGATAGAGAAGTGTTTATCAAGATAGAGAAGTGTTTATCAAGAGAGAGAAGTGTTTATCAAGATAGAGAAGTGTTTCTCAAGATAGAGAAATGTTTCTCAAGATAGAGAAGTGTTTATCAAGATAGAGAAGTGTTTCTCAAGATCTGTTTATCAAGATAGAGAAGTGTTTATCAAGATAGAGAAGTGTTTCTCAAGATCTGTTTATCAAGATAGAGAAGCGTTTCCCAAGATAGAGAAGTGTTTATCAAGATAGAGAAATGTTTATCAAGATAGAGAAGTGTTTATCAAGATAGAGAAGTGTTTATCAAGATAGAGAAGTGTTTCTCAAGATAGAGAAGTGTTTATCAAGATAGAGAAGTGTTTATCAAGATAGTGAAGTGTTTCTCAAGATAATGACGTGTTTATCAACACAGAGCAGTGTTTCTCAAGATCTGTTTATCAAGACAGAGAAGTGTTTCTCAAGATAGAGAAATGTTTCTCAAGATAGAGAAGTGTTTATCAAGATAGAGAAGTCTTTATCAAGATAGAAAAGTGTTGTCAAGATTGAGAAGTGTTTATCAAGATAGAGAAGTGTTTCTCAAGATAGAGAAGTCTTTATCAAGATAGAAAAGTGTTGTCAAGATTGAGAAGTGTTTATCAAGATAGAGAAGTGTTTATCAAGATAGTGAAGTGTTTCTCAAGATAGGGACGTGTTTATCAACACAGAGAAGTGTTTCTCAAGATAGGTTTATCAAGATAGAGAAGGGTTTCTCAAGATAGAGAAATGTTTCTCAAGAATGAGAAATGTTTATCAAGATAGAGAAATGATTATCAAGATAGAGAAGTCTTTATCAAGAATGAGAAATGTTTCTCAAGATAGGTTTATCAAGATAGAGAAGGGTTTCTCAAGATAGAGAAATGTTGCTCAAGAATGAGAAGTGTTTATCAAGATAGAGAAGTGTTTAACCAAGATAGTGACATGTTTATCAAGATAGAGAAGTGTTTATCAAGATAGAGAAGTGTTTCTCAAGATAGTGAAGTGTTTAACCAAGATAGTGACATGTTTATCAAGATAGAGAAGTGTTTATCAAGATAGAGAAGTGTTTATCAAGAGAGAGAAGTGTTTATCAAGATAGAGAAGTGTTTCTCAAGATAGAGAAGTGTTTATCAAGATAGAGAAGTGTTTCTCAAGATCTGTTTATCAAGATAGAGAAGTGTTTATCAAGATAGAGAAGTGTTTCTCAAGATCTGTTTATCAAGATAGAGAAGTGTTTATCAAGATAGAGAAATGTTTATCAAGATAGAGAAGTGTTTATCAAGATAGAGAAGTGTTTATCAAGATAGAGAAGTATTTCTCAAGATAGAGAAGTGTTTATCAAGATAGAGAAGTGTTTATCAAGATAGTGAAGTGTTTCTCAAGATAAGGACGTGTTTATCAACACAGAGCAGTGTTTCTCAAGATCTGTTTATCAAGACAGAGAAGTGTTTCTCAAGATAGAGAAATGTTTCTCAAGATAGAGAAGTGTTTATCAAGATAGAGAAGTCTTTATCAAGATAGAAAAGTGTTGTCAAGATTGAGAAGTGTTTATCAAGATAGAGAAGTGTTTCTCAAGATAGAGAAGTCTTTATCAAGATAGAAAAGTGTTGTCAAGATTGAGAAGTGTTTATCAAGATAGAGAAGTGTTTATCAAGATAGTGAAGTGTTTCTCAAGATAGGGACGTGTTTATCAACACAGAGAAGTGTTTCTCAAGATAGGTTTATCAAGATAGAGAAGGGTTTCTCAAGATAGAGAAATGTTTCTCAAGAATGAGAAATGTTTATCAAGATAGAGAAATGATTATCAAGATAGAGAAGTCTTTATCAAGAATGAGAAATGTTTATCAAGATAGTGAAGTGTTTATCAAGATAGAGAAGTCTTTATCAAGATAGTGAAGTGTTTCTCAAGATATGGACGTGTTTATCAACATAGAGACGTGTTTCTCAACATAGAGAAGTGTTTATCAAGATAGAGAAGTCTTTATCAAGATAGTGAAGTGTTTCTCAAGATATGGACGTGTTTATCAACATAGAGACGTGTTTCTCAACATAGAGAAGTGTTCTCAAGATGGTGAAATGTTTATTAATATAGAGAAGTGTTGTTCAAGATAGAGAAGTGTTTATCAAGATAGAGAAGTGGTTCTCAAGATAGAGAAGTGTTTCTCAAGATCTCCAGATTGAAAAGTTTTTCTCAAGATAGTGAAGTGGTCTCAAGATATGGACGTGTTTATCAACATAGAGACGTGTTTATCAAGATAGAGAAGTGGTTATCAAGATAGAGAAGTGTTTATCAAGATAGAGAAGTGTTTATCAAGATAGAGAAGTGGTTCTCAAGATAGAGAAGTGTTTATCAAGATAGAGAAGTGTTTATCAAGATAGTGAAGTGTTTCTCAAGATAAGGACGTGTTTATCAACACAGAGCAGTGTTTCTCAAGATCTGTTTATCAAGATAGAGAAGTGTTTCTCAAGATAGAGAAATGTTTCTCAAGATAGAGAAGTGTTTATCAAGATAGAAAAGTGTTGTCAAGATTGAGAAGTGTTTATCAAGATAGAGAAGTGTTTCTCAAGATACAGAAGTGTTTCTCAAGATAGAGAAGTCTTTATCAAGATAGAGAAGTGTTTATCAAGATAGAGAAGTGTTTATCAAGATAGTGAAGTGTTTCTCAAGATAGAGAAGTGTTTCTCAAGATACAGAAGTGTTTCTCAAGATAGAGAAGTCTTTATCAAGATAGAGAAGTGTTTATCAAGATAGAGAAGTGTTTATCAAGATAGTGAAGTGTTTCTCAAGATAGGGACGTGTTTATCCACACAGAGAAGTGTTTCTCAAGATAGGTTTATCAAGATAGAGAAGGGTTTCTCAAGATAGAGAAATGTTTCTCAAGAATGAGAAATGTTTATCAAGATAGAGAAATGATTATCAAGATAGAGAAGTCTTTATCAAGAATGAGAAATGTTTATCAAGATAGAGAAGTGTTTATCAAGATAGAGAAGTCTTTATCAAGATGGTGAAGTGTTTCTCAAGATATGGACGTGTTTATCAACATAGAGACGTGTTTCTCAACATAGAGAAGTGTTCTCAAGATGGTGAAATGTTTATTAATATAGAGAAGTGTTTTTCAAGATAGAGAAGTGTTTATCAAGATAGAGAAGTGGTTCTCAAGATAGAGAAGTGTTTCTCAAGATCTCCAGATTGAAAAGTTTTTCTCAAGATAGTGAAGTGTTTCTCAAGATATGGACGTGTTTATCAACATAGAGACGTGTTTATCAAGATAGAGAAGTGTTTATCAAGATAGAGAAGTGGTTCTCAAGATAGAGAAGTGTTTCTCAAGATCTCCAGATTGAAAAGTTTTTCTCAAAAAGAGAAGTCTTTATCACGATAGAGAAGTGTTTCTCAAAATAGTGAAGTATTTCTCAAGATCTCAAGATAGAGAAGTGTTTCGCAAGATTGAGAAGTGTTTATCAAGATAGAGAAGTGTATTTCAAGATCTGTTTATCAAGATAGAGAAGTGTTTCTCAAGATAGAGAAGTGTTTCTCAAAATAGTGAAGTGTTTCTCAAGATCTCAAGATAGAGAAGTGTTTCGCAAGATTGAGAAGTGTTTATCAAGATAGAGAAGTGTATTTCAAGATCTGTTTATCAAGATAGAGAAGTGTTTCTCAAGATAGAGAAGTTTTTAACCAAGATAAGAAGAGATAGAGAAGTGTTTCTCAAGATAGTGAAGTGTTTATCAGGATATAGAAGTGTTTATCAAGATAATGAAGTGTTTCTCAAGATAGGGACGTGATTATCAACACAGAGAAGTGTTTCTCAAGATCTGTTTATCAAGATAGAGAGGTTTTTCTCAAGATAGAGAAATGTTTCTCAAGATAGAGAAATGTTGCTCAAGAATGAGAAGTGTTTATCAAGATAGAGAAGTGTTTATCAAGATAGAGAAGTGTTTATCTCAAGATTGAGATGTGCTTCTCAAGTTAGAGTAGTGTTTATCAAGATAGAGAAGTGTTTCTTAAGATAGTGATGTGTTTAACCAAGATAGTGACATATTTATCAAGATAGAGAAGTGTTTATCAAGATAGAGAAGTGTTTATCAAGATAGAGAAGTGTTTATCAAGATAGAGAAGTGTTTCTAAAGATAGAGAAGTGTTTATCAAGATAGAGAAGTGTTTATCAAGATAGTGAAGTGTTTCTCAAGATAGGGACGTGTTTATCAACACAGAGCAGTGTTTCTCAAGATCTGTTTATCAAGATAGAGAAGTGTTTCTCAAGATAGAGAAATGTTTCTCAAGATAGAGAAGTGTTTATCAAGATAGAGAAGTCTTTATCAAGATGGAAAAGTGTATTTCAAGATCTGTTTATCAAAATAGAGAAGTGTTTCTCAAGAAAGAGAAGTGTTTAACCAAGATAGTGACATGTTTATCAAGATAGAGAAGTGTTTATCAAGATAGAGAAGTGTTTATCAAGATAGTGAATTGTTTCTCAAGATCTGTTGATCAAGATAGAGAAGTGTTTATCAAGATAGAGAAGTGTTTCTCAAGATCTGTTTATCAAGATAGAGAAGTGTTTATCAAGATAGAGAAGTGTTTCTCAAGATATGTTTATCATGATAGAGAAGTGTTTATCAAGATAGAGAAGTGTTTTTCAAGATAGAGAAATGTTTCGCAAGATAGAGAAATGTTGCTCAAGAATGAGAAGGGTTTATCAAGATAGAGAATTGTTTATCAAGATATAGAAGTGTTTATCAAGATAGAGTAGTTTTTATCAAGAAAGAGAAGTGTTTCTCAAGATAGAGAAGTGTTTCACAAGATAGTGAAGTGTTCCCCAAGATAGAGAAGTGTTTCTCAAGATCTCAAGATAGAGAAGTGATTCTCAAGATTGAGAAGTGTTTATCAAGATAGAGAAGTGTTTCTCAAGATAGAGAAATGGTTTTCAAGATTGAGAAGTGTTTATACAGATAGGGAAGTATTAATCAAGATAAAGAAGTGTTTATCAAGATAGAGAAGTGTTTATCTCAAGATTGAGATGTGCTTCTCAGGTTAGAGTAGTGTTTATCAAGATAGAGAAGTGTTTCTCAAGATAGTGAAGTGTTTCTCAAGATAGGGACATGTTTATCAACACAGAGAAGTGTTTCTCAAGATCTATTTATCAAGAATGAGAAATGTTTATCAAGATAGAGAAGTGTTAATCAAGATAGAGAAGTCTTTATCAAGATATAGAAGTGTTTCTCAAGATAGAGAAGTGTTAATCAAGATAGAGAAGTCTTTATCAAGATAGTGAATTGTTTCTCAAGATATGGACGTGTATATCAAGATAGAGAAGTGTTTCTCAAGATAGAGAAATGGTTTTCAGGATTGAGAAGTGTTTATACAGATAGGGAAGTATTAATCAAGATAGAGAAGTGTTTATCAAGATATAGAAGTGTTTATCAAGATAGAGGAGTGTTTATCAAGATAGAGACGTGTTTCTCAAGATCTCCAGATTGAAATGTGTTTCTCAAAAAGAGAAGTCTTTATCAAGATAGAGAAGTATTTCTCAAGATAGAGAAGTGTTTCTCAAGATCTCAAGATAGAAAAGTGTTTCTCAAGATTGAGAAGTGTTTATCAAGATTGAGAAGTGTTTTTCAAGATCTGTTTATCAAGATAGAGAAGTGTTTCACAAGATAGAGAAGTGTTTAACCAAGATAGTGACATGTTTATCAAGATAGAGAAGTGTTTATCAAGATAGAGAAGTGTTAATCAAGATATAGAAGTGTTTATCAAGATAGAGAAGTGTTTATCAAGATAGTGAAGTGTTTCTCAAGATAGGGACGTGTTTATCAACACAGAGCAGTGTTTCTCAAGATCTGTTTATCAAGATAGAGAAGTGTTTCTCAAGATATAGAAGTGTTTATCAAGATAGAGGAGTGTTTATCAAGATAGAGAAGTGTTTCTCAAGATCTCCAGATTGAAATGTTTTTCTCAAAAAGAGAAGTCTTTATCAAGATAGAGAGGTATTTCTCAAAATAGAGAAGTGTTTCTCAAGATCTCAAGATAGAAAAGTGTTTCTCAAGATTGAGAAGTGTTTATCAAGATAGAGAAGTGTTTTTCAAGATCTGTTTATCAAGATAGAGAAGTGTTTCCCAAGATAGAGAAGTGTTTAACCAAGATAGTGACATGTTTATCAAGATAGAGAAGTGTTTATCAAGATAGAGAAGTGTTTATCAAGATAGAGAAGTGTTTATCAAGATAGAGAAGTGTTTATCAAGATAGAGAAGTGTTTCTCAAGATAGAGAAGTGTTTATCAAGATAGAGAAGTGTTTATCAAGAGTGTGAAGTGTTTCTCAAGATAGGGACGTGTTTATCAACACAGAGCAGTGTTTCTCAAGATCTGTTTATCAAGATAGAGAAATGTTTCTCAAGATAGAGAAATGTTTCTCAAGATAGAGAAGTGTTTATCAAGATAGAAAAGTCTTTATCAAGATAGAGAAGTGTTGTCAAGATTGAGAAGTGTTATCAAGATAGAGAAGTGTTTCTCAAGATACAGAAGTGTTTCTCAAGATCTCAAGATAGATTAGTGTTTCTCAAGATTGAGAAGTGTTTATCAAGATAGAGAAGTGTTTCTCAAGGTGGTGAAGTGTTTATCAAGATAGAGACGTGTTTATCAATATAGAGAAGTGTTTCTCAAGATCTTTCTCAAGATAGAGAAGTGTTTATCATGATAGAGAAGTGTTTCTCAAGAGAGAGAAGTGTTTCTCAAGATAGAGAAGTGTTTCTCAAGATAGAGAAGTGTTTTTCAAGATAGAGAAGTGTTACTCAAGATAGAAAAGTTTTTCTCAAGATAGAGAAGTGGTTCTCAAAATAGAGAAGTATTTCTCAAGAAGGGACGTGCTTATCAAGATAGAGAAGTGTTTCTCAAGATAGAGAAGTGTTCTCAAGATGGTGAAATGTTTATTAATATAGAGAAGTGTTTTTCAAGATAGAGACATGTTTATCATGATATAGAAGTGGTTCTCACGATAGAGAAGTGTTTCTCAAAAAGAGAATTCTTTATCAAGATAGGGACGTGTTTATCAAAATAGAGAAGTGTTTCTCAAAATAGAGAAGTGTTTCTCAAGATCTCAAGATAGAGAAGTGTTTCTCAAGATAGGGACGTGTTTATCAACATAGAGACGTGTTTATCAAGATAGAGAAGTGTTTCTCAAGATATTTCTTAAGATAGAGAAGTGTTTATCATGATAGAGAAGTGTTTCTCAAGATATAGAAGTCTTTATCAAGATTGAGAAGTGTTTATACAGATAGGGAAGTATTAATCAAGATAGAGAAGTGTTTATCAATATAGAGAAGTGCTTATCAAGATAGAGATGTGTTTCGCAAGATAGAGAAGTGTTTCTCAAGATAGAGAAGTGTTTCTCAAGATAGAGAAGTGTTTTTCAAGATAGAGAAGTGTTACTCAAGATAGAGAAGTGTATCAAGATAGAGAGGTGTTTCTCAAGATAGAGAAGTGTTTCTCAAGATAGAGATGTGGTTCTCAATATAGAGAAGTGTTTCTCAAGAAGGGACGTGTTTATCAAGATAGAGAAGTGTTTCTCAAGATAGAGAAGTGTTCTCAAGATGGTGAAATGTTTATTAATATAGAGAAGTGTTTTTTAAGATAGAGAAGTGTTTCTCAAGATATTTCTCAAGATAGAGAAGTGTTTATAATGATAGATCAGTGTTTCTCAAGATAGAGAAGTGTTTCTCAAGATAGTGAAATGGTTTTCAAGATTGAGAAGTGTTTATGCAGATAGGGAAGTATTATTCAAGATGGAGAAGTGTTTATCAAGATATAAAAGTGTTTATCAAGATAGAGGAGTGTTTATCAAGATAGAGAAGTGTTTCTCAAGATCTCCAGATTGAAATGTTTTTCTCAAACAGAGAAATCTTTATCAAGATAGAGAAGTATTTCTCAAAATAGAGAAGTGTTTCTCAAGATCTCAAGATAGAAAAGTGTTTCTCAAGATTGAGAAGTGTTTATCAGGATAGAGAAGTGTTTCTCAAGGTAGTGAAGTGTTTATCAAGATTGAGAAGTGTTTATCAATATAGAGAAGTGTTTCTCAAGATCTGTTTATCAAGATAGAGAAGTGTTTCCCAAGATAGAGAAGTGTTTGACCAAGATAGTGACATGTTTATCAAGATAGAGAAGTGTTTATCAAGATAGTGAAGTGTTTCTCAAGATAGGGACGTGTTTATCAACACAGAGCAGTGTTTCTCAAGATCTGTTTATCAAGATCGAGAAGTGTTTCTCAAGATAGAGAAATGTTTCTCAAGATAGAGAAGTGTTTATCAAGATAGAGAAGTCTTTATCAAGATAGAAAAGTGTTTTTCAAGATTGAGAAGTGTTTATAAAGATAGAGAAGTGTTTATCAAGATAGAGATGTGTTTTTCAAGATCTCAAGATAGATTAGTGTTTCTCAAGATTGAGAAGTGTATATCAAGATAGAGAAGTGTTTCTTAAGGTAGTGAAATGTTTATCAAGATAGAGACGTGTTTATCAATATAGAGAAGTGTTTCTCATGATATTTCTCAAGATTGAGAAGTGTTTATACAGATAGGGAAGTATTAATCAAGATAGAGAGGTGTTTATCAAGATAGAGAAGTGCTTATCAAGATAGAGTTGTGTTTCTCAAGATAGAGAAGTGTTTCTCAAGATAGAGAAGTGTTTCTCAAGATAGAGAAGTGTTTCTCAAGATAGGGATGTGGTTCTCAAAATAGAGAAGTGTTCTCAAGATGGTGAAATGTTTATTAATATAGAGAAGTGTTTTTCAAGATAGAGAAGTGTTTATCATGATATAAAAATGGTTCTCACGATAGAGAAGTGTTTCTCAAGATCTCAAGATTGAGAAATTTTTCTCAAAAAGAGAAATATTTATCAAGATAGGGACGTGTTTATCAAGATAGAGAAGTGTTTCTCAAAATAGAGAAGTGTTTCTCATGATTTCAAGATAGAGAAGTGTTTCTCAAGATAGGGACGTGTTTCTCAACATAGAGACGTGTTTATCAAGATAGAGAAGTGTTTCTCAAGATATTTCTCAAGATAGAGAAGTGTTTATCATGATAGAGAAGTATTTCTCAAGATAGATAAGTGTTTCTCAAGATAGAGAAATGGTTTTCAAGATTGCGATGTGTTTATACAGATAGGGAAGTATTAATCAAGATAAAGAAGTGTTTATCAAGATATAGAAGTGTTTATCAAGATAGGGGAGTGTTTATCAAGGTAGTGAAGTGTTTTCAAGATAGAGAAGTGTTTATCAAGATAGAGAAGTGGTTCTCAAGATAGAGAAGTGTTTCTCAAGATCTCCAGATTGAAATATTTTTCTCAAAATGAGAAGTCTTTATCAAGATAGAGAAGTATTTTTCAAAATAGAGAAGTGTTTCTCAAGATCTCAAGATAGAGAAGTGTTTATCAAGATAGAGAAGTGGTTCTCAAGATAGAGAAGTGTTTCTCAAGATCTCCAGATTGAAATGTTTTTCTCAAAAAGAGAAGTCTTTATCAAGATAGAGAAGTATTTCTCAAAATAGAGAAGTGTTTCTCAAGATCTCAAGATAGAGAAGTTTTTCTCAAGATTGAGAAGTGTTTATCAAGATCTGATTATCAAGATAGAGAAGTGTTTCTCAAGATATGGACGTGTTTATCAACATAGAGACGTGTTTATCAACATATAGAAGTGTTTAATAAGATAGAGAAGTGTTTAATAAGATAGAGAATTGTTGCTCAAGATAAAGAAGTGTTTATCAAGATAGAGGAGTGTTTATCAAGGTAGTGAAGTGTTTCTCAAGATTGAAAAGTGTTTCTCAAGGTAGAGTGTTGTTTATCAAGATAGAGCAGTTTTTATCAAGATAGTGAAGTGTTTCTCAAGATAGGGACGTGTTTATCAACATAGAGACGTGTTTATCAAGATATAGAAGTGTTTATACAGATATAGAAGTGTTTATAAAGATAGAGAAGTGTTTATAAAGATAGTGAAGTTTTTCTCAAGATAGGGACGTGTTTATCAACACAGAGCAGTGTTTCTCAAGATCTGTTTATCAAGATAGAGAAGTGTTTCTCAAGATCTCAAGATAGAAAAGTGTTTCTCAAGATTTAGAAGTGTTTTTCAAGATAGATAAGTGTTTTTCAAGATCTGTTTATCAAGATAGAGAAGTGTTTCCCAAGATAGAGAAGTGTTTAACCAAGATAGTGACATGTTTATCAAGATAGAGAAGTGTTTATCAAGATAGAGAAGTGTTTATCAAGATAGTGAAGTGTTTCTCAAGATAGGGACGTGTTTATCAACACAGAGCAGTGTTTCTCAAGATCTGTTTATCAAGATCGAGAAGTGTTTCTCAAGATAGAGAAATGTTTCTCAAGATAGAGAAGTGTTTATCAAGATAGAGAAGTCTTTATCAAGATAGAAAAGTGTTTTTCAAGATTGAGAAGTGTTTATAAAGATAGAGAAGTGTTTCTCAAGATTGAGAAGTGTATATCAAGATAGAGAAGTGTTTCTTAAGGTAGTTAAGTGTTTATGAAGATAGAGACGTATTTATCAATATAGAGAAGTGTTTCTCATGATATTTCTCAAGATTGAGAAGTGTTTATACAGATAGGGAAGTATTAATCAAGATAGAGAGGTGTTTATCAAGATAGAGAAGTGCTTATCAAGATAGAGTTGTGTTTCTCAAGATAGAGAAGTGTTTCTCAAGATAGAGAAGTGTTTCTCAAGATAGAGAAGTGTTTTTCAAGATAGAGAGGTGTTTCTCATGATAGAGAAGTGTTTCTCAAGATAGAGATGTGGTTCTCAAAATAGAGAAGTGTTCTCAAGATGGTGAATTGTTTATTAATATAGAGAAGTGTTTTTCAAGATAGAGAAGTGTTTATCATGATATAAAAATGGTTCTCACGATAGAGAAGTGTTTCTCAAGATCTCAAGATTGAGAAGTTTTTCTCAAAAAGAGAAATATTTATCAAGATAGGGACCTGTTTATCAAGATAGAGAAGTGTTTCTCAAAATAGAGAAGTGTTTCTCATGATTTCAAGATAGTGAAGTGTTTCTCAAGATAGGGACGTGTTTATCAACATAGAGACGTGTTTATCAAGATAGAGAAGTGTTTCTCAAGATATTTCTCAAGATAGAGAAGTGTTTATCATGATAGAGAAGTATTTCTCAAGATAGATAAATGTTTCTCAAGATAGAGAAATGGTTTTCAAGATTGCGATGTGTTTATACAGATAGGGAAGTATTAATCAAGATAAAGAAGTGTTTATCAAGATATAGAAGTGTTTATCAAGATAGGGGAGTGTTTATCAAGGTAGTGAAGTGTTTTTCAAGATAGAGAAGTGTTTATCAAGATAGAGAAGTGGTTCTCAAGATAGAGAAGTGTTTCTCAAGATCTCCAGATTGAAATATTTTTCTCAAAATGAGAAGTCTTTATCAAGATAGAGAAGTATTTTTCAAAATAGAGAAGTGTTTCTCAAGATCTCAAGATAGAGAAGTCTTTATCAAGATAGAGAAGTGGTTCTCAAGATAGAGAAGTGTTTCTCAAGATCTCCAGATTGAAATGTTTTTCTCAAAAAGAGAAGTCTTTATCAAGATAGAGAAGTATTTCTCAAAATAGAGAAGTGTTTCTCAAGATCTCAAGATAGAGAAGTGTTTCTCAAGATTGAGAAGTGTTTATCAAGATCTGATTATCAAGATAGAGAAGTGTTTCTCAAGATATGGACGTGTTTATCAACATAGAGACGTGTTTATCAACATAGAGAAGTGTTTAATAAGATAGAGAAGTGTTTAATAAGATAGAGAATTGTTGCTCAAGATAAAGAAGTGTTTATCAAGGTAGTGAAGTGTTTCTCAAGATTGAAAAGTGTTTCTCAAGGTAGAGTGTTGTTTATCAAGATAGTGAAGTGTTTCTCAAGATAGGGACGTGTTTATCAACATAGAGACGTGTTTATCAAGATATAGAAGTGTTTATACAGATATAGAAGTGTTTATAAAGATAGAGAAGTGTTTATAAAGATAGTGAAGTGTTTCTCAAGATAGGGACGTGTTTATCAACACAGAGCAGTGTTTCTCAAGATCTGTTTATCAAGATAGAGAAGTGTTTCTCAAGATCTCAAGATAGATTAGTGTTTCTCAAGATTGAGAAGTGTTTATCAAGATAGAGAAGTGTTTCTCAAGGTAGTGAAGTGTTTATCAAGATAGAGGCGTGTTTATCAATATAGAGAAGTGTTTCTCAAGATATTTCTCAAGATAGAGAAGTGTTTATCATGATAGAGAAGTGTTTCTCAAGATAGAGAAGTGTTTCTCAAGATAGAGATGTGTTTATCAAGATAGAGAAGTGATTCTCAAGATATTTCTCAATATAGAGAAGTGTTTATCATGATAGAGAAGTATTTCTCAAGATAGATAAGTGTTTCTCAAGATAGAGAAATGGTTTTCAAGATTGCGATGTGTTTATACAGATAGGGAAGTATTAATCAAGATAAAGAAGTGTTTATCAAGATATAGAAGTGTTTATCAAGATAGGGGAGTGTTTATCAAGGTAGTGAAGTGTTTTCCAAGATAGAGAAGTGTTTATCAAGATAGAGAAGTGGTTCTCAAGATAGAGAAGTGTTTCTCAAGATCTCCAGATTGAAATGTTTTTCTCAAAAAGAGAAGTCTTTATCAAGATAGAGAAGTATTTCTCAAAATAGAGAAGTGTTTCTCAAGATCTCAAGATAGAGAAGTGTTTCTCAAGATTGAGAAGTGTTTATCAAGATCTGATTATCAAGATAGAGAGGTGTTTCTCAAGATATGGACGTGTTTATCAACATAGAGACGTGTTTATCAAGATAGAGAAGTGTTTAATAAGATAGAGAAGTGTTTAATAAGATAGAGAATTGTTGCTCAAGATAAAGAAGTGTTTATCAAGATAGAGGAGTGTTTATCAAGATATAGAAGTGTTTATCAATATAGAGGAGTGTTTATCAAGGTAGTGAGGTGTTTTTCAAGATAAAGAAGTGTTTATCAAGATAGAGAAGTGTTTCTCAAGATAGAGAAATGGTTTTCAAGATTGCGATGTGTTTATACAGATAGGGAAGTATTAATCAAGATAGAGAAGTGTTTATCAAGATATAGAAGTGTTTATCAAGATAGAGGAGTGTTTATCAAGGTAGTGAAGTGTTTTTCAAGATAGAGAAGTGTTTATCAAGATAGAGAAGTGGTTCTCAAGAAAGGGACGTGTTTATCAACACATAGCAGTGTTTCTCAAGATCTGTTTATCAAGATAGAGAAGTGTTTCCCAAGATAGAGAAGTGTTTCTCAAGATCTCAAGATAGATTAGTGTTTCTCAAGATTGAGAAGTGTTTATCAAGATAGGGAAGTGTTTCTCAAGGTAGTGAAGTGTTTATCAAGATAGAGGCGTGTTTATCAATATAGAGAAGTGTTTCTCAAGATATTTCTCAAGATAGAGAAGTGTTTCTCAAGATAGAGAAGTGTTTCTCAAGATAGAGAAGTGTTTCTCAAGATAGAGAAGTGTTTCTTAAGATAGAGAAGTGTTTTTCAAGATAGAGAAGTGTTACTCAAGATGGTGAAATGTTTATTAATATAGAGAAGTGTTTTTCAAGATAGTGACGTGTTTATCATGATATAGAAGTGGTTCTCACGATAGAGAAGTGTTTCTCAAGATCTCAAGATAGAGAAGTGTTTCTCAAGATCTCAAGATAGAGAAGTGTTTCTCAAGATAGGAACGTGTTTATCAACATAGAGACGTGTTTATCAAGATAGAGAAGTGTTACAAGATAGAAAAGTGTTTCTCAAGATTGAGAAGTGTTTCTCAAGATAGAGAAGTGTTTCTCAAGATAGAGAAGTGTTTCTTAAGATAGAGAAGTGTTTTTCAAGATAGAGAAGTGTTACTCAAGATGGTGAAATGTTTATTAATATAGAGAAGTGTTTTTCAAGATAGTGACGTGTTTATCATGATATAGAAGTGGTTCTCACGATAGAGAAGTGTTTCTCAAGATCTCAAGATAGAGAAGTGTTTCTCAAGATCTCAAGATAGAGAAGTGTTTCTCAAGATAGGAACGTGTTTATCAACATAGAGACGTGTTTATCAAGATAGAGAAGTGTTTCTCAAGATATTTCTCAAGATAGAGAAGTGTTTATCATGATAGAGAAGTGTTTCTCAAGATAGAGAAAGGGTTTTCAAGATTGAGTAGTGTTTATACAGATAGGGAAGTATTAATCAAGATGGAGAAGTTTTTGTCAAGATATAGAAGTGTTTATCAAGATAGAGAAGTGTTTATCAAGATAGAAAAGTGTTTCTCAAGATTGAGAAGTGTTTATCAAGATAGAGAAGTATTTTTCAAGATCTGTTTATCAAGATAGAGAAGTGTTTCCCAAGATAGAGAAGTGTTTAACCAAGATAGTGACATGTTTATCAAGATAGAGAAGTGTTTATCAAGATAGAGAAGTGTTTATCAAGATAGGGACGTGTTTATCAACACAGAGCAGTGTTTCTCAAGATCTGTTTATCAAGATAGAGAAGTGTTTCTCAAGATAGAGAAATGTTTCTAAAGATAGAGAAGTTTTTATCAAGATAGAGAAGTCTTTATCAAGATAGAAAAGTGTTTTTCAAGATTGAGAAGTGTTTATCAAGATAGAGAAGTGTTTCTCAAGATAGAGAAGTGTTTCTCAAGATCTCAAGATAGATTAGTGTTTCTCAAAATTGAGAAGTGTATATCAAGATAGAGAAGTGTTTCTCAAGGTAGTGAAGTGTTTATCAAGATAGAGACGTGTTTATCAATATAGAGAAGTGTTTCTCAAGATATTTCTCAAGATAGAGAAGTGTTTATCATGATAGAGAAGTGTTTCTCAAGATAGAGAAGTGTTTCTCAAGATAGAGAAATGGTTTTCAAGATTGAGAAGTGTTTATACATATAGGGAAGTATTAATCAAGATAGAGAAGTGTTTATCAAGATAGAGAAGTGCTTATCAAGATAGATATGTGTTTCTCAAGATAGAGAAGTGTTTCTCAAGATAGAGAAGTGTTACTCAAGATAGAGAGGTGTTTCTCAAGATAGAGAAATGGTTTTCAAGATTGCGATGTGTTTATACAGATAGGGAAGTATTAATCAAGATAGAGAAGTGTTTATCAAGATATAGAAGTGTTTATCAATATAGAGAAGTGTTTATCAAGGTAGTGAGGTGTTTTTCAAGATAAAGAAGTGTTTATCAAGATAGAGAAGTGGTTCTCAAGAAAGGGACGTGTTTATCAACACAGAGCAGTGTTTCTCAAGATCTGTTTATCAAGATAGAGAAGTGTTTCCCAAGATAGAGAAGTGTTTCTCAAGATCTCAAGATAGATTAGTGTTTCTCAAGATTGAGAAGTGTTTATCAAGATAGAGAAGTGTTTCTCAAGGTAGTGAAGTGTTTATCAAGATAGAGGCGTGTTTATCAATATAGAGAAGTGTTTCTCAAGATATTTCTCAAGATAGAGAAGTGTTTATCATGATAGAGAAGTGTTTCTCAAGATAGAGAGGTGTTTCTCAAGATAGAGAAGTGTTTCTCAAGATAGATAAGTGTTTCTTAAGATAGAGAAGTGTTTTTCAAGATAGAGAAGTGTTACTCAAGATAGAGAAGTGTTTCTCAAGATAGAGAAATGGTTTTCAAGATTGCGATGTGTTTATACAGATAGGGAAGTATTAATCAAGATAGAGAAGTGTTTATCAAGATATAGAAGTGTTTATCAAGATAGGGGAGTGTTTATCAAGGTAGTGAGGTGTTTTTCAAGATAAAGAAGTGTTTATCAAGATAGAGAAGTGGTTCTCAAGAAAGGGACGTGTTTATCAACACAGAGCAGTGTTTCTCAAGATCTGTTTATCAAGATAGAGAAGTGTTTCTCAAGATCTCAAGATAGATTAGTGTTTCTCAAGATTGAGAAGTGTTTATCAAGATAGAGAAGTGTTTCTCAAGGTAGTGAAGTGTTTATCAAGATAGAGGCGTGTTTATCAATATAGAGAAGTGTTTCTCAAGATATTTCTCAAGATAGAGAAGTGTTTATCATGATAGAGAAGTGTTTCTCAAGATAGAGAAGTGTTTCTCAAGAT
>CM026404.1:36095526-36203026 GCA_014843695.1 Archivesica marissinica | reverse complement strand
CGTTCAGATGGCCGTGTCTTCCCCGGCTTTGCGCCCGCGACATATCGCAAGAAACCCGACATGTTTCAATGCAGTTGTTTTCATTTGTTAACAGGAAATGACCTAAGCGGTATCGGATCGTTTCGCCCTAATTCCCGTTCACACCGGGTTGTTTCGCCATAAACATAGATATCGGGCAGAATGTGTGAAAATAGTCTGGAGGTGGGTCGTTTCACCCCAGAATTATAAATTTCGTACTGAGCGACACGACACGTGATTTTTTTAACCAAATTTGATGATATAATGCATCAATCGGCTGATTCGTCATAGGGCCGAGATGTCAGTAAGCGAAAACGCGAATTTACACCTGTCCGCTTCTAGACGACTTTCAATTCTGGTGTAAACAATTCGTAATTGTAAAGAATTTAGAAAAACATTTCTACTTTCCAGTTTATTACAGGGGCCTCCGTGGTCTAAAGCGCTGGCTGTGAGATCACTAATCTCTCACCGCGGTGGTTCAAGTCTCGGGTAAAACCCCAATTAATAAAAAAAAAATATATTTTAAATTTTTTTTTTTTAAAAACAAAACAAAAACAGGTGCCCGTCGGGCATGTGAGATTGCAAAATTTACACGTCCGTCCCGATTTCTACACGTCTCGGGCACCTGGCTAATTTCGCAGACTGCATATGTGCTGCTAATCATGAGAACTGAGAAGTTTAAGTAGGTGTTGACATTATGTGTATTGTCAATGTACAATCGGCATAGATAAAACGGTGTTTTTGTAACACGTGTATTGTCAATAATAAGTTGTCTGCTATTTGAGAAGCTTATAGTGGGCCACTGATATAGAAATTATACGCCGGAATCGTTTGATGATGTCGGTGAGTAAAAGTACTTTTGCTATTGTTTGTTACAGATTTCTATGGGGTATTCATTGTGTGCACCACCCATTAATCATTTCATTGTTTCTACATTATTCCTTCATTTTCTGGAGAATATTCCTAAATCATTCTTAGTTATATTTTCAATCAGATCGGAGATAAAAAATTAAAGAGTATCAATTTTAGAAATTAAATCTTAAATATGGTTCAGAAAAGCCTTAGTCACTTCGGAATTGGCACACCCAGCAAACGTAAGCTGAATGATAGTGTTAGTGAACCTGGGACACCTAAACGCCATAAAGTAGACTGTGACACTCCTAAGTATAAAGTGAAAAGAAAATTCAGGTCTGAGTGGCTTAATGAATTTGAGTGGCTGGAAATGAAACAAACTGATGATCAGATTCTGTTGTATTGTACTTGGTGTAGAGATGCTAAAGTAAAAAGAAAAATCCCTTCGCTAACAGTGGTAGCACGAACCTACAAAAATTACATGTACGTAAAGTACCAACATGCATATATTTGACTCTTGAAAATTCCAGCTTGACTCTTGAAAATTCCTGTTTGACTCTTGAGATTTTGACCTCAAGGGTCATTGACTTGAGTTTCAAAGTCTAGTGAACACCCTGGTATAACACAAACAATGTTACAAATTACATAAATTGTGAATGGTTTGGATTGGAAAACAAGTTTTCAGAAAACTTATATTAATTCCTCTGTGTTTCATGTTAACAACTTGAATAGATTTTAAGTTATGGTGATTTAAAATTCAAGATGTGACATGGATTATAAGAAAATATACAAATGTACTAGTAACTACCTTTATTTTAAACTACAGTAGCACATCTATATTGAGCAGTGGAAACTGTAAAATGTGAAATGGACCTACCTTCCTTATTCCTGAAGAAACGTGCTACTTGCTCACTTAGTTCATCTGTCTGGGGAACAAGATCTGTGTCCATAGGATCATCATTCTGTATCTCTGGAACAGTATCCATCGCTACTGGTTCATCCCTAGTATTCTGCGGAACAAGATCTGTGTCCATATGGTTATCATAATCATTGTTTCTCTCAGGAACAGTATCCATGACCCCTGGTTCACTGGTAATGTCAGATGATATTTCTTTGTACATCCCTTCATCAGACTTGTTTCTGAACACAGTGGATGGCATGAAGTTAATTGTATCTACAGCAGATGGATCAAAAGGGCATATACCACATTTGCGGAAAGATGCAACAAGATTTTCTGATGAAAGACTCAAATTATATGCTTTACAGCCAAGTTCACACACTGCATGCTTTGGAACCGTTGATTGCAGGTTGTATCGAATGAACTTGTGGCGCAAGTTGTCATAAATCTTCTGGAACGGACCAAAACAGCCCACGTCCAGGGGCTGCAACACATGACTTGTATGTGGCGGTAAAACAAACAGTATAATATTGTTTCCTTGTGCCCACTCAATCAACTCCATAGATATATGTGACCTATGTCCATCATAGAGCAAAAGAATAGGCTGTAATGGATCACGGCCTTGTGTGAAGGACAAGAAATGCACCTGTAGATACTTTCTGAATATCTCGCCGTTTGACCACCCACTGTCGCTTACTGTTCCATAAGCCCCTGGAGTGGCACCTTCCATGAGTTCAGTCCTCATTCTCTTTCCGGGGAAAATGAAGTATGGTGGGATTGTAGCACCAACAGTATTTCCCGCTCCAAGAATGGTAACAGTGTACGACCTTCCACTAGTGACAGCTACGGGTGCATCACCCTTTTAAGTAACTATTTTTGGAGGAGTATGATCTGCAGTAATGCCCTTTTCGTCAACATTATAAATGTACTGTGGGTTGTCCTTTAGGTGATATTTGGTAAGTATATTGTTTAACTCCACAAAATACTTGCTCACAGCAGTTGCATTAGTAGCTTTTGCTCTTGCTATTGAAAGGGTTCTTGGAACTTTGGCAGTCAGTTCTGGCCAACGACCCCTAAAATTCCTATACCACTGAAGAGGTAGTGGATGATCCCTATCTCTCACTCCAAGATCAACAGCAAACTCTGTGGCAAGGTTACACAGCTCTCCCCGAGAATATCCATATCCAACTTTTGCCAACAGTTTTACATGGTCTACAAGTTTTGCTTCCTGTATATGTATGGGGGTACACTGCAGAATCCAATTGCTGGCTTTAATACAGTGGGAGAGAGAGAGAGCCTGCGCATTTATAATTATCAACAAGATGGTGTGAGGCAGGGCTGGGGTATTCAGTATTCGTATTCATTTGTTTTCGAATACTGATTCTTCAGTATTCGTAAGTATTCAGTATTCATGACTTTTTTTGAATACAAGTATTCGTATTGTATTCAAATACATTTGAAATATCACTGTATTCATGAATACTTTTTGAATACTTTTGCATGTTACTTTTTAAACATCATAATTACGTCATCTATGCAATAAAAAGTGACAATTAACAAAGTGTAATTTTAAAAGTATATATCACTAGAAAATTACTATTTTTATTATTGTAGATTAGCAGACACTATAATTTCTAAATATTTTTATTAGTACTATAAATAAATTGTTTAATTAATTGTCCTTGATAATTATTCTGTTAATATTTTAAAAGCAGGTGAGAAAATTGTGAAATTAGCTCCATAACATTTTAATTACAGAATCAGTGATTTTAAACTTTGCTGAGGAAATCTTATGATTATCTCCATTGAATTATTATATTATAGGAGTTAATCTTAAATGTCAAACAGCTAATATTCCTATTGTTGTTATCTTTTACATATCCTTAATTAAGACAATTTGTGCAATTGAACTAAAATACTATGAACTGTGCTAATCACAGGTGTGTGGCTTGACTTTTATTATGACAAATCTCAGTTTGGCTAAAATGATAAAAACGACAAAAATCTGTTAATTATTCGAAAATTGGAAATTGTGATCAAAGAAATAATAGATATTTACCACATGCCATGGCATTTATTATATTTAATATTCCAATTTTAAACCTGACAGCTAATCAGAGTAATCCCATCAAAACAGGATGTTTATTTGGCATAGAGCAATGGTATTGGCAATATAAGTGACAGGTGTTAATTGATCTCGAGCAGCAGTACCCTGTCAATCAATTAAATCTTGTTTACACCATTAACCCGAAAGATCAAATGTCTTATGTGATGTAATAAAATGTGCACAGTTGACATGCAGCACTAGTCTAACTGTCTAACCCTGGGATTGCATTTTAAAATGATTCTGAAAATGAAAGTTGACACAACTTGTCAAGTAATGTATCACTGCAAATGTAACTCTTACCTCAGTTGTAGTTTATGGGCATACATCATTTAGGTGATACAATTGCATGACACATTAAAATATATTATAATAAATATACTATAATAACTCTGTTTGGGAGAAATGGCGTGCGTCAGAATTGGCTAAAGGAAGCACAGAGTTGGCTAACAATAATTGGCTACAAAAAAATTAAGAGCCAGAGCAGGCCCTGTATGTGCTTGCTATATTATTATGTGCTGAATTAGTTGTACTATGCTGTCTCTCACAATTAAACTTCTCTAATAATTGTGCTATAAATGTTTATTTGTTTTGTGATACTATTAAAACATGTTGAATAAATAATACACCAATATTTTAAAACACTGATATATGTAAATGGTATAGGTTGGTTGTGAGGTAGTTTGAATCTTGCCCATATCTGATTTCATGTACAGAAGATTATAAACTAAAATAAACATTGTATATATATATATATATATATGAGATGTTGTTGTTTAGTTTTTTTTCTTGTTTAGTCATACATATATAATATTCAAAGAGAATGTATTCAAAAGTATTCAAAAAAGTATTCGAATACATTACTAAAGTATTCGTATTCGTATTCAAATACATTTATAAAACAGAGTATTCGTATTCATACATTTCCAGAGTATTCGTATTCAAATACTTTCCTAATGTATTCACCCCAGCCCTGGTGTGAGGAGTACTTTGAAGCCCTCCACCGAATCAGCACACACTATATTATTCTCCAATTTATTCCAGTCCAGCACAGTCCTTGGGAAGAAGGAATATAGGTGTCTGTGCTAGCTATGATAGGTTCAAAACACTTAAGCGTTGTTATTCACTGAATTTTCTACTATGTTTTTAGACACAAACTGTTCGAATCGTTTTGCCCATATTGTTCGTTTTGGTCGTTGTCTCCGTAGGTAGTCGTTGATGTCTATCGCTGGTACTAGCCCTTCCACCACCTTGAACAGGAATGTCAGTCGCTGGTCATGCCGTCGATCTTGTAGTGGTGGCAGACCTAGGTTGCATAGCATGTTTGTGACACTACCTTCTTCCCGTGTTTTATAATCATTTGTGATAAAGCGAGCTGCTTGACGATTTACACGCTCCAATCTGTCTATGTCTTTCTGTGTGAATGGATCCCAGATGATTGAGCCATATTCAAGTTGTGATCGGATGAGCGATATATACGCGTTTTTTACAGTCCTGTGGACAGTGTCTTAAATTCCGGCGCAGAAATCCGAGTGTTGAATTTGCCTTTTTCACGACATTATTTACGTGTGCATTCCAAGTCTTCCGAGAAGGTTAAGCCCAAGTATGGATTTTGGTTTACTTGCTGTAGTATTTGATTGTTTATGTTGTAGAAGTGTGAAGATTTATTTTTGACGCTGAGGATGTAGCATTTCTTTTCATTAAACCGCATGCCCCATCTGTTTGCCCATGCATGTAGTTGATCTAGATCGTCTTGCAGAATCCCGTGATCACGCTCGTGTTTTATCGGTCTATATAACAAACAGGCGGACTTGAGACTTGACACAGTTCGGTAAATCATTTATATGGCATAGAAATAGTAAGGGGCCAAGTACTGTGCCCTGTGGGACGCCTGATTTCACTGGAACATCTCGAGAAGATTCTCCTTCGTTAACTACGTGCATGTGCCGCTGCGACAGGAAGGAGTGTAGCCATTTATGGAGTGATCCGCGTATTCCATATGAGTCTAACTTATGTAATAACTTGTTGTGTGGTACAGTGTCAAACGCCTTACTGAAATCGAGTATCATAATGTCCACTTGTTGGTTTTTATCGAAGGATTTAACAATATCATGGGCAGTTACGACCAGTTGCGTTTCGCAAGAATATCCACTCCGAAAACCATGATTTAGTGAGGTGAGAATACTGTGTTTATCTAGATGGTTTAACATGTGATGGCAGATGATGTGTTCTAGCTGTTTGGATAACACTGATGTCAGAGAGACTGGCCTGTAATTTTCTGCGAGGTGTCTATCTCCCTTTTTGAAGATTGGTGCGACATTGGCGTTTCTCCAGTCTTGCCTGGTGCTAACTGTGATGCGCATTCCTTTAAAACACGGTTTGGTAAGCAGTCAGGGCCAGCTGATTTAGAAGTTTTTGTATTACGTAATATCTTCTCCACCCCTTCTAGTCCAATTAACAGTGGGGGGGGGGGGGGATAGATTCTGCGACTGATTTTGACACATGTGGTTGTTGATCTCCTTCATCCAGTGTGAAAACCGATTTGAACTGATCCACCAAGATTTCTGCTTTTTCCTTACTGCCCGTTACCAAGTTTCCATTGCGTTTCAGTGGTGCTACGCCTAAGTTATCTTTACGTTTCATTTTCACATATTGCCAGAAGGGTTTTGAATTGTTTTCTTTTAATCCTTCATTGATGACATTGTTTACATGAGTCCATTCTGCTTTCCTGAATTGTCTCTGGCAATCTTTCTGAATTTGTCTGTAGTTTTCCCATTTCATAGTTTTTTTTGCTTGTTAGAGTCTAGATTTCCGTTTCAGTAGTTTCTTTAGTTTAAGGTTGAACCATGGTAGAGAGTTTGTGAAGCATCGCATTTTAGATTGTATGTGTTTATCAATGGAAGTTTGTAGCGAACTTTTGAAGTAATCCCATAGGATGTGCACATTTTCTTCCGCGTTGAACATACTGACTAGTTGTTCTGAAATCACAGAAGCTTCTTTCTGCAATTCTTGCCAGTTTGCTTTGGAGAACTGATAACACTTTCTCGGTTTTTGCTTTACTATAAATGGCTTAGTGTCTGAGTCGGTTACAACCATGTCATGATCCGATATGCCTGGTGCATTTACTGATGATTTTACCAAAGTCGGGTTTGAGGTAAACACAAGGTCAAGAATATTTTCTTCACGAGTAGGTTTTTCGTGTATCTGTGTGAGGTTGTACGTTATAGAAATATCTAGTAAATGTTGTTGTACATCTCGTTCCGGTGCTGATGGCTTCACGGTTATAGTCGTTTCTTAACATACCGCTGGTCGTAACATACCGAGGCATACAAGTTTATACAAATTTATATTAGCTTGATTGTGAAACAAGTTATTACAACTTATATTTATCACTCTCGAGACCTCATTCCTGATGGAATCCATCGCCACGTGGGAGAGAGAAGAGGCAATGTGGAATTTAATTATTTAAATGCCTCAAAGTGCCTAATGGCACAATTGTAACGGCTCCAGTGGGGCTCAAACTCCAGACCTTTCGCACCTGAAGCGAACGCGCATCCACTTCGCTATCACGACTTCCACAGTACTGGTTTCCGACGATGTAGTAGGATGCATTGTGGGTATATCGCGGTACTAGCTATTAAAAACCAAACTACAGATATACTATTATGTACCTGAATTTAAAACTCATTTTGCATCAACTTATGACTTCTCCACTTCAACATTACACATACACAAAGAAGAAATACTATTGGGAATCACTATGTGTTTATCATGTTTTTGATGCCATCATGTCAGCAGTTACGTAGTCAGTAGTTCCGAGTATACCGTGGCAAATGGCCGAGGCCCTGATTTGGGTGTTTATACAAAGGTAGTCATAATAAAATTATGTGAGTATTTGATAGAGACCTTAATCTGTATAATATGTAAGTCTAGCAGTAAATTTGTCATTTTAACATAAAACATGAATATCTTTTTAATCTCCCACCAGAAAACAACAAACAGCCTGCCCACGATGGGCCTACTTTTTATGAATAATAAAATGCGGGAATCTGGCTATATCACCACATGTCAATAGATGTACATCACGGAAGAAAGTTCCATAGATATGAACACCAACTTGTTTTTAATAAAAAATACTAAATTGGGGGGGGGGGGGGCTGTTTTGAAAAATAATCATTCAATAGAAAAAGCGTGTCTCGGACCTTAAAATTATGCCAATATTTGGTAATACGGGAATTACGTAGTAACCTAAACACGTGATCAAAACGGGGTAATTTTGCATAGATCTTGATATTCAGGTAAGCATCTTGCATCAGTAATTTTCGAACCACTTACGTTGCCAGTTTATGATTTCTTGTTTATCAACACATGTTTACCTTTCTGGGTCAACACTGATCCAATGGAAAGAATGATAGGTGGCGTTATTTTACCTTGTTCTGAAAAAGTGTGGATGCCTCGGTATGTTACGACCAGCGGTATGTTAAGAAACGCCTATGCATAACAGACTCCTATAGGTTTAGAATTTTCATACACTGCAAACAATTTTATGTCACCAAATAAACAATATTTTATCATTCATTGACAAAAATCTCAAAGAAAATCGATTGTTTACTTTTCGTCCGACACCTTATAACGACGCAAATTATGTTTTGACCTCGTTTTCAATATTTACAATATCCGGTGACGTTATTTTCATCTGCAATGTTTGTAAACATGATACAAGTTTTCCTAGACTAAAATGTGGAAAGTGAGAAATTACAAGGTAATTTTTATAGCAATGTTATCGTCCGTATACACCATTTCACGCATACATCATTTCGCGCAGCTATCTATTTCCGGTATATTTATTTACACACAAACCGCTGACGTTTTACGCCATTTGGATTTTCTTGTGTAAATATAGCGACAACTTCCTGTCATACAAAACATGTGGAAAGTCAACATTGGCAAGGTAAAACCCTTTAAATATACTTTGGTATTGTAAATTAAAGTAATTTCTAACTGTTTACATGTTTCTAAAAATGTCCTCATCAGAAGGTATGTAATAGCCAAAAAGATATTTTTCATCAGTGGTTGCAAACTTTTGGTCATGTGACTGAAATGTGATTCAAAATGGCGGATATAGCAAAATTTCACCGTGTCTAACCGGTCTAGTTGGTATGTGGTGAGATTTACTCTGCATGTTTTTTGTTCTTCTAAACAAAAGTGGCAATGTTTGCTTATATGGTTTTAAGAGTGTTTACACCATTTAGATTTTTGTCTAGTTTGACTTTTGTTTATTTTATGGACTCCAAGGAGCAACTACAGGTCTTACTCACCGACTTCACTGATATCAGCCTACATAAAGATAAGAGACACCAATGCTCCTATTAGAAAGACTGCTAGAGAGTATGGTGTACCAGAGGCCACTTTAAGAGATAGGCTTAAGAGATAGGCTTGCCTTGAGGGTGGATCCAGATGTAACCAGGTCTGGTCCAGGTCCTATGTTCACACAGGAGCAAGAGTCTAGACTAGCTACACACTTAAAGAGTTCATGTCAAATGTGAGGTATGGATATAGTAGGTAAGTAAAATGCTAGACATTTGTACCTACTTTTTTTCAATAAAATGATATATATATATATGGAGACATGTAAAATTTCACAATTTAATGCAAACGTTTGTGTTTTAAGCAATAAATGACCAAATGCATAATACGAAATGATAAGTAGATTAGTAGCAATGACTAAATGTATTATACAAATTAAAATATATATTTTTCAGATCTGATTTGGTTGACATGGCAACAGATTATGCTGTTAGCTGCGGGTACAGACGTAAAGATGAGCCATTAAGTGTCCAGTGGTACCGAGGGTTTATGTCAAGATGGCCACAGCTTAAACTTATAAAACCTAGAGGCTTACAGATGCAGAGAGCCAAAGTTACATCAGCAGAATGCGTCAAGAAGTACTTCAGTGAGTTAGTCTATTTTGACTAAATACAATCTCACAGATAGTCCTGAAAGGATATTTAATGTGGACGAGAAAGGTATATCCACCATGCATAAGCCTTCAAGTGTTGTTGCTGCCGTTAACACTAAACCGCCTGCTGTTACATCATGGGGGGCGAGTAAATGTAACTGTAATTGGATGTGGCAGTGCACTTGGGAATCAAGTGCTACCATTCCTGGTTTTTCCAGGTAGTGAAAGGACCAGCGAAAAGACGAGATCAGAATTGCTAGAGGGTAAGTCACCCGGAGCGGATGGAACGGTCACTGAATCTGGTTGGAGTAACACGCTAGTCTTTAAGAAGTATCTGACAGAACACCTGATCAAATACCTTCCTGAAAGGAGTAAAGAGAGGCCAGTCCTATTACTCTATGATGGTCATAGATCCCATGTTTCTATTGAAGTAATAGATTGGGCCAAGAAGCAGAACATTATCTTATTTGTTCTCCCCGCGCACACAAGTCACTGCTTATAGCCCATGGACGTTGGCTGCTTTGGTCCATATGAAAGGATTTACAATGGTAAGGCGTATACGTTCATGAGAAGAACTCGGGTGTATCCATCTCTCATACTAACATATGCCCGCTCGCTTGTTCAGCTTATACTAAGGCTCTAACTCCAGAAAACTTACAAAGTTCATTCAGAAAAGCAGGTATTTACCCACTTGATAAGAATGTTGTGGATCCAAGCAACTTCCTTCCTGCCACCACTTTAGAAATTGAACAATGTGATGATGAGGTTCCATCTGGTGAGGTATCACATAACAAGGTAAATGATACAGAAAATGACTTCTTTAAACAGAAAGAATACTATATCAGAAAGAAGAATAGGCCAACAAAGAAGAGAAGAAACATAAGTAACATTAGCAGTGGTAAGGCAATAACTGAAGATGAAACTCTTCAGAATATTATTAAATACATTGATGCTTCTGTAACAAAGAAACAAAAAACAACTGTGAATCAGAACCAAAAGGTAGACAATGGAAAACAAAAACAAACAAAACCAGTAAACAAAGGAAAACAAAAACAGGTTAAACCAATGAGTAAACCAATAAGTGAGGCTCAACCTAGATTGTCTCACTTTTATGTTTATAGTGAAGGCTCAGAGTCAAGAGACCAGCTCCATAGCTGAGGAGGAGAAATGCTGTGTATGTCACCTCTTAACCCCCAAGAAGTCAGAAATAGTGTGAGTGTGGTATTCACAAAGTGGGTGCAATGTGAAAATGGCGATTGTAAACATTGGGTCCATCTGAAATTTTGCACTGACAAAAAAGTGATCAGGAGGGGTGACTCATATCATATCAAAAACTGAAGAGTAAAAAAAAAAGAGAAATAACAAGTTGAAACTGTTTGTGTTACATTATATAGTTACATAGATTTGTTATAATTTACCCTTGAAATTTCACTTCATTTTCATTTGTCAACAAACTCCAAATATTACTAATTCATTTTTATAATACATGTAATGTTACTGTAGATCTCTACAAAAACTCTGTAAAAATGGTTAACTTTATGTCTTTGTTTGTATAGAACATGTACATCAACTATTGTAGCAGGTTGTACCCGGTGGAAGCATTATACCGGAAGTAGTAGCAGGTGTGCGAAAACACAGCACTGCAAACTGTTGTAAACTTCCGGAAGATCAAGGTTGTGTTTTGATTTCGCAGCATGTTTGCAACAGTTTATGGGGGGAAATGTTGTTGCAATAAAATAATGGATAAATGTATTGCTTAAATACCAGGTAAGATTTAATATTGCTATTTTTACATTTTTCTGTGGGTCAGTGTAATGCTAGTGTGCGCTAAAATCCATAATGCTAGGATATTGCAAGCAGTCTGTTTTAACAACAAAATCCAAATGCAACTTTGCATTACATTAAATAGCTTATATTTTGCAAAATGCTACTGCAAACATAACAATTCTTGGTCCGTCTGCTCGGCTAAGCTCTGCGTATCGGTAGGTCACGTGGCACTTGATTCACTGTTAGGAAAGGTGTATGCGTTATATACCTTATTGCTGTGATCCCTCTGCGATAGTAAAATAGAGAGCCCAACCAATATCTGTGCAGGCTCCCAAACGCAAGAATAAACAGTATTCACCAACTTCTATGGCCACTGTTTTTATGCATGTACGGACTACTGAGAGTACTATAAGGACAACAGCAAGGCATAATTTCTAGTTAAATGTTATTATTTTCAAATTGTTCATAGTTATAGTTTACATATGGTAAAACAGGGTAAATATTCCTGTTTATTAGCACAATTAATTAAAGGCAATAGTTCTTATATCCTGTAAACCTCGACTAAATACGGGTTCACTATTTGCAGTCAGTGAAAAGTCAAAGTCCCCACACTTCTCCCTAAATTTTCTCACTTCTCCCTAAACCATCTGGAGGGAGAAGTGACTTCTCCCAAAAATTGGAGCCCTGATATAAATATAACTGTATATACATAGACAACTGTTGTTCACTGTCGCCAGAGTAGCCATTGGCTAAAATATGGCAAAATTGGCTAATAAAAACTCAGTTTGGTTAAAATGATAAAAACGGCAAAAATCTGTAAAATATTCGAATATTGGAAATTCCCCGAGTCTATTTGTGGAAAATTACATGGGTCACAGTAATATCGTGTTGCGCGTGATTAATATCTCGGACTGCTTTGCAAACATTTTCACGCCTATCATGTATCTATAAATAGCAATAATCTCGCTAGTCTATTGAGTACAATTAAAAAATCGATAACTAGCTGTAGAATCATACAAGCGTGTTGTTTGTTTATTTAATGGGGCATGTTTGATTAGTGTGCAAACACGGGACACACTATGAATGCTTATTATATATCTTTGTGTTATTTATGAGCCTTTTAATCAGGAATGCATGGTGAGACACGATCCCGGGAACACCAACAATTGGGGAGTGATTACTAAGCCTCAAAGTCAGGTGTTCCGTCAGGACTGTTGATTTTTCCAGAAAAAAATTAACTATTCCAATGAAAAAATCCTAAAGCTATTTACAGAAAATTACTCGGGTCAAGGTAACGTTCTCATGACTAAGTTTATCGGATTGGTTTACCAATGAGGAACCTTGCTTGATTACTTCCCCTGAACGAGCTGCCAGGTGGCGCTGTAGCCAAAGCGGGTCAACATTCAGCTGATTGATATTGTTATCGCCATTGCTAGAACTATAAACTCGCTTTTAAAGTTAAAATAATCATGCCGAATACCGGCTGTTGTGTTCCAAATTGTTGTAATCGAGGAGGGCATGCGTTTCCAGCAGATGTACGAAGAGAACAGTGGATTCAGGCCATCAAACGGTGTCAGGCGAAGCACAGAAAATGGGAACCAAGTAGCCACAGTGTTGTGTGTGGTAGACATTTTCTGGAAGAAGATTATAGCACGCTAACGTATCGTGGTATGTAAATCTTTTTTGCGGTATAAATATATATATACGTAATAATTGAATCGTATCGAGTGTCTTGTAATGATTACCCGAGATGAAGTCGTAATGCGTTCCAGGGTAGTTTCGCCCCAATTACAGTTCGCCCCAATTATACTGCACCAAAATTCGGACGGCTGGTCGTTTTACCTAATCGGGATAATATGACTTCATTGTTCACACATTATGTGTCATATTAGATGAGAAATACTGCCTCCTGTAAACCCAGCAGGGTTCAAATTAACAGGTCTGCAGTGTAGGCAGATTTTCCCCAGCACAGCCAAACATTTTGTCAGTCCATGTGTTTATAGGAGTGCTACTTATATATGGCCTGTATGAACTATATAAGTCACGTTCATGTTGCGCTGGTAGGTTCCATGTAGTAGTAATACAAACTTATTCAAAGTAATGCCGCTTTGATATGTGAAACCTTTTAACAGACATGTAGAGTTCAATGAAAATTAATGACAACAAATGTTTGCATCCTTAGACCGGCACAAGGAATTTATTTGTGCATTTTCTCGGAAAATGTCAAGTTTCCAATACAGCATCCATAATCGTGTCGTCTTTAATTGGCCATTTACTGAAAATATCATATAATAATGTTTGTGCACTCCGTATGTTATAACAACGTTGCCTGTAACTTTGCTAACTGTATTCTTGTATATTTGCAGGTACAACTCCAACTGTACGACGCCTGAAAAAAGACGCTGTTCCATCTCAGTTCAGCTGGACAGATGCGCCTACACCAGAATCGGGCGCACGTACACGACGGGTGAAGGGAAGGTCCACAAAGAAGATGTTGTTTGGCAACAAGACCTGTGTAAATCAGCCCGACGACATCATTGCTGACCTGGCATTCAATGTCAATGATGTATCTGAGGAGGTTGAAGTTTGTACCACACTGTCAGAAACTTGTGTGGATAGTGTACATGTAGATGTGGACATGATTGAAAATGAAGTGTGTCCGAAGCAAGTGATAGATTTTGCTGCACAGACACCTGCACAGCCAATATTTTCAATTGATAACTTTCGTACTGATGACGAAGCCATACACTTCTACACAGGATTAGAACATTATGCTAAGTTTCTCTTTGTGTTAAGGACACTTGGACCAGCCCGCTTACAATTTGAACTATATCTACCATCAGGTTGTGACTGTCTGTGTCCCAGATCAGTTTTTTCTACTTCTCATGAAGCTACGCCGCCACACAACAACATTTGAGTTATCGCGCCTGTTCGGCATATCGGAAACGACCGTCAGTAACATTGTCATTACATGGATTGTCATCATGTCGAAGCAGTGGAGAGAACTTGATCTATGGCCAGAGAGAGAGCTAGTTCATCACTTTGCCCCCACTAGTTTCTTTGAGAAGTTTCCAACAACTAGGGTAATCGTCGACGGTACAGAGTGCCCCATCAAAAAACTTAAAGCCCCAAAAACGCAACAGTCGACTTTTTCTACATATAAGAACAGGAACACGATAAAATGTCTCATTGGCGCTTCACCCGGTGGACTAGTTTCTTATGTGTCGCCAGCCTATGGTGGATCAACCAGTGACAGGCAGATAGTTGAGCGGAGTGAACTCGTAAGTCAGTGTGACCCTGGTGATTCGATAATGGCCGACAAAGGATTTAATGTTCAGGACATCTTTGCTCCAATAGATGTTGCCATCAACATTCCTACATTCTTCTCTAAAAAAAATCGCATGAACCAAGCAACAGTATTGAAGGACAGAAAAATTGCCAGTAAACGCGTTCATATAGAAAGGATTATTGGACTGGGCAAGACATACAGAATCTTAACTGAACCTATGTCGTGCACGGAAACAAAACTTGCTTCAGAAATTGTGTTTGTATGTTTCATGTTGTGCAATTTTCGGAAATGTATTATTCCTAGGGATGCTTAACATAGCTGTATGTAAGGTAAAAGTAACGCATGATGATGTCCAACACATACTATATAAGATATCTAGTAGTCCACAATATCGGGTTAGACAAACAGATCTTATTTTCTAATACGCATTATATCTGTTTGTCAAGGTTATCATTTTCCTGGAAGTACATGTATATATCCTGTTGGAATATGTTTACAGTTAAACCTGTGTTAGTGGTCACCTCCATTAAGCAGCCAAACTGTATTCAGCAGCCACTTTCCAAATATGTTGTTTTATTATACATTTGACCTCTATTAAGCAACCACCTGTACTAAGCAGCCACTTTCTATGATTACCTTGACTGGTTGCTTAAAACAGGTTTGACTGTAAACTTATCCTAACGGAATATATACTTGAGAGGGATGAATGTCCTACATTTACCTAGGATTTTCATGTAAAGCCCTACCTGTCTTTTTGACGGAAGGGGGGGGGGTATCGCTAAAGCATTATCTTCAATAACAAATTTTCAAAGACACACCAATACAACTTACTACGTCCATGAAATTATTTTAATATACAAATGTTACATTTGTTATTCTGTTCAGTTACATGTATATATATCTTGTTATATTATAAAAACAACAGTGGTTGAAATAAATAAAACATATTATTTTCATGTACATGTACCGTATTTAGCTGTGTATAGTGCGCACATTTCTTACTGAAATCCTCATCCATTTTATCTACTGCGCATTATACACCAGTACACACATCAGGACAGTCATTCTATCATTTGTTACATTCGACAATCGTTATAAACTAGCTATTAAAACCAGTATAAATAAATCAAATGAATAAGACCACAAAATTAGCATATATTTCGTTTATTTTGGCAAACTTTGAAGAATTTAATTGAAATTAGTAAATGCATAAAAAATGGCGATTTGATAACATCACGTGGTTTTATCGTATGTAATATTTCCCGTACTTTTCGCGTACTTCGCCGTACAATGTACAATGCATTGCATAAAAAAAAAACTTTGTTGGCTGCAGTATTTCAATTGATTGTAGCGATAATTAATTTCGACAAACCTTTCACAATGGGTCCCAGTTAATTAGGTAGGCTTCACGTGTTGAGAAGTTTGAGCATCTGCTGACATGTTTGAGAACGTGTTGAGATGTTTGAGAACGTGTCGAGAAATTGGAGCAGGTGTGCCTGAGTGCGTTACCGTTACTCGATGAGGTATATCTCGAGTGATTAATATAAGTTGTAAAAATCACGGAGCACAATTTTTAGTGATTCTTGAGAAATGTTAAATTTTGACTTGGAAAATTGCGTTCTTCACGTGCGCAGTATACATCGGAACTCAGTTTTTCCGCCGATTTTCGCGCCAGATCGTGGGTGCGCACTATACACGGTAGCGCACTATACACAGCTAAATACGGTAACTTGTTGTTCATTTGTCATGTTGTCCATGAGCATGCTGAGGCGGGCATGCAATATTAAACTACATGTTGTAGGTAAACATTAACAATTGTGACATCTGTAAGTATCTAGAAGCTTTTAGGTATGCATTTCAAAAAAACAACCAGTAGACACTTCGTTTTCCAGCATTGTAAGGATTAAGCTGTTGTCGGGGTACTTGAAAAAATACAATGTGTGGATGTTAACTTTGGTCCCGACTATGTGGGGTGCACAATGGATATTTGGATGGTGGCGAATCATGTTGAAAGGGTTGCCGGGATATAATATACTTAAAATTGTTATAGTCCTTATCAAACATTTACTTGAATGTTGATGAAATATATATAATCTTATTTTGACTACAATAGTCTTCATTCAGCTGTCTTGGTAGCTCCGTTTCTTCGTAACAAATCATAATAGAAATGAAATTAATGTGCGTACATCACCTTTAGCATGTTTTATTAAAATTGCTGGCATAAAAGATGGGACACTCGTATACAAAAAATGTACAGTGTAATTTCTTTTATTTTTCAACAGAAATATGTACAGCCTGATATTACATTTCATAACACTGTCGTATACAGTTTGTCTGAATGTTACTCAGCACATTCGTTAAGTTATCGGTCACATTGGTAGTACAGCTTATTCAGGATGGTATGACGATGGAAGTCATTATAAAACTTCTCCAGCTTGCTCACCATTTGGGTAATGAAGGCATCATCCCTCACAATTCTCAGTACCTTCATGTCACGTAGTGTATAAACAACAAGGTCACATTCACCTAAGCAGGTACACAACAACTGACCCTGTATCTGATAATAGTAGTTGTGGTTTCTATCTAGACTTAGGCGTTCATTATGTAGTTTCAGATAGGGCACAGTAATATTTGAAATTTCCTTGTCCTTGGCAACAAATGGACACTTCACTTCCACTAGTAAGGAGCTTCCAACGACACCATCTGGGGAGGCGGCTAAGTAGGGATAATCCTTAGAGACGCATAAGCCACACTTTTTGACAACACATTTCATCTCACGCATGTATCTCCCAACAGCTATTGGTTCATATTTTTGCCCATGCAATATTGCTGGGACTTTCAGGTCAATACTTCTTGTTAAGGTATATGACAATTTACGAAAATCGGTTTTTTCTGTAGCTTTGCACACTACCGAAATTGGAAGATGTAATTCGAATTGTTCTTTCACGGTACCAGGTCTTGCTTGTGTTCTGAGTTTGTATTTTGATTTCAATGTTTCTTATAATATCGCTACTAACACACGCCAGATTTATGTCTTTGAGAAACACATCTTCTGGTGTATATTTCAAGTAGTCGTGGTCATGGGCTACAGCTTTGGCGTTTGCTGCAGGGAATAGTTGGAATATGGCTGTTGACGAAATGTTGGGGGTGTTCAAACATGTATTCCTAAAATAGTCACTATAACCTGGCATATTCCTAAACTCCTTTGGTCGTGGATCAAAATCGTCCAATGTGCCCTTGTGTGCTGCAGGAATTTGCAGATCCCGAGCTTTCAGTGGCGACCCTTTAAACCTTTTTGCATGGCGAAATGTTTGTAATCTTTGTGTGCAGGTTTCTTCGACGCTGAAAGTGCCTTTAGTGGAGAAGTCAAACATAGCACATAGCACAGCATTCACATGTTTACAGTGGGCTTGTGGGCCCATTCCTGCAGCACACTCACACTGTGCTTCATTTACCAATCCATATCTGTCAAACGATATATCAATGGAGTACGTCACAGACTTTTTCATTTCTGCTCTGCATGCCGATTTAACAAAGAAAAGGTCATTATCCACAGCACCACGGACAAACAACAAGAATTTCTCGCCATACAGGTTCTGTGCCGAAATATCCAGCTTCTTGTCAAACTGTTTAAGGTACCTCTGTATGTTGTCCATGTTAATTTGCACAAACTGATTCTCCTCATGTAGGTCCCGGTAGTCTGCTGATGCTGGTACTGTCATCTGGAAGTCTGGCCCAGTCACATCTGGTTGTCCGAAATTTGCATTTCTGTCATAGGCGTCCAACCTGGAATGGCAACATATGCTTGTGTTAATAATCACATATCAGTGGATGTAAATTGTAATAGTGTATAGTCAAGTCGGACATGGTCCGATCATGGACTAGTCGGACCACAGACAAGTCAAATCGCTTTTTCCGTGGTCAAGTCGAGCACTTTTCATTTATATGCAAATAAAATAGGCAAGATATACAGGATTTTGCAACAATCTCTCCCTCGTAGCGATGGATTCCATCAGGAATGAGGTCCCGAGAGTGATTAAACCAATTCTGTAAGAACTTGTTTTGCAATCTAAAAGAAATTTGAATAAAGTACATGTATGCCGCATATCTCTCAAACTTGGAGCGTGTGTCAAGTTGGGTGTTAATAAAAATGTGACTGGTTTCTTTTGACGTTTCACTGCCTAATGCATACCCATATATATATACATGTACCTGTATGTACATGTGTAATAAATGTACATGTATTTCATAAAATGTAACATATTGTTGAAATGGTCCCACCGATTTGATACAATAACATGTAGCTATATTCATATTTCACAGCAACTTAGGCATCGCTATGATGATCAGATCATGTGCACAAGTACTGACCACTGATTGACTGAACACATAATTTGACTTTGTAATCAGCAATAATCATTAAATAATCAACAGATCAATATTTTATTATGTTTACTTAAATAAGAAAATAAAGTACAACACACTACTAATACTTTGGAAATAATTAACGGAACACTGTAAATGTATCTTGGATCACAATTTTTAATCGACCAGTATTGACCGGTATCGACCAGTAATTCTAGTTTTAACTGCTAGTCCGGTTAATAACTGATCAATTGCAAACATTGCTTGGCACCATCATAAAATAAATAATTAAACAATAATTATTATGGATGGTCTTTCTATGACCAGTTATCATCCGAAATGATGGCACAGTCGAAATAATGGGCCGTTTGGGACGATTTGGCTTGGGACGATAGGAGTTGCACACATGTACAACATTCTTAAAATGCTCATTAAACTGAAATATTGATCGTAGATATATCGAGAATTCACTTTATACATTGTGAGCGACGAATAACGTCAACAATGGTATGTAGTGTTCACCCTGTAGGGCAGTTTCAGATATAAAAAAGTGTTTATAAAATATCGATATTTCCAGTGATTACCTTTCAACCAACTCATGTTTTCTTCCCGATATCTTAGCGTTTCTTATCTTCAGCTCCCTTTGTAGTTGAACGAGTGTTAGGCTGCCGAACTTCGAAGCCATTGTGTATCATACGTAGGGCCTAATAGTAAATTTATAATTCGAGTTCCGTTTTCTTTTACGCTCAATTTGATCAGTATTTTATGAACCGGAAATAGACTTTGACCTGCTTTGCTCACTTTGAAAGAGGAGCACATAAAGCATAATGAGCCTCCGAAACTGTCTGCTGCGTGATGACGTAATTCGTCGGACAGGGGTCTAATGGAGTTTTCACACAGACGTCAATACCGAGTATGGGCACCATTTGCGTCTCTCACTGCAATGCACCGCCGTCGCATCGAACGGAAGAGTGTCTGAATCTCTTGCTGGTCAATATTTGTCCACTCCTGACGCAAAACATCCCTCAGTTGGTTTAACGTTACCGGCTGACGTCGTCTGACGCGGCGGTCTAACGTATCCCACAAATGTTCTATGTGTGACAAGTCTGGTGACAAAGCAGGCCACGGCAGGGTTTCAATATTGTTCTGCTCCAATAATGTGGTGGAAATCCGAGCAGTATGACACCTGGCGTTGTCCTGTTGGAACAGTGTGACGTTTCTGTTGGCGTTAAAGAATGGCACAACAACTGGCGCACAGTTCAGTGCGACTGCCGAAGGTGATACCGCCATAACGCTACCGCCCCCGAACAGATCGACCTGACGTACACATGCGTCGGCGTAACGTTCACCGCGTCTGCGATATACCCGCTCTCTGCCATCCGCTCGACGCAAACAGAACCGAGATTCATTGCTAAACATCACCGAATTCCACTGTAACCGAGTTCAGCGAGCACGTTCCGTCGTCCATTCCCGCCGTACGTCACGGTGACGTGTCAGGATGGGTCCAACGTATGGCCAATAGGCACGAATGCCACGTTCACCGAGCCGGTTCCTGACTGTTTGTGCACTGATGCGATTGTTGGTCATCCCAGGAGTAACGGCAGCTATGTGTGTAGCAGGTAGGAACCGGTCACGTAAATGTGATGTCCGAATGTGACGATCCTGTTCACGCGTCGTCACACGTGGTCGACCAGATCTTGGACGGTCGTCCACCGATCCATGTGTTCGATAACGTCGAAGTAGACGTGTTATCGTGATCCGCGTAACCCCCAAGTCGATTTGCGACGTCACGCTGACGTAAACCGCCGTCAATCATGCCAATGGCACGCATTCTCTGATTGCGGTTTAGCCTAGGCATTTTGTTAGAGGTAACAATCAATGGTAAGGTGTTTTTCCTCGATGATAATGCAATACCAGTACAATAAACCGGTTTTCTGATTTGTACATGTGCAGGAAGTTGTCTTTGTTGAGGAGCACGTGTAAATCGGAAATTCGGCGTTCCAGGATTATCGGGTGTTTATTTACCTGTGTTTATGGTTGGCTGACGTTGCAATAAGATACCCGGTACTGATACGTAATAATATATTAAACCTTTCTATGGTTTTATCCGTTTTACGTCATTTTTAGTTTG
Organism: Archivesica marissinica; assembly: GCA_014843695.1. Classification (NCBI taxonomy): domain Eukaryota; kingdom Metazoa; phylum Mollusca; class Bivalvia; order Venerida; family Vesicomyidae; genus Archivesica; species Archivesica marissinica. Next base: position 36,181,643 of record CM026404.1, on the reverse strand, counting down.
GTATCGTTTCTTTTTTGACTCAGTATATATATTAAAATTAATTTCTTCAAATTTTGATCATGTGACCTTGAAAATGACCTTGACATTAGATCATCATTGACGGCTTTCAGTTTTTGAACATTTCCTTTCAGAACAGGATGCTATTATTTTTATTATGTGCTAATAAATAAGAAATACAACTATTTATATATTTATCTATAAATGCCGGCCATCTTGGTGGCCATCTTGGATTTTGGGGGACTCCTTGACCCAGAGTCTAGGGTCTCGTTGGAAAGATAGTCGCATGTCATCATACTATCACCATGCAAAGTGGCTAAATTCTAGAATTAAACGAGCAATTATTCTTATAGTGACTCACTAATTTATCTCGATTACAAGTCATTGTTGGCATGCCGCCAACTCATCAAAGCTTTACAGCAGTACCCTGTCAATCAAATAAATCTGTTTACACCAATAACCCAAAAGATCAAATGTGCATGGATATGTATGGATACGGCCCTGACATATATTTATGTATGTCGTGTGTTCAATCTGACATTATATATTTATGTATGTCGTGTGTTCAATCTGACATTATATGTTTATGTATGTCGTGTGTTCAATCTGACATTATATGTTTATGTATGTCGTGTGTTCAATCTGACATTATATGTTTATGTATGTCGTGTGTTCAATCTGACATTATATATTTATGTATGTCGTGTGTTCAATCTGACATTATATATTTATGTATGTCGTGTGTTCAATCTGACATTATATGTTTATGTATGTCGTGTGTTCAATCTGACATTATATGTTTATGTATGTCGTGTGTTCAATTTGACATTATATATTTATGTATGTCGTGTGTTCAATCTGACATTATATACTCAATTCCAAAATAAAGTGTGCACTTTGTTTTCTGTGATTTCTCATCGCCTATTTAACCGAAAGCCTATAAATTTGGTACCAATCTTTAGATCAGACCCTGTAGAATATGGCAGACATATCAGATTTTAAGTCACGGTGAGTTTAAGTAGCTTTTTTATGCGAGAAAGGAGACGGTGCTAAAATCAAAGTTGCAAAAGTACTCAAAGCATCAGGTCACATTCAATAATGCATTTAAAGTTGTTTTAATCGCAGTTCTGGTGTTTTTTTTATATCAGTATCTTGTGTGAGCACCTCTGCTGTTGATGCAGGCGGAAATTTGACTTCGCATAGACCGCACGTAACGTCTGATTACTGCGTCAGGGATGTTATCCCACTCTTGCACGAGGGCGTTTGCCAAGTCCCTCAGATTGTGGATATTTCCTCGGGATCGCACCCTTCTGCCAAGGTAATCCCAGATATGCTCGATTGGGTTCATATCTGGGGATATAGCAGGCCAGGGAAGCACGTCAACGTTGTTCCTGTTGAGAAACTGTCGACTGACTCGTGCCACATGGGGACTGGCGTTATCGTGCATTAGCATAGCAGGTCCATGTCGTTGCAGAAATGGAACTGCTTCAGGCTCCAAAACCTGGTCGACGTAGCCTTGCGCGTTTAAGATTGCCGCGTATTACAACGAGATTTGTCTTTCGTCTTCCCATAATCCCTCCCCAAACCATTACGCTCCCGCCCCCGAATCTATTCCTCTCCACCATACAACAGTTGGCGAAATGTTCCCCCCTTCTCCTAAAAACCCCCGTGCGACCATCATGGTGATTCAGATTGAATCTGGACTCATCTGAGAAAAGCACTCGAGCCCACTGTTGTCGCCCCCAGCGGAAATAACGTCTCGCCCACTGCAACCGAGAAGCCCGATGACGTGCTGTCATGATCTATCCCACATAGGGTCTCCTAGCTCGGATGGGGGCCCGGGCCTGTCTAAGACGGCGCAATACAGTCTGGCTGCTGATACCATACTGTCTCGCGGTACTAGTCGCTGTTTGGAAACGACGTGGCAGGTGCGTCAACGTAATAAACCGATCCGTTTGCCGATTCGTTACTCTTGGTCTACCGGTTCTTCGGCGATCTGCTACACCACCTGTTTGTTGGAACCGTTGGCGCAAGCGAATAATAGTGTTTCTGTGGCACCATAACGCCCTCCCTACTCACGTCAGTGACGTTGTCACCACGGTCAAGCATTGTTAATGCTTGGATACGTTGATTTTCGCTCAATCTAGGCATGTTCGTTGTGTACCAATGTGAACTCAAATGTGATTTAACCGTTATGTAAGACATAAGGATTACACTAATACAAGTTTCCGGTGACATGTATATTTTCCTCGGGCTGCACGTGCAAATCATGCGAAATCAAGTCTCACAGACTGGACTGACATTTTTTGCATACCACGTGGTAGATTATGCAATTGATCGATGACAAATATACTTGAGGTATACTATGCGAAATTTCTAACCGATACGTCTTCTAAATAGTGAAATATTCTAAATTCAAGTGCACACTTTATTTTGGAATTGAGTATATATTTATGTATGTCGTGTGTTCAATATGACATTATATGTTTATGTATATCGTGTGCTCAATCTGACATTATATATTTATGTATGTCGTGTGTTCAATCTGACATTATATGTTTTTGTATCTCGTGTGCTCAATCTGACATATATTTATGTATGTCATGTGTTCAATCTGACATTATATATTTATGTATGTCGTGTGTTCAATCTGACATTATATATTTATGTATGTCGTGTGTTCAATCTGACATTATATGTTTATGTATGTCATGTGTTCAATCTGACATTATATGTTTATGTATGTCGTGTGTTCAATCTGACATTATATATTTATGTATGTCGTGTGTTCAATCTGACATTATATGTTTATGTATGTCGTGTGTTCAATCTGACATTATATGTTTATGTATGTCGTGTGTTCAATCTGACATTATATGTTTATGTATGTCGTGTGCTCAATCTGACATTATATGTTTATGTATGTCGTGTGCTCAATCTGACATTATATGTTTATGTATGTCATGTGTTCAATCTGACATTATATGTTTATGTATGTCATGTGCTCAATCTGACATTATATGTTTATGTATGTCATGTGTTCAATCTGACATTATATGTTTATGTATGTCATGTGTTCAATCTGACATTATATGTTTATGTATGTCGTGTGTTCAATCTGACATTATATGTTTATGTATGTCGTGTGCTCAATCTGACATATGTTTATGTATGTCGTGTGTTCTATCTGACATTATATGTTTATGTATGTCGTGTGCTCAATCTGACATATGTTTATGTATGTCGTGTGTTCTATCTGACATTATATGTTTATGTATGTCGTGTGTTCAATCTGACATATGTTTATGTATGTCGTGTGTTCAATCTGACATTATATATTTATGTATGTCGTGTGCTCAATCTGACATTATATGTTTATGTATGTTGTGTGTTCAATCTGACATTATATGTTTATGTATGTCGTGTGTTCAATCTGACATTATATGTTTATGTATGTCGTGTGCTCAATCTGACATTATATGTTTATGTATGTCGTGTGTTCAATCTGACATTATATGTTTATGTATGTCATGTGTTCAATCTGACATTATATGTTTATGTATGTCGTGTGTTCAATCTGACATTATATATTTATGTATGTCGTGTGTTCAATCTGACATTATATGTTTATGTATGTCGTGTGTTCAATCTGACATTATATGTTTATGTATGTCGTGTGTTCAATCTGACATTATATGTTTATGTATGTCGTGTGCTCAATCTGACATTATATGTTTATGTATGTCGTGTGCTCAATCTGACATTATATGTTTATGTATGTCATGTGTTCAATCTGACATTATATGTTTATGTATGTCATGTGCTCAATCTGACATTATATGTTTATGTATGTCATGTGTTCAATCTGACATTATATGTTTATGTATGTCATGTGTTCAATCTGACATTATATGTTTATGTATGTCGTGTGTTCAATCTGACATTATATGTTTATGTATGTCGTGTGCTCAATCTGACATATGTTTATGTATGTCGTGTGTTCTATCTGACATTATATGTTTATGTATGTCGTGTGCTCAATCTGACATATGTTTATGTATGTCGTGTGTTCTATCTGACATTATATGTTTATGTATGTCGTGTGTTCAATCTGACATATGTTTATGTATGTCGTGTGTTCAATCTGACATTATATATTTATGTATGTCGTGTGCTCAATCTGACATTATAGGTTTATGTATGTTGTGTGTTCAATCTGACATTATATGTTTATGTATGTCGTGTGTTCAATCTGACATTATATGTTTATGTATGTCGTGTGCTCAATCTGACATTATATGTTTATGTATGTCGTGTGTTCAATCTGACATTATATGTTTATGTATGTCATGTGTTCAATCTGACATTATATGTTTATGTATGTCATGTGCTCAATCTGACATTATATGTTTATGTATGTCATGTGTTCAATCTGACATTATATGTTTATGTATGTCATGTGTTCAATCTGACATTATATGTTTATGTATGTCGTGTGTTCAATCTGACATTATATGTTTATGTATGTCGTGTGCTCAATCTGACATATGTTTATGTATGTCGTGTGTTCTATCTGACATTATATGTTTATGTATGTCGTGTGCTCAATCTGACATATGTTTATGTATGTCGTGTGTTCTATCTGACATTATATGTTTATGTATGTCGTGTGTTCAATCTGACATATGTTTATGTATGTCGTGTGTTCAATCTGACATTATATATTTATGTATGTCGTGTGCTCAATCTGACATTATATGTTTATGTATGTTGTGTGTTCAATCTGACATTATATATTTATGTATGTCTTTGTCTGGTCCCGGTGATTATCTCTATATAATGCATATTGTTCTACCTTCGGTGATTATCTCTATATAATGCATATTGTTCTACCTTCGATGACTCAAACACGGATGACTGGAACTCTCGAACCAGATCACTGGTCCCATGAAATCAATTAGTACTTAAATTAACACCTTTGGGTCGTACACAATTGGCCGAGTGTTCAGGTCCACGTGTCACACAAAAGTTTTCACAGCTTTTGTTATTGGCAATGACATCCCTTTTGATCAGTACACTCGCGTAATTTACACGTCGTGAGATTGGCAATTACTATTCTGTTGACTGGGTTTCAATCACCGCGGCTTTTTTATCCATAGTTTAAATTGGTATTAAACGTAATTATGTATAGAACAAACATATTACACACTTATTGAGTTAAAGATGCAAAGCTACGACATTTCAATATAAACAACAGTTACTGATTTTGTACTCTCTTCATCAAATTCATGTCAAAACCAAAATCTACTATTCTTAGCGCCGAGCAACTTAGCGAAGGACCCGGCAACGGGGGGATACCTAAGTCAAATAAATAAATCAAACCACGAGAGAAGGACATATTTGATGTCTTGCATAAACCAGTATATAACGGTAAGCTACCAAAACACAATTTAATTTATCAATATTATGGGTCAACCCACACAACTACCCTTGACTCGAACCTCCCATGACTCACGGACCCGTCGAGTTTGAGGCAACAAAGTTTGACTGTAACTTAATAATATACATATATACTATATGCCTTATGTTATTAATTTTAATAACCTAAAATATCTTTATGCACGATATAGGTTTAGCGTATTTTGTTTGCCTGTCCCTGTGTTGGGGCGAGGTTGAACGTAATTTTTCTTTTCAAATTTATTATTTATTATTCATGAAAAATTATTATTAATATCCAGAGCCAATTAATTAATCTTGACATTTCATAAAAAACATGTTAGCGGAGGGACCTGGGAAATTACATCGCAAAAAGCAAAAAACAATACATGATAAGCTACATGCTACAACAAATTAATCCGAAATAGTTTCATTGATTAATATTCAGCCAATAGACAATGTTTTGTGCTCTACAAACTCTTAAAAAGTGAAAGTAGGATTTCATATAATGGTCAGCCAAGTTCCTAAATTGACGTTAATAGCGGTATACTGTCGTTTAGCGATAATTTAAATCGGATAAGTCTAAAAATAAACATGGACAGACACAATGGAAAATGGTAAATCTGTACCATACAATCACTCAGGATCTTCACTTTTTGCCAGTAATATTACTATTTTTAGACAAAATTACTCATTTTGATAAATGTAATTTCCTTATTAATTTATTGGTCTAAGAATATCATGCACCAGACAGACCATGTCAGTTACTTTGTGTTGAATGGGTTAATATCATGCACCAGTCCATGTCAGTTACTTGGTGTTGAATGGGTTAATATCATGATCCAGTCCAGATCAGTTACTTGGTGTTGAATGGGTTAATATCATGCACCAGTCCAGGTCAGTTACTTGGTGTTGAATGGGTTAATATCATGCACCAGTCCAGGTCAGTTACTTGGTGTTGAATGGGTTAATATCATGCACCAGTCCAGGTCAGTTACTTGGTGTTGAATGGGTTAATATCATGCACCAGTCCATGTCAGTTACTTGGCGTTGAATGGGTTAATATCATGCAACAGTCCATATCAATTACTTGGTGTTGAATGGGTTAATATCATGCACCAGTCCAGGTCAGTTACTTGGTGTTGAATGGGTTAATATCATGCACCACAAGTCCATGTTAATGACATGGTATTGAATGGGTTAATGTCATGCCCAGTCCAGGCCAGTTACTTGGTGTTGACTGGGTTAATAGCATGCACTAGTCCATGTCAGTTACTTGGTGTTGACTGGGTTAATATCATGCACCAGTCCATGTCAGATACTTGGTGTTGAATGGGTTAATATCATGATCCAGTCCAGATCAGTTACTTGGTGTTGACTGGGTTAATATCATGATCCAGTCCAGATCAGTTACCAGGGGCCACGCTGTCAGTCGCCACAAGAGCCAAATTGCGATAGAAATGGCTCCTAAAATTTCAATTTGGCGATTTTCAGAAAATTGCACCAAAAATCGGCATAAATAACGTTTGTGCCATATTTTAACCTTTCATACTCGACTGGTTTTATTTACCATTGACGACGGCGCGTTCCAGTTAAAGAAAAATCGATACACACAGTCTGTGTTCATTGTATCTTTGACTGGTTACAATTTTTTTCCTCTGTTATACGCTATCGTTTGGCGAAACAATCGATTCACAGTCAAAATAGCTGTGTACATGTGCTGGAGGCATATTCCCATCATAAATTGCAATCAAAACAAAACAAACATGTAAATTAGCGGTATATGATCACACATTTACAGTTTTGTATAATGGGAATGATTTGATAATTGAGGTCCTTTATGAAAACGGCAGTACTTGATCGGTGAAATGATGACATTGTTTGAAGATTATACGGATGACCGAATAACTTGTGTACATAATTAGGTAATAATTATTGGCGTTGTTTTTCACAAATAAGATCAAAGGTAGTAGTTGTGAAAAATATGATTTTCGTGTCCTCAACTATAAAAAGTGAATGAAACTTCCAAATCGCAGATAAATAAACGTAAAAAAAAAAAAAAATCCAAATCACGTGTCAAAATGGCTACTTTCGGTTTTAAACGTCCGAAATGGACTTAGTGAATGAAACCTAGACAGCCTGATGAAAATTTCCATTGACGGCACAGACAAGTTCAACTTCAAATCGGCATTTGTAATGTGGTCCAAGAAGAACAGACGCATTTTGAACTGAATGTTGTGCAATTTGTTAGACATAGTGGATACTTGTACATGTATTTTTAAATTATTATGACCAAGAAAATAATTAAAGTTGTAAAAGTTCATTGGATTGTCTTCAAAAATGATTAGTATGCATGTCTTTTTGAGCTTAAAGTTAATTTGAAATGGAATCTTGTGTTGGCTTCCATTATTAATCACTGTCACAGGGCTACATTGTAAAATAAACTTTTAGCCTTAACAGGTATGCATTCTTTCATTCTAATTTCTATATTAATACTTCTTCCAGAAAAAAACGGGCTAGAATCTCACCATTTACAAATAAAAATACCAAAAAAATCAAACCAGGGAGGGGACGACACTGCTCCCGCACACACCCCATCTTTCAAACAGATAAGTGGCCCCAACTTTTTTCTGCCCAGTGTGGGCCCTGAGTTACTTGGTGTTGAATGGGTTAATATCATGATCCAGTCCAGATCAGTTACTTGGTGTTGAATGGGTTAATATCATGCACCAGTCCATGTCAGTTACATGGTGCTGAATGGGTTAATATCGTGCACCAGTCCAGGTCAGTTCCTTGGTGTTGAATGGGTTAATATTAGGGATGGCAACGAATATTCGAAACTTTGTTCGAACGTCTGAATATTCGAATATTAAAACCATATTCGAATATTAAAAAAAATATTCAAATTAAATTTTAATAAATTGCAGTTAAATCATAACTTAAAAGGATATATATGTTTGTTTAAATTTCAATCAATTAAGTTTCGAAAACAAAGAATGACCCAATGCGTGCCCGAAGGTGCGAAATGTCATCACGATTTGGCTCCAAATAACAAAAGGAGGGTGATGACATGTTGTTCACACCTTACAGGGTCACTAATTGATTAATGCAGTCTATTTGACGGGACACAAACTGAGAAGCATTTGTTTTACAGGTACTAACCTTAGCCCTTGAAAACATACAAAGAGTTTAATGATTCATACTAAAACATGACTGTCCCTGGTTGGAATGTTTGATGGCAACACATGTGCATGTAATTAATGTTTATTAAACCTATTACTGTCGGCAAGCGGCACTGAGTAAAAGAAGGAACTTAAGCTTCTTAGTGTATGACACCCCCGATAAAGAACAATCGGACAAACTAAAATCGTACTTGCTAGACAAAATTGATCCCCACTGTAAACCCCTAGAATGGTGGCGACGGAACGAACACACATTTCCAAAAGTGGCGCAGGTCGCAAAGAAAGTACTAGCTGTTCCGGCAACGTCAGTTCCGTCGGAACGTATTTTCTCCGCCGCCGGACTCTTGATAAACAAATTAAGGAATAGATTGTCCAGTGACCTTGTGGACAGCATCATATTCTTGAATAAAAACAAGCTGCCTAAGGGGTGTGCCATGCATGTAGGTGACACTAACTAGTGTTATTAAATAGAATGGCCAGCTCTACGGGACTCAGAATATAATGTAAATGTGTTCTATTTGTTTGTATTTGTTTGTTTGTTTGTTCCAATCTAATATAAAGAGATTGTGTTCACTAATTAAAATTGTTGTAATTTAAATTAGTTTATTTCTTATCCCCATTCAGAGAGCGAAATTTTGTATCTTGTATTTTGTACCTGTGGTATAGCTCGCATGTGGCTGTGCTTAACGCATGGCTGACGAACGGGCAACTAGTCTCGGTTGATTTTCTGGTTGTATGGGTAGAAACATACTTGCTACTGCTGCGTAGAACTGAAGGGCTGCGGCCCCTAAGGTTTTTGTCATCGCGGCCACAAACTTCGCTTCATAGCGCGCATAGAGAATCTCGACGTCATTGTCTGCCATATTGTCAACCTTGTCGGCTGTGAGCTGTCGCCCTAGATATTGTTTAGTCTGCCCCCCTGCTGCTAGTGCTGCAAGTCGTTGACGCTTGTCGTCTTGATGGGCGCTCTCGTCTCCAGGCGTCTCTGCAGTCGGGACCGCTGTTTCCGTCGTCCTATCAATCGGGGCCGCGGCATCCATCAACTGATCAAGAAGTTCGTCGCAGTTCATTTTTCTGAGTGCTATCCGTACCCGCCTCTTTAGTCTAACATACTGCCACGCAAACCACCCCAGTGTGGCGAAAATTATGATCTGGTTGATCAGCAGAATTGCTTCCCACATGCTAAGCTGTGAATAGCACTTTATAAGCAGCTGGTTGGTCCGTCTTTAACAGCAGCTTGCTGTGTTTTGTTCCCGCGAGCGTCTTCCGTACCGCGGCTCACTCTTCGTACGTGGGGATGACGTCATTCTCTCGAAGGCACTCTTCGAAGGAGTCACGATCTTTGCAGTGAAAGACCGCGGCCCAGCGCGTTTGCTCTCGGAGATCCTTCAGAACTGACTTGTATTTCTGGGTCAACACCCAGACGCTTTGCAGCGCATGCCGCCCGCTGAAGGCCAGCTCTGACAGCATGTCCTTCTTTTTGGTCATAGCTGCCTTGGCCGAGCAGTCGTCAATCATGTACAGGGTGGGCTCGCCCTGGAACATGGTGTAGAAGACCCGCAGCCAGGTATGTAACTTTTCACAGGGGTCTAATATGTAGACCTCGGGGTCCCTCCAGATCCAAGGGCGGCTCTGGTAAGTTGTGTTATGCACAATCGTGGGGCAGAGGATCACTATGTGTCGAAAGATCCTGCGGTAGGGGCCCACGAGCAAGTCCAGTATGAAGACAGTTTTTCCGCAACCAGTCTGACCGCATATGATGGCTGAGTGGGGGTCGCGGGGTAGCAGATCAGTAGAGCGCACTGACGAATCGACCATCTTCGATGTTGAGCTGTGCATCTGTAATGATGTACAGATACATGTTCAATGCGCCATCGGCATCTGCTTCTTTGGCTATCTGGATTGTTACACCCTCGCTGGCATTCTCCAGCCTGCACCCACTGCCATGGAGTTGGTCATCATCGCTGGTCCGCAAATCGAGCCACAATGCGTATTTCGAAGTTAGGAACTCTGCCAGAGAGACGTCCGCGAGCTGTAGGTCTTTGGCGACCGCAGCAACCTCTGGGGCGCGCTTAGAGCGCGCATGCCTTGGCTGTACAGCTGGTTGGGGACCCCCTCGATTGTAACCGAGGTTGAGGTAATTTTCGAGTTGTAGAAGCGTTCGGTATTTCTTTCCCCGGGATTAGCGGGTTCCTCGAACAGCATCAGTATACCTTTCATACTGCGAGCGGGAACATTAATGTTAATGTTCCACAGAGAATCGCTTTTGTTTTTCGTTATTTTGCGATGACGAAGAACTCTGTCATAAAGGATTGCAAGCCGCCCGGCATACTGCTCTCTAATCCTTCGTGCGAGGTCAGGCAGCGTTACCATATCGTATTCCAGGGAAATGCTGCCGATTGAATACTTAGATGTCGGATCGGTGGTTACGAGAACAAGGCCATAGTCGTTGAACGTTAGTTCATATTCCAGGCGGTCTGCCAACGCGCTCTGGTAGTACGGCATGTGGCTTTCCAGCAGCTCAAAGTCGAGTGGGATGTAAAAGCGGCTACCGTAGGCTGCCGCAACTGCATTGTCGGCCGCAACGTTATCTGCCTTGTTACCAGCACCGACTCTGAGTCTGGCTATATTCCTGTGACGACTGGTGTCGATACCCTGATATTGCACATTCTCTCTCTCTTGCGCTGTCTTCCAGAGGTCTTGATAGCAGTAGAAGACGTCGGAGTCATCAATAGACATAACTTCGTTCCCCGAGATTTTGATAGTCGTTTTCTTGACTATGGCGCGACCCAGGTTCTGAACGACGGTTCGATCTACGTCTGTCGACGTCAGTGAGATTGTGAAAGCGAGGCGAACAGTCCCTGGCGCAATCACATCGTTAGCTCCAAGGCTGGGGAAGCGGACCAAGAGCTGCTGGTTCTGGTCAATCGTCGATGGGTTGTTCGTAATGACCACGCTCTGTCTTATGCCCTTTGCCCCGAGGGGCTCCCACAGCCTGCGGTATGGATCGAGTTTGTGCCCGTATTGAGTTTAAGCCATTACTGTATTGAACCCAAATGTGGTAGCCTTCAATACGATGGCAGACATTGATATGGATGATGATGTAGAAGATGATGTAGAAGACACCGATGATACGTTTACTGGCGGGACGCAGGCGGACGAAAACGCCACTCTCGGGGAAGCCCTCGGGTCTCTCCGTCTGGAAGCGCTCAAATCCACTGTAAATTCCTACTATGACAAACTGGCGGAAGGGGGTCATATCCCCCTGCTGGCCGTGTTTACTCTAAGTTTGAATTGAATCGGTTCGGTAGATTGAGCCTGAAATCCGCTCGCTTCGAGATTGTCAATGCCCGCACCGGCGCCCCGCTCTCATTAAATACCATTGCCGGGAGGGTGGGTGGCGGCCAAATCATCAGAGACGAGCTGGGATTCACGGATTGGGTACGAGGTAAAACTAATATACCAGCCCGGGCAGTAGAGGCCCTCAATACAGCTACCACTGAGCTAAGTGAAGCAGCAGCCGAGATAGAGGCGGTTGAGCTCAATGAGATCCCGCAAGTCGCCACCGATGCTATTAACACAGTGGAGGCGACGTTAACCGATAAACAGATAGATGACATACTCAGTACAATGGATCCACCGTTAAACCTTCGCGGGCTTAATGCAGACGGTCAGGGGCGAGCTAACCAACAACCTCGCCAGACTAACGGAGCTCAATAAACATATAGCGCTAGAAAACAGAAAACTAGAAGAGGCTGAACCGGAAGATAGTGAGCGGATCACCGAACGTCTACAAAGTTTACGGGATGAAAGAGCAGCCCGCTTGGAGGCCGCCTCTGCCAACCGGGAGGCGCTCCGTACACAAATCAATCGGATCCGCGAAACTATATCGCGAGTCCTACATGATGATACCACACTAGGCGAGCATCTTCGCACGTTGTTCAGAGAACAGGGCGTCACCATCGTGAGCATCATGACAGCGATCGGGTTTATTGTGAGTACGCTCGTATTGGCACTCGCGGGCAGTGGTGCAGCTGGAGCCGCTGTTGTCCCGGCCGCTACGGGATGTATCAAAGCTTGGACAAAGAAAATATTAAATGACCTAAGTCGAATTCTTGTGAAGCTCGCGGGAAAAGCTTTAGCGGCGCTACCCGGTATTATCGGTAGCATTGTCTCCTGGCTCCTCATCTTCCTGAGCAAGACAGCTGGCTGGTTCGCGGAAAATATGTGGGCGGTCGTCGTTGCTGTTGGCGGGCTACTGTATGCCGCAGCTCGGCGATAGCCAAATAATTGCCAGCCCTACGATGACGCCACCCACAATGAGCGCCCTTTTCTCATCTTCGTGCTCATCAGCCGTGCCCAATGGTTCCGGCCGTCCCGACCCGGCAATCCTTTGATGTTCGGCGCGGCGGAGAAGCTCGTTGGTATGTCCCCATTGACATCGTCATTGCGACCTAAGGACAGGTTGGAGCTAGCTATCACGATTTCATTGTTGTATCCGACCCGATGACTGATTCGCAGCAACATGTTGCTCAGGGCCATGTAGAGGCTGTGGCCGAAGACGAAATCTACCTGGCTCTTCGCATACTGAAGAACTTCTTGGTACCGCATGATTGCCGATGGGATGTCCACCGGGGAGTTTATGGCGTCCTCAACATTCGCTAGAAACTGCTTCTGGGCGGTACCAATTCCTACGATGCGGGACCTCGTCTGCGACTGAGCACCTAAGAGAGCCCACACATAGGTCCGGATTGAATCATTCAGGCGAGCAACACCGGCCCGGGTGAACCCGTTCGACTTATCTAACACAAATGTGCTCCAGACGCCGTCTACACCCGGATCCTGCAGAATATGATCAATATGAACTTTCACCGGAGGAGCGTAATATGCTTTAGCTAGGAAAGGCGTATGAAACTCACCGGGGACCTCAGGTCGCCGACGACCGATCTAAATTACCGACATTGACCGATAATATTCGTTTGTTGTCTGCCATGCTCGTCTGCGCCCTCGTGCTGTGACTTAGGGTGTAGACATCACCGAGCCCGTTGCTGTTCGGGAAGCTCTTCTGCCGCCAGTCTGTCATCGGACTCACGTCAAACTCTGCTGCGCATATCCGCTCGTACGCCCGTCTGTCGTACGTATTTGAGAAGGGATCGAAATTATTATCCTGCGGTAGCGAGACTCGTAATTCGTCTAAAATCCTAATAGTATAGTAGACGTGGAAGATATAGACCGATTGCATCAGCGGTTCGTTTTGGGCACCGTTCAGATGGTCTTCGAACGACACACCGCAACCGGTCGTGGCACACCACATGGCAAAGTTGAGCTGATTCTGCCAAAACTGCATCGGTGTGTTGTTCCAAGCCTGCGCCACGGTGTCCGTCTTGACAGGAGGTAGCCTGTATTTTCGCCAGATATCCGTAACCTCGGTGTAGAAGACCTCGTTCGGGCCGACCGTGATCATCAGGGTGGTTAGGTTCACGACTGCAAGCTGACGCTTATATACACCGCCGGTTTTATAAGTAACCGAAGGATTATAGCCGAAAGTTCTATTTAAAGTATTAGCCATATTATATTATAATTATGTTTCAAACAATTACCGATATTCAAAGGGGTGAGGCCACAAGCCTCCAACAATATATTGATAGCCGCGGTGGGGATCTGCGCGTTGGCCTCAGATCAATAACACTTACGGTCGGTTGGTATAATATGAATGACGGTGAGGGGTTCGGGCACGAGAGGGACGGTACTGTGGTCGTGGTAATGTTACCACAGGGGTTATGGAGTTTTAGCTACTTGCAAACATTTATCGACTCAGAATTTTCTGACTTCGCTAGTATCGACATTTGTAAAGCCAATGCGACCCTGACTATCAAGCCCGAAAAAATAACTATGAGTCCCGGTATGTGCGACATACTCGGTATCTTTAATGTGTATGACGCCAATAAAGGTTCGTATACCGGAGATAAACCCGTTAGCTTCGCCATTACTAAAACCCTCCAAGTGCACCTGGGGCAGCTGAACACGTCATATAACACGTGCGACAGGGCGCCGAGTACGCTCCTCAAAGTAATAGAGGCGGGAAATGCCTTCTTCGGGGAAACCGTTACTATAGTGTCCTCACCCCGAATCCAAACGCTTGGAATGCGGTTGCATCGACGAATTGAATATTACTATCAGAGATGATAGCGGACGAGCATTAAACAATCGCGAGTTTCCGATTTCTATAGTACTTGAGATAAAATGAGTATATACGGACCTGGTACCTGCGGCGGCGCTGGCACGGTACGGAAGCCTATCATTACAGTTTGGGCCGAGGAAAGGGGTCCTCTCCGTAACGGAGAATACGAATGGTCATTCGGCAACAACGCGAACAACCGGTATACCGGTTATCCTATGTTAACATCTGGCAGGATATTACGGATGTCACTCTCTTCCGTAAAGGCTTCGGGGCAGCTGTGAACATTGTCAGTGTGAACCTCGTAATTAGCGGCGAATCACAAAATGTCGGCATTACGAAACCCGCGGGTGTGAGGTCTGCATTTACAATCTTTGAAAATCCGATTGAAGTATCGGTAGGCGGTGTTATAAATTTCATCACCGAGTCTGCTAATACACCGAGCTCCGCTAGTGTCGTCGCATTGCTTATCGAATTAGATCTGTAGCAGAGGATAGTTTATCTATCATGAGTATTTACGGTCCTTCCTATATTGCGCCGAGAAAGCCGGTCGTTGCAATTTGTGCCGAGGAGTGGGGTATGTTGCGCCCGGGTGAGCACGAATGGTCTTTTGGTAACAACTCGAACAATAGTATACGGGTTACCCTATGTTAGCATCTGGGACGATTCTACGGATGTCACTCTCTTCTGTAAAGTCTGTGGGAGCAGCTGCGGATGAAGTCAGAGTGAACCTTGTATTTAACGGTGTAGAACAAAATGCTGGCATTACGAAACCCGCGGGTATAAAGTCTGCACTTGTCATTTTTAACACCACATCAATTAAAGTTTCGGCAGGCACAGTTATTAACTTTATCACCAGAACCGGCGATCCTTTAAGCTACGCTAGTGTCGTCGCATTGCTTATCGAGTTAGATATCTGATGGAGAACAAAACGCTATATCCTAGTTTGCCAGCCGATCCTGTTGCCGGACCGTCGGCGTTCAGACTGAACAGGATCCTGGAGATTCAAACTCTACTCTTAAACGAACAACTTATCCGTAGCAGCTTAGCTAAAAAATACAGGTGAGCTGCCAATACTCACAGTAATATCCACGCTTGTAGGCGCGCCAATAGCCGTTGGTTTGGGTGCTGCCGCGGCTGCGGGCGGGCTCCTCTGCATGGTCGGGCGGGTGATAGGCCGGCGTCTAGAAACTACCGTTAAAAAGCATGACCGCATTGCAGTCGCGGCACGGGTAAAGAAAAATAGTATCGATGCTATAATTAGCGGAGCTATTCGAGACAATGAAATCTTGGATGCCGAGTTTAAGACCGTCCGTGACGAATGGGACAGGTATCAAGCCTTGAAATATGACATCCGGACTAAATGTAAGGCAGCCCGACCTCAAATTCTGACGGACGAAAAGGTAAAAAAATTAGTCACGGAAGAGCGTGCCGCGGAGAGAAGATTGTTGCTGGGCCGGCTCGCGACGTGATATGCTTATTTATGTGTCTGGGTCGAGATGAATTACCGCCGGGGTACGCACCAAGAATTCCGACAGTGCCTAGGATTATCCCAAGCGCACCTTTAATGTAAAAAAGTCCCGACTGGGGTTTGAACATTAATATTAACATTGTAATTCATCCTATACTGAGATCGAACCGGCCCGCGAGAATACAGATCAACAAAATGCTTAATATTTTAATAAAATATTAACTTCCGATACTGAAAAATAAAATAATAACTTCCGATACTGAAAAAAAGATTTTAATAAAATTTTATCTTCGAAAAAAAGTTAAAAAAAGTTCAGCTTTGGTTTCGAACCTGCGCCTGCCGGGGACAATGTTTTACAGCCATTAAATTAATATATATTGCCCAGTAAAATAATAATATGTTGCCCAAAAGCCCACTGTTATGAAGCGGACCGCAGAGCGGGCAATGTTTTAAATATTTTTATTTATCCCCTGCGGTCCTTGCTCGGGCAGTCCGTCGGGTGTTTTCAGACACGTCTCACGGTCCCCAGTCCCAAACACTCCTCTGTCGGAATGCCACCTTACGAAACACGAAAGCTAAGGTGCATTACAGAAGTGCTGAGAGTGCATAATTACAGACTTGATCAGAGCATGCAACCATAACCTACGGGCAATGAATTTATGTTCAGAACTCATATATAAATTTAATATAACCGTTGTGCAATACATGTGTAATACTTAGTGCGCACAGGTGCGCGGTTGCGCAGTACATGTAATCAATATTACGGTTGAGCTGTACTGCCATCTCGATAACGTAAGATATACAAATATTTTGTTAAACGCATATGCTCTGCTGAACACGATGTAAACCGTTAGATGTTTTATTTATTTCATTTTATAATTCTCGTGAACTTAACAATTTCATTTGTAATTCTCATGGATATATTAACATTGTAACGGGTGCGCGGGGGTGACCAGGATTCTACCACCCCACTATGTTGGGGGTGGATTTCGTTTACATAATTTTTTTTGCTTGGTTGGGAACTCTCGGTGTGAATATGGAGGTTTATATAGGAAAGTGCACGCTTGTATATTGTTTAACCCGATGCGATTACTTCCGTGTTGTGTAAGTTTGCACTAGTTTATCTGCAAGTGCGGATATACGGGGTCACCCCGCTGCTCGGATATCGGACAGGGGTGGGCCGTCCCCAGTGGCTCATATATGGGTGATTTTTGGCCGTCTGAAATGGGGCTGGGAGCCTCCTCGGCCCAAATTAAGAGGTCTGTTCACCCGGAACAGGGGCTCAACGGGGTACACGGCGGCCTCAAACAAGAGGTCTGATCGGGCGTTCTGGGGCGCGCAGCTCTGCCAAAAAGCCACTGAAACCCCCGTAGGGGGCGTCCTGGGGCCCGCGGCGGCCATAAACAAGAGGTCCGATCACCCCCCCCCTGCTGCTGCTCGGCGGTGGGGGCCCATTGTTGTAAGGTGGTCTGGCCTCGTGCGCGCTACCTTTTTTTATATACAGCCGCCGCTCCCTCAAATAACGCGACTACCCCGCCCTATCAATTCCGTCGTTAACCCAGGGGCAATAAAGACAATGTTTACTCAAGGGCAATAAAGACAATGTTTACTCAAGGGCAATAAAGACAATGTTTACTCAGGGGTCAATGTTACTTCGCCCCCCAATCCCCCCCCCCCCCCCCTGCTGCTGTATCCATGTATTATACTCCAGCTTAGAACTAAATTCCATTGTTTCAAAGACTCAAAAAACGACAAATGGCGTATTAGAACAAAGGGAAATAAATGTTTCATACTATTTTCTCTAAGTCCTGTAACGTGCCGTATTTGTTCCGGATTTTGTTCAAGTCTATATATCTATATCGTGTGGAAAATCATTCAAAGTTCAAAATGTTATTTAATTTATGATAAAAAAATGGAAAATCTAGATAGAAAATAGATTATTAAAAAATATTAAAATCAACAAAAGCAACTTTTATTGAAGGAAAATTAATGATGATTCACATTTGTCAAGTTTTGCAAAACAACACCAATTACCGACTGTTGTTTGGCGTATGTGCCGCCAATTAGCATTGTTAATGTGTCGAGATTGACAAGGTGTTGACATGATGAAATTAAGTCACTTTCAATACTAAAACCGGTTGAGATTTACTCACTCACTGACACATGTCAAACAAGCTATTATATTGATTGTATAAATGAAGTCATGAACCGGCGAATAAGAATCCGATCCCCCGTCTGACCCTAATAAATCAGATGTCTGCTATGTTCTGTGCATGTCCAAGGCCGGCAAGGGAAAATCTATTAAAGGCAAATTGGATACAAAATTATTCAATACGGCATATGCTGTGGCCAAACGCAACAAGCCATTTTCTGACTTCCCGTTCTTGTGTGATATACAGCAGAAGAATGATGTCAATCTAGGTGCTGATCATCATGGTAGGGATGCATGTGTTGCATTCAGTGTCGGACAAGTGAATTTTTGTTGTCCATGTTGTCTACTTGTCCATGGACACGTGGGAAAATTCAGTATTTCCACACCCCTGCCTTAGGCAATACTCTTATATCCACACACCGCAAGAACCATGGTGCTGATGCCCTTAGGCAATACTCTTATATCCACACACCGCAAGAACCATGGTGCTGATGCCCTTAGGCAATACTCTTATATCCACACACCGCAAGAACCATGGTGCTGATGACCTTAGGCAATACTCTTATATCCACACACCGCAAGAACCATGGTGCTGATGCCCTTAGGCAATACTCTTATATCCACACACCGTAAGAACCATGGTGCTGATGCCCTTAGGCAATACTCTTATATCCACAATATTGCTTCTCTCTCCCTCATGGCGATGGATTTCATCAGAAATAAGGTACAGAGAGTTGTTGAACTAATGTTGTAAGAACTTGTTTCGCAATCAAGCTAAAATATTTGTTTGTTTTTGGAGTTTAACGTCGCACCAACAGCTTAGGTCATAACTCGAGCTATTATTGGTGGAGGAACACCTTCAATGGCCCTCCAAGCAGTATTTTGCAGACACAGACGGATCTGTAGTCCAGTGGTAACACGCTGAACTGGTAATCCAGGGATCGCAGGTTCGATCCCCCGTCTGACCCTAATAAAATTAACAGTCTTTCAGAGGGGACGTTAAACTGAGGTCTCGTGTCGGTGCTTTACGCACGTAAAAGAACCCGAGAAGATTCTGGAATGGGTCTCTGTCTGTATCATTGCACTATCCTCCAAAAATCTAAAAAATGACTAAACTCTTCTGGAGGCGTCGCTCATATGGGCAACCGGTAGCGACGATACATAAACGTAAAAACACACACAAATAAGAAGTTAGCTGCCTACTTTGAAGCACATGGGTACACAGAACCGTGAGAGAGAATATGGCATATTAACGATTTAGTGGACATACACCAGTCATTATCACGACTAGTAACGCTTACAAATCACATTCAGTTTATTAATAGTTTTCGCGACATTTGGTCCTTTTCTTCAAAGATGCATTTTATACAGCAAATAAGTTTCCCCCCTGGAAGTTTTTTAACGACCTATACATACACGATTACGGTAAGCTGAATACAATCAAATTTATGTGATAACATAGGAAATTACATTCTGTGAAATATGCGTTTTCACCGATGTAGTGTTGCTTTAATGAATGACTAATCTTGTATAACTTCAGGTGACGTTGGAAAGAGTGCTGGGATTTACAGCAACAAGCAATGCCACAGTAGCATGTGATCCAAACACCAGTACCATAGCATATCCTGCAGGGTGAGTGTACATGATGAGCGCGAGGTTGGATATATCGTCTCTGTAACATGTCTCGCATCTCCCTAGCTCAGGAGATGTATTTCATACTGAATATATGGGACACTAGCTAAATCAACACGATTCTCCCTATTTTAAAGCAGGGTTCATTCTAGGTCATGATTTTTGGGATAAGTGAGAAAGCTTGCGTCCTTAAATGGTGTTATTTCATAAATTTCAACAAAATATGGTTAAAATGCATATTATGACCATTAAATACAACATTTGAATAGGAGTGCTTTATAATGTATCTTACTGGACAAAATTGTATGAAAACAGTAAAAAAAAAAAAAAAAGAAATTTTTAAAAACTTATTTTTTAGGAGAAGTGAGGCCCCCCAGAGGGCAAAGTTGGGTCCCGCGACTATTCCGCCAACAGCGCCCTCTAGAATGATCACTGTTAAATGTGTTGTTTCAGAGTTTATATGTGGTCAGTTGTGTGTGGGGGAATCTGTTGTACCCGTAGAAAACTCCAGTTTGATATATGGCAACCATCGTATTGTTCTGTAGCGTTTTGTAGATCTCTACACTGGTAGCGGTTATTGCTCATCACACTTAATTCAGGAGATTTTGTACCACTGTTGATGCTAACATATATTCTGTTCATCTGTCTTTTTGTCACACTTTTAAGCAAAACATGTCCTCTACTTTGATGTCCTTGACTGTCAAGGGTATCATAAAGCTGTAACCAAAGCCGTATCATGTGTCAGATATTTCTTACTTCTTCATGAATAGTTTTCCGAATTGAAGAAGGAATCCTTAACATTGACCACTTTATATTTACCATGTACTTTGGTGACCCGGGTGTGTGTGGGTGGGGGAGTGGTTACGGTCGATGACTTTAAATCACTTGCCTCTCACCATAGGTTCGAATCTCACTGATGGGTGTTGCATACTTTCAAGTACAGAAGTTATCCAGCTGGCTTGCAGTAGGTCAGTGATTCTACATATGTGCCCCTGGAGAGTATGACCTAATCTGGTGGTGCCATGATGTTCACCCCCTCCCCATAAAATTGTGTTGACTCAGACCTAAACCTACGTGTATGAATTACTATCATGGTCAATGTCATTTTTCAACTTTTTTCCAAATAGTCAACAGTGTTCACAATTTTACTTATTCATGGCGTGTCTACATGTACACATTTAGAGGGACTAGACTTGGCAATGGTCACTATTTGACTTCCACTATTAGTGACTGACCTCTGACCCTTTTCTGATTTAGCAAAACAAATACATTGTTTTCCTGTACCAACTTAGCAAGCTGCGTAGATCCTTTTCTTACAAAATGCAATTTTTTGCTCAACACCATCATTGGTTTGGCCTAACTCGCTCACTTTTACATGTACCATCGTTCAGAAATGCAATCGTCTTCGTGTTTTGGTGCCCCTTTCATTAGTGGCATTGAGTTTGACACATGTCTGTCCAGGTAATGTTCCTGGCCATGACAGTAGGGTGAGGGATAATAGTGTTTATAACCAGCAGTGTTTAATCCTACAATTTTATTGTCATATGTAAATGAACTTTATCTCATTGTCCTGTTTTTCATGTGATTAATTATGCACCATTTAGTTACATAGACATGCTGGGCCACCCAGGTTCACGGAGGTCCATCTGTTTTATTGGCAACCTATAGTTTTTACTTAGTCATAGATTTTTGTAATATGTTGGTATATTCTAGAAAATTTTAGGCTAATTCCAATGTTACTACATATTTAGGTGTTGTTTTTGGAATATCTTCCATCGTACCCATATCTTCATGCAATTTTATATTTTCATAAAGTACATGTCAGGGCTCATTCTAGAGGGTGACTGGGACCCTGACTATGCCCCTGGAGGCACCACTTCTCCCTAAAAAAACCCAACATGTTTACAATTTTCAGACAAAATATTGTCCAGTAAGATACACTGGCCATTGTAAAGCACTCGTATTCAGATGTTGTATTTAATGTCATATTGTGCATTTTAACCATATTATGTTGAAATTTATTAAATAATACCATTAGATGACTCAATCACATGCTTTCTCACTAAATTTTGGGTCTAGCTTGAGCCCTGCATGTATGAACAATTTCATTGAGCGTCATACTCCCTCTAATTGTTTTACTGTCTGCTTTTAGTTATAGCTTTGTATATCCTTTTATCTTTTTAACTTGCACATATCATTTTAGATTAACTGACTGTTCTAGACCGCGTGACCAATTATTCGGCAGTAATAAGTTGAAGTTTTTCTATTACATCCCTTGACAGATACGGTCTGAATTATTCAGAACGGTATGGGGGGGGGGGGGGTCCTTTCAATTGGAATTCTTTGTTTTAAACTGTTGTTCCCTACAAGATGTTACGGTATTATAAATATGATGTTTATTAATTGATAACAAATTTGTACAGATAATATTACAGATAAGTACTAATTGAATATATTTGTCGAAATATAATAATATAACAATCATACGATGAGAAAATGGATGAAAATTGATAGCATGTTGTGCAAAGGAAACACTATTAGGGAGTATTCAGGGGCAGTAACTGACTGATGTCTTTCTTTGTTCATGTGAACTATATGGCTCTTAATTGGTGCCAAGTTTTTCAAATTCCAGTCTCCAGTTTTTCCCCATTGGCGACAGAATACCACGCAGACAAAATTTCAGACTATGAACATACTATGAAACAATTCTCTCATATATACACAGAAAATATTACCGAAATCGTCTTCAGCTCTTTGCTCGCTCGCAATGAAAATAACATTCAATTATGTCATGGATTTTCAGTGGAATTGTGTCATTAGGGATGGCAACGAATGGTGATTTTGGTATTCGAATATTCGGATGATCTTCCAAACGAAAATTCGCTAATTTCCTGAACTATCGATTTCCACTTTCCTTTGGTGGCATGGTAGAATTTATGTGTGGTATAATACTAAAATATTGGAAGCATTAGAGACCAATAAATTACACATCTAATTTGCTCAATTATTGCACTCAATATTAAGCAGATACCTGCGTATTTACAAACTGCAATTGATGTCGTGTAACGTCTTTTGAAGCTTGCCTACAGTAAAAGGTTTAATAAACTTTAGTCCGCCTCCGTGGTCGAGTGGTTAAGGTCGCTGACTTGTATACCACTGTAACCTATCATCACTGATGGTCACGGGTTCGAGCCCCGCTCTCATTTATATGAAAAAGTTGGCAGTTTCTTACGGAGGTTGGTGCACTCAAGTACTGGTTAACCGCTGGAGCCTGCCCAGGAAAGGTGTTGTTAGGTAAACTGCCAGCCGGCGATATAGCCCAAAATGGTGCTGATGCAGGGTAAAACCCGAAATATAACAAAAATATAACATTAATAAACTTTAATTACATACACATGTGTTGACATCAAACATTCCGCCAATGACCGTCATGTTTTAGTGTGAATCATTAAGTTCTTTGTATGTTTCCATGGGCTACTATTAGTATCTGTAAAACAAATGCTTCTCAGTTTGTGTCTGTCAAATAGACTGCATTAATCAATTAGTTGCACCTGTAAGTATGAGCAACTTGTCATCACCTGCCTTTGTTATTTGGACCCAACTCGCGATAACTTTTCGCACCTTCAGGTCCGCATTGGGTCATTCTTTTGTGTTTGAATCTTAACCCATTCAACCCCAAGTAACTGACATGGACTGGTGCATCATATATTTAGACCAATAAATTAATAAGAAAATTACATTTGGAACAAACAGTTCATTTATCAAAATGGGTAATTTTTCTCTAAAAATAGCAATTTTACTGGCAAAAAGTGCAGATCCTGATGAGACGGCTCGTCACGAGCCGGCTCATCTGGATCTACACTTTTTGTTAGCCTATTTAGATGTATGTGGTGTTGAAAGGGTTAATTGATTGAAATTTAAACAAACAGTTATATGATTTAACTGCAATTTATTACAACAAAATTAGAATTTTATTTTTTTAACATTCGAATACGATTTTAACATTCGAATATTCGAACATTCGTTGCCATCCCTAGTCATAATGATACAACTCTAATGAAATTCCATGACATAATTCCAGAGATTTAAGTTTCAAATAAAAATAACTTTTTGAATTTGTCATCTCAGACAGTGGGCAATGGACATTGAAAACCTCTCAGACAGTGGGCAATCTCAGACAGTGGGCAATGGACATTGAAAACCTCAGACAGTGGGCAATGGACATTGAAAACCTCTCACGACAGTGGGCAATGGACATTGAAAACCTCACAGACAGTGGGCAATGGACATTGAAAACCTCACAGACAGTGGGCAATGGACATTGAAAACCTCACAGACAGTGGACAATGGACATTGAAAACCTCACATACAGTGGGCAATGGATATTGGAAACCTCGCAGACAGTAGGCAATGGACATTGAAAACCTCTCAGACAGTGGGCAATGGACATTGAAAACCTCTCAGACAGTGGGCAATGGACATTGAAAACCTCACAGACAGTGGGCAATGTACATTGAAAACCTCTCACGACAGTGGGCAATGGACATTGAAAACCTCTCAGACAGTGAGCAATGGACATTGAAAACCTCTGACAGTGGGCAATGGACATTGAAAACCTCTCAGACAGTGGGCAATGTACATTGAAAACCTCACAGACAGTGGGCAATGGACATTGAAAACCTCTCACGACAGTGGGCAATGGACATTGAAAACCTCTCAGACAGTGAGCAATGGACATTGAAAACCTCACAGACAGTGAGCAATGGACATTGAAAACCTCACAGACAGTGAGCAATGGACATTGAAAACCTCACAGATAGTGAGTAATGGACATTGAAAACCTCACAGACAGTGAGCAATGAACATTGAAAACCTCACAGACAGTGGGCAATGGACATTGAAAACCTCACAGACAGTTGGCAATGGACATTGAAAACCTCACATACAGTGGGCAATGGACATTGAAAACCTCTCAGACAGTGGGCAATGGACATTGAAAACCTAATGGACATTGAAAACCTCACAGATAGTGGGCAATGGACATCGAAAACCTCACAGACAGTGAGCAATGGACATCGAAAACCTCACAGACAGTGAGCAATGGACATTGAAAACCTCTCAGACAGTGGGCAATGGACATTGAAAACCTCACAGATAGTGAGCAATGGACATTGAAAGCCTCACAGACAGTGAGCAATGGACATTGAAAACCTCACAGACAGTGAGCAATGGACATTGAAAACCTCACAGATAGTGAGCAATGGACATTGAAAACCTCATAGACAGTGAGCAATGGACATTGAAAACCTCATAGACAGTGAGCAATGGACATTGAAAACCTCACAGACAGTGAGCAATGGACATTGAAAACCTCATAGACAGTGAGCAATGGACATTGAAAACCTCAGACAGTGAGCAATGGACATTGAAAACCTCACAGATAGTGGGCAATGGACATCGAAAACCTCACAGACAGTGAGCAATGAACATTGAAAACCTCACATACAGTGAGCAATGGACATTGAAAACCTCACAGACAGTGAGCAATGGACATTGAAAACCTCATAGACAGTGAGCAATGGACATTGAAAACCTCAGACAGTGAGCAATGGACATTGAAAACCTCACAGATAGTGGGCAATGGACATCGAAAACCTCACAGACAGTGAGCAATGAACATTGAAAACCTCACATACAGTGAGCAATGGACATTGAAAACCTCACAGACAGTGAGCAATGGACATTGAAAACCTCATAGACAGTGAGCAATGGACATTGAAAACCTCAGACAGTGAGCAATGGACATTGAAAACCTCACAGATAGTGGGCAATGGACATCGAAAACCTCACAGACAGTGAGCAATGAACATTGAAAACCTCACATACAGTGAGCAATGGACATTGAAAACCTCACAGACAGTGAGCAATGGACATTGAAAACCTCACAGACAGTGATCAATGGACATTGAAAACCTCACAGACAGTGAGCAATGGACATTGAAAACCTCACAGACAGTGAGCAATGGACATTGAAAACCTCACAGACAGTGAGCAATGGACATTGAATAGGGTTTATTCTAGGGGGCAGGGTGGGTCAGAAAAGTGGCAGGGTGCATTTTGAGCCGTGAAAGGGGTAGGTGTGTGAAGGGGTATTTTGGGGTTAGCCCCCTAGAAATCTTGGCACCGTGTCATTCCCCTCTAGAAAAACCTGATTGTCCCCTCTAGAAAAACCTGATTGAACCTCTATTACATAGATAATGCATAAATAATAAATGCATGGCATGTGTGGTCGTGGCGATGAGGCAGGGTTCCCTCTGTCTGAATGTTTGTCTGCGCCACTTCTGTCGCCAATTGAAAAATACTGGAGCCAATTAAAAAAACTTGGAGCCATATGTGCTGAAAAAGAAAGAATTTTTTTTTTAATTGCGCCAAATATATTCGCCATTTCACAAAATTTAGCGCCAATATTTGTTTTTTGTCGCAATTGGCGCCATTGGCGATCCGACAGCGGGAACCCTGGGAGGGATTTAATGCATGGCATGTGTGGTCGTGGCGAGAAGGGATTTAATGCATGGCATGTGTGGTCGTGGCAAGGAGGGATTTAATATATGTTTGGCATCCACCATATACTCTATACACCTTCATGGTTTAGAGGGAGGTGGATCCATGAGACAGAATATAGAACATAATTGTCTTACTAATGTGTCTATTTAATATTATGACATGCACAGATATGAGATACTGGTTGCCTGAGGGTAGGTAATGACCGCTAAATTAGAGGACAAGTGCAACAGTCCAATGTAATTAGGCAGGACAAGGATGTTGCAGCATGTGTTTTATACATAGCAATTAATTACATTATAATGGTCTGATGAGGGAGCATAATGCATGTAATTGTACTTGCATCATGTAACTCATGCCATTGTATTTATATTGCAGTTGCGGATCTAGGGGGGTTACCTCACCACCCCTGCACCGTTTTCGGCTGTCAATTGATATTTTGTCCTCATTAAAATTAGAAAATTTGTCGCTAACCCGTCCCCCTCTTTAAATAAAATTCCACTACTTTGGCAAATCCTAGCTCCACACCTGTCTTGTTGAAATCACCCTATGCAATCGTACTGCTGATTTGAGGTGCATGCGAATTGATCAGTTAAAACTGAATACATGGCTCCAAGGTTATAAATGTTTGAGATCTGAGAAAAATATTATAACAGGCTTTTCCTAGGTCAGAATATTTGGGAGAAAGCTTGCGATTGATGTTATTATTTAATAATTTTCAACAAGATACAAATAAAATACACATCATGACCATTACCATCATTTGCTATGTATAACGCGCACTTTTATTACTGAAATCCTTGAGGAATTTGTCCAGCCTTCACAACATTTTTTTCCAGGCGAAATTTCGACCCACATCGCCCCCACCACTTTTCAATAAGTAGGTACGTTTGGCAAACTTTATAAAATAACTGTTCTAACAATGTACCGATGATATATATATATAATGGCATTGATTTAGACCAACTATGACCTTAGATAGCATTTATTTGCTTTGAATTTGGGAAATTTCATCAAAAACGTAAATGCCAAACAACAATGGCAGATGTTGAATGATTTTATTGATTGTCTATTTCCCGTACATTTTCGTACTATATCGTATAAAGCGATTCTTCGGTGGTATTGAGCTCTAGGTCTAGGTAGGTAAGATAACAGAACATTGGAATTTATAGTTTATCTGAGATATTGAGATCATATGTCATACGTTTTAAATATATTTATTTGTTTCTTTAGTAGAAATATTAAAATGTAATTCTTAAAAACAAATACAAATAATGTGTTAGCTTTTAACAAATTGTTTGTAACACTGTTTATGAACCCAATACAATGGGGCCCCTGTTAATTAGTTTGACACGTTTTGAAGTTTGCATGGCCATATTTGAGGTGTTAAGAAATTTAAGCAGGTGTTGAGAAGTTTGAGTATGTGTTGACAATTTTGAGAAAATAATTATCACTTGATGCATATTTAATTCAATGTCATAGAAACTGTCATTAGACAAGCAATACACTCCGTTGATTGATATCTATCACTCAAAATACAACTCAGAATTGTCAAATCTCAGTTATTGTCACAGTACTTAACATTCCTCCACACCGTGCACGTTGGGAACAGCTCACAACAGGAAATTGGATCACCTGTTCCGAAATGACCAATCCATGCCGCTGACACATACAGACGAGGATCCGCATCGACTCTTTTGAGTGTCTTACACTTGCCTAGATCAGCGACAGCTAATACTGGGGCGCTGAAGAGGCGACGAGTGACTGGGTAGGAGAAGACGGCAGTCGTTTCGCGTGGATGGCGCACTCGTCGCATACAGATGAGGATCCGCATCGACTCTTTTGAGTGTCTTACACTTGCCTAGATCAGCGACAGCTAATACTGGGGCGCTGAAGAGGCGACGAGTGACTGGGTAGGAGAAGACGGCAGTCGTTTCGCGTGGATGGCGCACTCAAACTCTTTTATCTGTCTCCAACTACGTGCGAGCGGTTGGAGACGGAGGGATGCGACCTCGACCCCGGATGCGGGGTGGACAACGACGGAACAACCGAACCATTTTGCTGCTGTGAGCCGACTAATCGTGGAGGATGTGGCCCTAAAAAGTACCGAGAATATAACCACCTTGGACATGATGGCGGAGAGACACCAGTACCATAATCACCAGCACCATAATCTTCTAGAACATAATCATCTACAAGATACCGACGACACAACAATCATCGAATAATCGACGGTGCGAAAGCACGTTTGCTCGCCCATATGGTTTACCGGCGGCGAGGGTAAATAAATGGAATCATCATCATCATCACACTGCTAGAGATAAGCTCTCTATTATCAAGTATGCAGAGGCTCGTGGCAGTCGCAAGGTCGGAACACAGTATGGCGTTGGGGATTTATCAAAACCATGCACTTCCGGACGTAGGCCTGCACGATTATTTTTCTTTTTGTACGGGAATACAAAAATCATGGAGTATGATTATATTTCAGAACCATGCACAACGTCCACGATTTGTTCTTTTTCTATCGAAATATATAAACCATAGAGGGTGATAATATCGTATCTTGAGAAATTTTGGCTTGTGAAAATGATATTTTACGGTGCGCGGTATACACCAGAACCCAGTTTTTCACTGATTTTCGTGCCAAAAAGTGGGGGCGTTATACATGATAGCGCGTTATACATCGATAATTACGGTAAATGCAATATTATAATAGAATGAGTGCTTTACAACAGCCAGTGTACATGACATTGTATGTTACTGGACTAAAATGTTGTATGAAAATTGCTCAACTCTATGCTCCATACCAATATAGCTATAGAAGACCATTTAAATCAATACCATTATCAGTGTATTGGTAATCAATAACCAATACAGAGCAGTTGACAACTGACACTGTAATCAATAGCCAATACAGAGCAGTTGACAACTGACACTGTGTAATCAATAACCAATACAGAGCATTGACCAACTAACACTGTGTAATCAATAGCCACTACAGAGCAGCTGACCAACTGACACTGTGTAATCAATAACCAATACAGAGCAGTTGACAACTGACACTGTAATCAATAACCAATACAGAGCAGTTGACCAACTGACACTGTGTAATCAATAGCCAATACAGAGCAGTTGACCAACTAACACTGTAATCAATAGCCAATACAGAGCAGTTGACCAACTAACACTGTGTAATCAATAGCCAATACAGAGCAGTTGACCAACTGACACTGTGTAATCAATAGCCAATACAGAGCAGTTGACCAACTGACACTGTGTAATCAATAGCCAATACAGAGCAGTTGACCAACTGACACTGTAATCAATAGCGACTACAGAGCAGTTGACCAACTGACACTGTAATCAATAGCCAATACTAGGGGTGACTATTGGGGTCAATTTTACTATTGCGATAGTATTGCGATAGTTAAAATACTATTGCAATAGTATTGCGATAGTATTGCGATAGTTGTAGGACTATTGCAATAGTATTGTGTAAATACATATTAATTTAAAACATATTCTGTTTCGCATGGAATACACAAGTTTTGTGTATTTATTTATTAGCATGCACATTTTTTCTTTATTACCATGACATCGAACGCACTGCACTATGGCAAACTTTAATATCATGACATATCCAACACATTGAACTACGACAAACTTTAATATTATGACATATCCATTATCCAACAGTCCAACACACTGCACTACGGCAAACTTTAATATCATGACATATACTAGTATCTAATTCCTCATGTGTCAACACACACACACGCACCTTAGAAGTCCAGTAACCAATGTATTTACCGAAGGACACAAACGAGTCTGTCTACGTATACAACACACGGCAGAGACTTATGTTTGCCAATTTTTCTTCAGAAAGATCAGTTCATCAACATGTTGGGACTGTAGGGCTGATCGCTGGGCCGTAACGATATCTCCCGCCGTGCTAAATACTCTTTCTGATGGCACAGAAGTCGCTGGAATTCCTAAGTACTTTTTAGGAAGACAAGCTATGATTTGATACCTAGAGCTGTGTTCTCGCCACCACAACAAAGGATTATCAGACACTGTAATTGTTAGTAGTTCGGACTTGTAGCGTGTCACTTCCTCTTCGGCCATTTCCATGGTAGTTTTGGCTTCCTCAACTCTGACATGGTAAACATCACCAAACAGGTTTGAAAGGGCAGTGGGTTTAGGCTGCTTTGTAGCACCTACATTCTCATCAGCATGTGTATCCATTTTGATCTTCTTGTAGTCTGGCTCAAGATTAGGCTCGTGATCAGTTGGCGCAGGGGCTGCAGCATTTTGGTTTTCAGTGGGATGGGCTTGATCAGTAACCTGGCCAGACTGAGCATCAAACCATTCAGCAGCATGCAAGATCAGTGACTGAAACGCCACGACTCTTTCAGCGGCTGACAAAAACGGGACAGACTTAAATCGAGGATCCAGTAAAGTGGCAATGAGTAGTTCCTTTTTGACTCCATGATATCTCTTAGCAAGATCCGTAGACACTGCCGCCTTTATGTTCCTTGTGAAGCCGGGGTCGTCTTCACGTGCCACCATGACATGACTTAACAGCTGGTTCTGTAAGGGCAGAACAATGGATAAAGTGGGGACCTTTTCCTCACATAATGCCACTGTAGCAGTTTTCAATGGCGTCAGGGTAGACAACAGCTCCTCAGCATTCGTGATATCCTCTTCACTCAAAGTGGACAAATCCTTTTCTCTTCCTCTCAAGTCCTTGGATGTCAATGCAGCAAAAATTGCAGGTTGCTGCTCCAGAAAGCGGGAAGTCATATCTACAGCAGAGTTCCACCTCGTCTGAACGTCGATGATGAGCTTGTGCTGTGGGAGGTTCAACAGTTGTTGTTTCTCTTTCAGCAGAGCTGTCGCAATGGTACTACGGTGGAAAAATGCCACAATCCGTCGCATTCTAGCCAACAGCTTGGACACTGTGGGTATCTTCAGGGCACTACCACAAGCCAAGTTTAGGGTGTGAGCAAAACATCCGACATGAATTGCACTCTCCATTTCTCTGGCTGCTACGACCATATTGGATGCATTGTCAGTCACCAAGGGTGGATTGGAAGGGAGTTTCCATTCTTCTACTGCTTCCAACAACACCTTGGCAATGTTGGCACCTGTATGATGTTCTGCCATTGCTCTGGTCTGAAACACATGGATTGATTTAATTACTTATTTTGACTTACAAATAAATACATTTTTGGTTGTTATTTATTAAATGGACAATACAAATACAGAAACAATGAGCACATTATTAACAACTTGTTAATAATGTGCTCATTGTTTCTGTATTTGTATTGTCCATTTAATAAATTATTATTATATTATATATTATTCTTATTAAAAAATATACTACTACGGTAGTCTAGTAAAGTCCTGCTGCTGCTGCTACTACTACTACTACTACTAGTAGTATTATTCCGCATGCGAGAGAGGGTGAGGGAGGGAGGGAGTGACCGAGTGAGAGAGGGAAAAGCTTTCGACCCCCATTCCCAGAGACACACGAGCAACTGCTACATGCATGCAATGTTCTTCTTCTTATAAATACTACCCATCAATCAATTTCTGATTATTATTGGGAGGTCAGTCTGTTTTGGCGGAGAGTAGACCACCCACATTTCCTGGGTAAGAAGCTAAGAACCAGTACTCAACTCTCCAACCTCCGTAAGCGATTGATAACTTTCTCACATGTCACCATTTTATCCTAAAGTTGTCCCTGATAGGGGGCGAACCTGGAGCCCTGATGATAGCAGAGAAACAGAGTTCTAACGACAGTCTCACCCCTTTCCCAGTAAAAATATGAAACAGAGAGAGAGAGAGGTGGGGGAGAGAGAGGCCTAATGTTACCTGTAAAACATAGCTCTTGAGTGTCCAGTCTTTATCAATGTGACAGCTGGTTATGGTTATGTAAGATTCTGTTGCCCTGCTTGTCCAGCCATCTGTGGTTAGAGCTACACTTGTTGCAGAGCTCAAGTCTTTCATCACCACATCTTTCACTGTTGCGTACAATGACGGTATTGACGTATCAGAAAAGTACTGCCTCGATGGAATGGTATATCTGGGCTCCAGCACTGCCAGTAGATTTCTAAATCCAGAATTCTGCACAACACTGAATGGACGCAAATCCTTCACAATAAATCTGTCAATGGCATTTGTTATTGCTGTGGCTCTAAGCGACTGACGTGGTAATTTGGTTAACATTGGGCCAATAGACATTTGAGTCGGTGATCGTGACGTTGTTGTTGGAACTGTCAAACCAATCGGAATCGATGCATGTTTTCGACGGAAGTGGTCCGTTAGATTTGTAGTGTTGCCGCTGTACTTCAGAATCGTCCGACACTGTCGACATGCAACGCGTTTGGTGTCCACGTCTTTCTTTTTGAAATGTACAAAGCCGAAATGCATCCATATTGCTGATTTTGCAGATTTATTTCTGACAATTTCAAAAGCGTCGTCTGCCATTTCGTGTATAGCTGTCAGCCTCGTTTTAAAACTGGAAATCTCGCGATCTATTTTGGTCTCCCTATTCACCGACAAGAACCGTCAAGAGATGAAAAATGGTTAAACAGGCATACAAGACGTCGACAAGAGATGGTTACTGAACAGATATGATATAATAAAGTCATCTAAAGTATTAAATATAACATGTGTTTGTCTTATATTGGCTTATTCCATCCAAAAAACTCAACACGATCAAACGCCGTCGTGACGGTAAAATCTTTATCTCAACCAGCCGATCAGAATATAGTATCAACCACGCATAACGCGCCTTCATCACTTGCTCTGCCCAGGGTTAGGGTTGGGGTCAAAACTCGTGGTTGATCATTATTCAGTTGGGTGGTTGAGAACAAAGGCTGTAAAGCAGCTTGTGTGTGTAAACACAAAAAGTGCGCGCGTGTGGATTTTAGCACTCGTTATTGGTGTTTATTCTGTTTATTAAATTATTTCTGATAATAAATTATCAACACAGGGTAGATACGCAACTATCGAAACTATTGCGATAGTACTGCCGCAATAGTCAATACTATCGATGGTCATATTTACCATCGATGGTTGACTATCGTGACGCTGTCTATTGCGATGCATCGATATTTCGATGCATCGTTACACCCCTAGCCAATACAGAGCAGTTGACCAACTGACACTGTAATCAATAGCCAATACAGAGCAGTTGACCAACTGACACTGTGTAATCAATAGCCAATACAGAGCAGTTGACAACTGACACTGTGTAATCAATAGCCAATACAGAGCAGTTGACAACTGACACTGTGTAATCAATAACCAATACAGAGCAGTTGACCAACTAACACTGTAATCAATAGCCAATACAGAGCAGTTGACCAACTGACACTGTGTAATCAATAGCCAATACAGAGCAGTTGACCAACTGACACTGTGTAATCAATAGCCAATACAGAGCAGTTGACCAACTAACACTGTGTAATCAATAGCCAATACAGAGCAGTTGACCAACTGACACTGTGTAATCAATAGCCACTACAGAGCAGTTGACCAACTGACACTGTAATCAATAGCCAATACAGAGCAGTTGACCAACTGACACTGTGTAATCAATAGCCAATACAGAGCAGTTGACCAACTAACACTGTAATCAATAGCCAATACAGAGCAGTTGACCAACTAACACTGTAATCAATAGCCAATGCATAGCAGTTGACCAACTGACACTGTGTAATCAATAGCCAATACAGAGCAGTTGACCAACTGACACTGTGTAATCAATACCAATACAGACAGTTGACCAACTAACACTGTGTAATCAATAGCCAATACAGAGCAGTTGACCAACTAACACTGTGTAATCAATAGCCAATACAGAGCAGTTGACAACTGACACTGTGTAATCAATAGCCAATACAGAGCAGTTGACCAACTGACACTGTAATCAATAGCCATACAGAGCAGTTGACCAACTGACACTGTGTAATCAATAGCCAATACAGAGAGTTGACCAACTAACACTAATCAATAGCCAATACAGAGCAGTTGACCAACTGACACTGTAATCAATAGCCACTACAGAGCAGTTGACCAACTGACACTGTGTAATCAATAGCCACTACAGAGCAGTTGACCAACTAACACTGTGTAATCAATAGCCAATACAGAGCAGTTGACCAACTAACACTGTGTAATCAATAGCCAATACAGAGCAGTTGACCAACTGACACTGTGTAATCAATAGCCAATACAGAGCAGTTGACCAACTAACACTGTGTAATCAATAGCCAATACAGAGCAGTTGACCAACTAACACTGTGTAATCAATAGCCAATACAGAGCAGTTGACCAACTGACACTGTGTAATCAATAGCCAATACAGAGCAGTTGACCAACTGACACTGTGTAATCAATAGCCAATACAGAGCAGTTGACCAACTGACACTGTGTAATCAATAGCCAATACAGAGCAGTTGACCAACTGACACTGTGTAATCAATAGCCAATACAGAGCAGTTGACCAACTAACACTGTGTAATCAATAGCCAATACAGAGCAGTTGACAACTGACACTGTAATCAATAGCCAATACAGAGCAGTTGACCAACTGACACTGTGTAACAATAGCCAATACAGAGCAGTTGACCAACTAACACTGTGTAATCAATAGCCAATACAGAGCAGTTGACAACTGACACTGTGTAATCAATAGCCAATACAGAGCAGTTGACCAACTAACACTGTGTAATCAATAGCCAATACAGAGCAGTTGACAACTGACACTGTGTAATCAATAGCCAATACAGAGCAGTTGACCAACTGACACTGTAATCAATAGCCAATACAGAGCAGTTGACCAACTAACACTGTGTAATCAATAGCCAATACAGAGCAGTTGACCAACTGACACTGTGTAATCAATAGCCAATACAGAGCAGTTGACCAACTAACACTGTGTAATCAATAGCCAATACAGAGCAGTTGACCAACTGACACTGTAATCAATAGCCAATACAGAGCAGTTGACCAACTAACACTGTGTAATCAATAGCCAATACAGAGCAGTTGACCAACTGACACTGTGTAATCAATAGCCAATACAGAGCAGTTGACCAACTAACACTGTAATCAATAGCCAATACAGAGCAGTTGACCAACTGACACTGTAATCAATAGCCAATACAGAGCAGTTGACCAACTGACACTGTGTAATCAATAGCCAATACAGAGCAGTTGACCAACTAACACTGTGTAATCAATAGCCAATACAGAGCAGTTGACCAACTAACACTGTGTAATCAATAGCCAATACAGAGCAGTTGACCAACTAACACTGTGTAATCAATAGCCAATACAGAGCAGTTGACCAACTAACACTGTGTAATCAATAGCCAATACAGAGCAGTTGACCAACTAACACTGTGTAATCAATAGCCAATACAGAGCAGTTGACCAACTGACACTGTGTAATCAATAGCCAATACAGAGCAGTTGACCAACTAACACTGTGTAATCAATAGCCAATACAGAGCAGTTGACCAACTGACACTGTAATCAATAGCCAATACAGAGCAGTTGACCAACTGACACTGTGTAATCAATAGCCACTACAGAGCAGTTGACCAACTAACACTGTGTAATCAATAGCCAATACAGAGCAGTTGACCAACTGACACTGTGTAATCAATAGCCAATACAGAGCAGTTGACCAACTAACACTGTAATCAATAGCCAATACAGAGCAGTTGACCAACTGACACTGTAATCAATAGCCAATACAGAGCAGTTGACCAACTGACACTGTGTTATCAATAGCCACTACAGAGCAGTTGACCAACTAACACTGTGTAATCAATAGCCAATACAGAGCAGTTGACAACTGACACTGTGTAATCAATAGCCACTACAGAGCAGTTGACCAACTAACACTGTGTAATCAATAGCCAATACAGAGCAGTTGACCAACTAACACTGTGTAATCAATAGCCAATACAGAGCAGTTGACAAACTAACACTGTGTAATCAATAGCCACTACAGAGCAGTTGACCAACTGACACTGTGTAATCAATAGCCACTACAGAGCAGTTGACCAACTGACACTGTGTAATCAATAGCCAATACAGAGCAGTTGACCAACTAACACTGTGTGTAATCAATAGCCAATACAGAGCAGTTGACCAACTGACACTGTAATCAATAGCCAATACAGAGCAGTTGACCAACTAACACTGTGTGTAATCAATAGCCAATACAGAGCAGTTGACCAACTGACACTGTAATCAATAGCCAATACAGAGCAGTTGACCAACTCACACTGTGTGTAATCCATAGCCACTACAGAGGAGTTGACCAACTGACACTGTGTAATCAATAGCCACTACAGAGGAGTTGACCATCTAACACTGTGTAATCAATAGCCAATACAGAGCAGTTGACCAACTAACACTGTGTAATCAATAGCCAATACAGAGCAGTTGACCAACTAACACTGTGTAATCAATAGCCAATACAGAGCAGTTGACCAACTAACACTGTGTAATCAATAGCCAATACAGAGCAGTTGACCAACTGACACTGTGTAATCAATAGCCAATACAGAGCAGTTGACCAACTAACACTGTGTAATCAATAGCCACTACAGAGCAAGAGCAGTTGACAACTGACACTGTAATCAATAGCCAATACAGAGCAGTTGACCAACTGACACTGTGTAATCAATAGCCAATACAGAGCAGTTGACAAACTAACACTGTAATCAATAGCCACTACAGAGGAGTTGACCAACTGACACTGTGTTATCAATAGCCACTACAGAGCAGTTGACCAACTGACACTGTGTCCATACTGATTATTGGAAAAATTGGGGCCAATTTACACCTGCTTTGTTTGAACTAACTAACTATTGTTTCAAGAAATCATGCAATCTTTTTATGACCAAAATAAAGTGTTCAGAGAATTAAATTCTCTTTCTGGTGATATAAAATTCATGATGGCCTGAACAGTATTTATATCATAATTGGCTAGTTATATACAAGTTTTTCCCCCCAATATAATAAATTATTACATATGTACAAAATGTATCATTATAAATAACACACATTCATATTGGAGATGGCAATAGAAATAACAAAATATATTAATAAATGATATACAAGAAAGTCTTATTTATAGGACCAGTATTTATTTGAAAAGAGGAAGTAAAATATCAGAGCCTACTAGAATTTACAGTAGTACCGGGACGGTGTCGTCTTCAATTAGTGTAGACAACTTATTATAGCAGTCATTCCATTTGTATGAATGAACACAAGTAATGCCTATGTAATACCATTTGTATGTATGAATGAACACAACTAATGACTATGTAATACCATTTGTATGTATGAATGAACACAACTAATGACTATGTAATACCATTTGTATGTATGAATGAACACAACTAATGACTATGTAATACCATTTGTATGTATGAATGAACACAACTAAGGCCAAAAAAAATAATAGGTGTGTTTCCTATTACATTGAAATAAAATTTAGGGTAGGTAGGTAGGTGTCAAGTTTTTTTTTTGTCAACACTTTTTATCGCCAAATTACTAGGGTAGGTAGGCATTTTTTTCTCTTTTTTTTTCCGTCCAACAGTAAAACGTGTCCGATATTGAAGAAACATGCTGTATACTGATGAAAGATGATTAATACATATTAAAATGTATAAAATAACACTCATATTGCTCTTTGCACTGGACCATTGCACAGAAGTATTTATTCAACATAAAATGAGTTTTGAACAATGGAACATACAGTCAAACCTGGCTTTGAATGTGACTAGAAGGGACTTCAATACTATTACGGTCACTTTTATATATAATCTGAAATTTCAACCGATTCCCAACATTACTATATACAATAAATGAATTATGGAATTGAAAGATCAAACTTAGTGTTAAAGTACCAGGCCTGTAGATTTGAAAACAAGATAGAAAACTTCAGTCTCCAATATCAGCAAAACCAGAGTGCAGAATGGCCACTTGAGGCTAGCAGATTCCTAAAACAAAGTCATTCTGCACTCTGTTTTTGCTGATTCTATCCTGCTTTAACATATACAGGCCAGTGGCACAATAACTTAATGGACAATTCACAGTGAAACAACAATATTAGTATAGATATTACACACACGCACACACACGTACACGATCGCTCGCACGCAACATTGTATTGACACAAAATTATGTTTTTATATCCAATGAAAATTAGCTATAAAATATTTGTATTAATATCACATAACATAGGGTCTGAGAGTGGAATAAAGCCATTGAATAAATATCCGTAATTAATACACTAGTGGTAAACATTTAGAAAGTGACAATGTGAACACGGCGCCTCTCGCCAGGCCGGTAGCAGACGACGCCATGTTCCCAAGTGCATTGATCGACGAAATGAGTGCTGATCGCTGATTCGTTTAAAGAGCATAGATGGACCAATAGAAATGGCGCATTCAAACAAATGTGGTATATAGTACAACCAGATCACCGCGACGCTTTCCGCTACTTAGGGGACACTGTTTTTTCCGTAGTGGAAAGCTTCTCGGCGATCGAGATGGTATATAGTGCAATTCAATATCCGCTTCCTGTGATCAGCAATGCTGCGTTTTTTCAAGGAATAAACTAGGAAAGATCGTTATTACAGTCATGGCAAGGTAAGCAGCGAGGACGCGAACACCCGGAGAGTGAGGAAGAAATAAAAAGACGTGAATATATCATGGCATTGCAACAAGAGGGCCGAGGGTCGGTCTGAAATCTTTATTTTTTCCTGGAAAATGCAATAAAAATGCTAGGGTCGCCAGGATTTTCTAGGGTCGGTCGGGTAACCGGAAACACACCTATTATTTTATTTGGCCTAATGACTATGTAATTCCATTTGTATGTATGAATGAACACAACTAATGACTATGTAATTGTAATGAGCAGTACTAATGACAATGTTTTTTCACACGATATATTGCAATGAAAGAGATTTTTATAATCTTAGTTACAAGGCATGGTAGCGCGAGTGACATCCATCCCTGCATAAATGAACCTTGCATATAGAACATCCATATACAGTCTCCCTGCACTCCGTTAAGAACACATGAGTGATATTTGCATGTCGGGACATATATTTATTTAATGGTTGAATACAATAGTCACACCCATTCGCAGATCATAATAGTTCCGTCATCATGGACGGGACTGTCCCGAGGAACAGCCTGTTCATCTTTGTCGGAGCTGTCATCAGATGACTGCTCATGTACGTAATGCACATCAACATCGGACTCACCAAAACCATAAAAATCTCGTCGCCCCCGAGTCACTGTCAAAAGAAATACTGGTAACCATTTATTTCAAAATTACTAGTAAACAGAATCAATAAGAACAATTTGAAATAATTTAGAACGATCTAAGACTACGCGCTTTGGTGTGTTCTCACAGCATCCTGTTTACAGCTCCATATTAATACTAGAGACTGCTGGTTGACTTACTTTGATCAAATGATAATCCCCTCATAAACTGATGTATTAATGGATCGGGATAATTTTATTTCAGGAATATTATCCGATAATTGACGTTAATTTGTATATTTTCGTATTCTTCAATTTAAATGCGTTGATTTATCTTGTAACCGATTCGTGGTTTAGTGGATAGTTTATCTGGCTTGCAATATTATTGTCTTTGTGTGGTGTAGGTTCGAACCACTTTTTAAATAACGTTTTTTTTTGTTTTGTTTTTTAAAATTTTATTTATTTAGATATATTTATTTTTTTAATTTTTTTATTTATGTGTACATGTCATGACATAATTATACAAATGTTCATCAAAATACACTGTCAGTGTCTGAGTAGTCATCCTGCTCACTTGCGGTGTCTGTTCCCTCCTCATAGATAGAGAAATAAAACATGTTTGAACTGAATAATTTAGTCGTTGTAAATATATAATAATAATATAATAAAAATAACATTATAATTATTAACCTTCATAAGGTGTTTAACCATCGCAATTTTTGTTTCATTCTCATTGCAAGAATTTTCTTCTAATTTTTACGATGTTACTAGATTCTATTTGTAAATAAAAAATGACGCATCGTCCAGGATTCGATCCCGGACAGCAATATTACAAAGCATATGTTTTATCCACTAGACCACGTTGCTAATTGATTCAAACTTGCGATATTAGATATAAATCGTATACCATGTTCATCCCAATTCCCTATTTCATTGTTACAATTTACATGGGGGTCCAGGAGGGTCCACCATGCACCCCCCTCAGCATCTACCGGGACCACAATTTTCTTATGTATTGTGTAGCTGGTGAAATTTTAATACATGTACTCAAAGAATAAAGTGTCACCATCAACGTTTTTATCCAAGATGGCCGCCAAATTAGGAAAAATGCTCTCTTATATAGGTTATATTTCTTTCGAAATGTTGGGTTAATTTCATGTTTTATTCTTCATAGTGATGTCAGATGCATGTAAAATACATGATTATAAAGGTTTTTTGACATTTATTGCAATATTTTCTTGAAAATTGGTCTTTATCCAGAGAAAAAATAGATAAAATTCTATGTTTTTTTGAGACACACTTACTTTCATTTCTGTTAAAACTTGACATACTACCTTAAATGTCGCACATAGTGATGAAATTGGTCAAAAAGCAAATGATTTTATGTAATCATAGATGGCTATGTACCATTTTCTAAAGCATAATGGCCGTACAAGTGGGTGGGGTAATGACCCCCAAAATGAAAAATAATTTTTTATGTAAAACTCACATTTTACCATATGTTTTCATATCTTTGTGTCATAAATGTTACATTTGATACCATATTGAACATATCTAACTGATATTTTAACTTGTACTTTCCACATCCATTGTTCTTAAATAGTTGGTGGATTAAAATGAAAACTACAAGGGGTTCTGTGTTCAGGAGGACCCACCATAAACCATCCTCAGCATTCACCAGGCCACTATTCTTATTTATTATGTAGCTTGTGAAATTGTAAGATATATACTCAAATGTAAACTCCTCACTTTTTCCCCGTCATGGTGTCGTCTTCTTTGTCAATATTTTTTTTTCTTTTACTCAGAATGCACCCCCTTCCTCCAACTCCCCACTTAGGGAGGAGAGGAACGGTGATCAATAACAGGGGCCAGGTCTCCAGAAAGGTGACAGCCCCTGTTCGCTTCGCGCTCAGAAGGGAGTGCTATTGCTCGTCCTCGTGGTTTTGGGTCCCGTCAGTTTTACATGACGTCCTGGCGACACTTACTATAGAAATGATCCCTAAGAGTAAGGTCTTTGTCAATATTTTAGGAGAATATGTTTAAGTGGATTCTATTTCAGTGTTTGGAAGATATTTATTAGCACCTGTTCTTATTTTAGTCTCGGTAGGAACATATATCATAGGAAGTCTCTAGCGCCCTGTCTCTGACACCTATTTACACAATCTAATCTGCTAATGTCCTGCATATCCCATCACTCAATTATCACAAATCACTTTTACTGTTTCAGTCCTCCTCAGAAGAACTATCTGTATTACTATCTGCAGCATATTCCTGTTCTCCAGTTTCATCATCAGATGCATCTCTCTCCAGCACATCAATTAGTTTTTGTGGTAATATCATTTCATCTGCACACCAGAGTGGTTCTCCATTCTCTTTCCATCCATGTCCTTCCCATTGTTTGGGGGTCTCATACATTTGCCATTTTCCAAATTCTTGTCTTATTCTTGTCTGATAATTTGATCGAGCAACTAGGAGGCAATCTAGCCAGGTCAATGGTACTGGACTTTAAGCTGTCAACTGAAATATCCCCGTCACACTTTGACTTTAGCATTAAGTCCTACTGTCTGTATCCTACTGTCTGTTTCTTCTTGGTGTGATCTCAATTCAGTAATCTTTTTTTCCTGGACAGTATCGAATGTCTCTCCATTCTTAATCAAAATGTCGCGCCGGTCATCTTGTACTATTTCTGACCAACAGCATTAACTCAATTAACTGTTCCTTGTTTTCTTAATTGCACAAGAAAGCCTTCCAATCACGGGGTTTCTTAGTGTTAGCTCCTTTCACTAACAATTTCTCTGTA
Organism: Archivesica marissinica; assembly: GCA_014843695.1. NCBI lineage: Eukaryota > Metazoa > Mollusca > Bivalvia > Venerida > Vesicomyidae > Archivesica > Archivesica marissinica. The sequence continues at coordinate 36,138,927 of CM026404.1, read as the reverse complement.
ATACCTCTCCGCTTTCGTTCAAGAGCCTTCACAGAAGTTGTACTGTACATGTCAGTACTGACTACAAAATCATCATACCTCTTTGTCTAATTATACAAGTTCGAGCATATTTGTTTAAATGTATCAGGTATTTCCTTCAAGTAGTAGAATAGGGCATTGTCATCTTCTATTGTCATTACTCCCTTTGTGAGAAATGAAAATCCTACTGCCTTGTTTGACTTTGTGAGGTAACCGTCAGCAGTATGGCACAGGTGTGAGACAGTATTTCATTACCTCTGCCATGTTGACTGTGGTGTCTTGTGATTTCACTAGAAGCTTGGTAACAATGTTACCCTAGTGCTTGTATTCAACCACTTTGCTTTGAGAAGATGTAAGTTTAACCTTCTTTTTATCACTGGCCATCGTCTTCAAATTCATTCTCTTATTAAGCTCAAAGAAGTCAACTTGTTTCCTCATTAGTCTTTGTTCTACAAAATTGGACCTTGCTCTTGCACCTTGCTTCTCAGCTTTAAGGAGATCAATTTCAATGTTAGTTGATACTGCAGCACCTGAGGATATGTTATATAGTCTGCTTCCGTCAATTTAAGAATCAAATGGGTCTATGAAGTTGGTAAAGGCCTCCATTGTAATGTTGACATGCTTCTGATCCCTCTTGATCTCAGCTTTTGATAAATCTCTATGTTCATCTGATGAATATGTGTGCATGTCTGCCATTGCAAATGTTGCAGCCAAGTATTGTGATACGCTGCGTTGTTCCTTGTAATGCCAGCAGATATACCGGCACCACTAGCCCTACCATGGGACTTTGTGAGTGTTTCATGAAGGTTTCCTCCATTGTTTTATCCACATCTGTGCGACCAGGAACCAATGATTGAGCCACACTGAATGCCCCTAGTTTCAGCAATTCTAGTGCTCCTAGATGTGTTTGATCAATGTTTGCAATGAATAAAGAGAACATTGTCATATACCTCGCATAATTCTGGCCACCATATGCAAAGAACAGATCTGGCACGAGTAGAATGCATTCCGAATAGAGCAGAAAGTCGTTCCTTTTTACACTTTCGTGAAGTTGCAGTGCAAGCCACACAGCATCCATGTATGCCATCCAGAAGAGGGCCCTAAGGAGGATTGAGGGCCCTAAGGAGGATTAGTTCAAAACTAATTAGGTCACCCTCTATAAATAAAGAAATCTATCTATCTAACTTGGCTGTCTTCCCCCAATTCACCATTAGCTACCCCTTCACGAAACTGGCAGTACTTCCGAATGTAACCAGTGATATTTGGATCATTGATGCAATCCTGAAGTTTATCCTTTGTTTATAAGGATTTCATTTCATTCAGTTTCACTTTGGCTGCTTCTGGCAAGTTCTCCAAAAATATTGCTTTCTCCTGTGTGTTCTAGAAATCTTTTGATCAGAAGTCTTTCCAGACTCTCCAACACAGTCTTATGACACACCATTGCACGACTGTAGTTGTTGCCACTTAGTACGCCATACACTGTGCCTGATCCCACTAGTCCAGCTTTAAGTAGCACATCGGGTAGGCCACATGAGTCCATCTTCTTCCCAATCATGTGGAAATGAGCACATGTCAAATGAAAGGTTCCAATGAGGATCACATGTTTTTTATACATTTCATGTCGGGAAGGTTAGTATCTGGTAGATCCTTTAACGATCTAGACTTGGTTCTTAGAACAGTTGCACCTTCAGTATCTGCCACTTGTTCGCCTACAATATCCTGCAGCATTATCCCATGTGCTGTGTGAACTGTGAACTCAACCTGCCCCATACACTCATTCACAATTTTGTCAAAATTATCAAACTCGGAGTGAAAAACAGACTGGCCAATAGGCTTGCGGATGATACGTGTAGGCACCAGAGAAGCACTCTGCTGCACAGCCTTTGCTCAAGGTCTCAAGTTCAAGGCTAAAACTATACCCTTCACAATGACCAAACTTGTTTATCAGTGTTAGTAGCTCCTTACTGTGAAACATATGGCGAAGTGTCATACACAACAGTATGTGTTTGGGCATTGTCCATTTCCCATCTGTTGCCCCTCTACAAATGTCTTGACCGATGGATAACACAAGTCTGATGCTGTCAGAGTCCTTACTCCCAGACAGAACAATCTTCAAGAACCTTTCTAGTTCTTCTGGAACAACGCCTTCAATGTTCTTGATATATTCAACAACATGGTATTTTGTCAGAGTTAATGAAATACTCGTTGATGTTTTCTCTGAGGGGTTTTGCTACATGAGCAATACTGTCAATGGTACCCAATTTGTATGTCAGCTTGACTGCATCAGCTGTTTCTATGCCATTACTGAATATTAGTTGTGCAGAATATTTACCCTTGCCTCTTTCAAAGGATGTAAATGAGATTTTACTTCCAATGACATGCTTCTGCAGTTTGTCTTTCAATCTTTCAGATCTATAATCATTAAAGTTTCATTATTTCTTGCTGTATCAAAACTCTCTCTGTGATCAGACTGCTCAACTTGTCAAATGACTGACTGTGAGCTTGTTCAATCTCGATCTGTCTCCTCTGTCTCCTCTGTTGGTCATCCCGGCTCCTGCCTAGTCCTATCTCTCTAGTGTATTTCCTCCTACAAGATGGATGGTAACGAGCCTCAACAGAGAATAAACATTTCCCTCTGATTCGTGTGAGTAACTTCTCATCACATCTGCTTTCAGCTTCCTGTTGTACTGTTTTCCCTCCTCCCATATCAAACACAGTAGTTTTCTCAGAAACAGACCCGTTACCCTTTTTCCTTGACCATGTCCGATCTTCTTTATTACAAAAGATGCAGTCCTTTTCAAACAGTATATTTTCAGTGGACAACCTTCTAGATAATTTACTAGACCCAACTGAAGATTCACCATCATCAGACGGAATAAGTCTCTCTTTGTTTTTAATGAATTTAATGTAGCAGGCTCGGTGATGTTCCTCATTTAGTGTTTCTGGAATACCTTTGCATACATCATCCATCCTACTACTGGAGCCAATTGTAGTCTATGACTACATAAAAGCCACAACTAAGTATAACAAACACATCATGATACATGCACTTGACTATATGAAAATGAGCAAACACATACTATATGTAACAGACTGAAAGAAAAAGAAAAGTGATGGTGACTAATCAAATGTTCTGCTTCAGATAACAAACAGGCCCACTGGACACCTCCAATATTAGACAACTACAATCAGGGATCATTCTAGAGGGCGATGTGGGCGAAATAGTCGCCCTAGGGACCCTGACTTCGCCCTAAAAAAAAAAAAAATTGTTTTACGAATTTCAAACAAAATTTTGTCTAGTAAGATACACTGGCCCATTATAAAGCACTCCTTCTACTCAAATGTTGTATTTAATGGTTGTACTGTACATTTTAACCCTATTTTGCAAATGTATATTAACCCATACCCTGATATATACGTATTTCTACGTGTTATCGGCCACCTGATATATACGTATTTCTACGTGTTATCGGGCACCTGATATATATGTATATATACGACCATACCAGTCACCTGATATATACGTGTTTTTACGTGTCCATTTTAAATCCATCATTTTCGCTACTTAAATACGGCAGAAAAGCGGTCAAAATATGTTTCAATAAGCAACAAGAACATGTCTATAAATGTCTGAAGTTAAAATGAAAATAAATCTAAAAATAGCAATTACTCAGGGCAAACCCATTCATTAGCTTGCATAAAAATATCTTGGTATTTGGTAAATTTCCACAGTGAAGGCCAATTCATGCGTATGGTCTAACATTAGAATTGGATTGAAATTAGAACATTTATCACGTGACATTATGATGCATTAAATGGGTTCCCTGGTGGGGGGGGGGGGGTGGGTGCAGGTTTGTTTGAAGTTTCTGTTGTTGTAAACTGAAACTGTTTAATTTGATAAAACGCCTAATTTTACACATAGTATATTCACTGGCGTTGTACAATAGAAGTAAAATAAATATATAGACATGTACTTACATAAAAACCTGAACAAAATTCTCGTTATTTACAAAAAGACATTGGTCTAAAAATAATTATGTTACCACACAATAACACATATTTGATCAATCATTATTATAAGCATAATTTTTGGTAAATTATATCATTGTTTCTAAAACCTTTTTTAACTCTTTCCTCCACAGAATATTGCCAGAATCATGTACCACTGTCTATAGATTATCAGTATTCTGATAATCAATAACCAATAGATAAACAATCAATAGTCAGAGTCTGTCCTGATATGGATTATTGGAGATATTGATGAAAGGTATACCTTCCCTGTTTGGAGCAAAATTACTGAATGAAATCTTCATTAAACTGAATTTTAGTCAATGTAAAGTTTGTAGAGAATAAAATTCTCTTTCTAACAGTATCAAACTCATATTTGTATGGTAAGCCTGTCTTTTTCAATTAGGTTATAAAGACAATGAATGTCCTAATATCTGGATATTGAGACAGATACAGCCATGCTAGATTTTTCAGGGTATGTTGTATATATAGCTATATGTCCCTTTTATTCAAGATATTTCTATCAAATAAAGACATTTGGAAAGAAGACACTTTTTTTACCTTTTCACTGCTGTAAAAATCATCAAAAATAATGTATAGGCATTGGTGTTTACACACAAACTGAATGATTTCATCCATACAGTAGGCCTAATGATTATTTTTCACACCGATTCTGGAAGTCATAACATTTAATTGGCTTTGATGTGTCCTGTGTATTGTGTTCACATATGTACAATATACAAGTGTTGTATATATACAAGTTTCACTTACTTTGATCCCAGAACATTTATTGCCCTGGCAGGCAATAAAACAATAAACAGAAAACCAGTGTTTTCACAGCTGCTGTCAAACACCATCAATTATGCGTCAATTATGCAATCAATGGCATAATGCCTGTGATCTATGCATGTATTAAATTTGATTGGTTGTCTCATTATAAAGCACACGCCTTGCGCACACAGTTTCAGAAATTGAAATTATCATAACAAACCCAGTAATTTTCCATGATAAATAAATTCCTTGTTAAACTCTGTGACTTACTGCATTCAAAGCTAAGCTGTGAGGTATGCCTCTTTGATCTTTATGTTAACAAATAAGTATAAAAGTCTAACCTCAGGAATTTCAGAAAATGAAACCAGCCTAGAGATACATAGTACACTAATTAAAAGTCTTGTCTATTACATATATCTATTTTTAGAACGCCCAAGTAATTTTCCATGATTATGCCAGCATTGACCCAGCTGTGGTGATTTATAACACCTGTAGGAGATATTTTTAATTGATGATTGCCATAGAATTTCAAATGTAAGCATCATTGTTTTTCAAAATAAATCATTATATAAATGTCCAAAATATTAGATAATGCTCTTATAACGATAAAATTTGCAATCTTTAGGTTTTGTTTTAGAACTCCAAAACTGCAGGCGTAGAAATGCGTATGTTTCAGAATCATGCGTAGAAAGGCGCATCCGTGGAGTAATGTATAGGGTACACAAAAGGCGTATCTGTGGAGTAATGTATAGGGTACAAGAAAGGCGTATCTGTGGAGGAAAGAGTTAACACTACACTAAATCTACAACTATCCTGTTTAGTCTGTCAATACATGAATGTTTTAAAACCATGAATAAAATTTTCTGAAGAACAATGTTTTAAGGTGTTTCTTAAACGTTTCTACAGAATCCAAGTTTCTCAAATATACGGGTAAAGTGTTCCATAGCTGTGGCCCTACTGTTTTGAAGCTCCTGTCACCAAATGTGTTTTGTTTGTTATACGGTACCTCATAACAACCAGTAACATCTGAAGATCTTAATCTAAGTCTTTGTACCTTTTCAATTAATAACTCGGTAAGATACGCAGGGGCATGGCCTTTTGAACAGTTATACATTACAGTAAGAATTTTGAATTCAATTCTGGCCCTGATGGGAAGCCAGTGAAGTTGGTACAGTGCTTGTTTTGAACTATCATATTTCCTGAGCTTTAAAACAAATTTAGCGCACATATTTTGTATTCTTTGCATTTTTTTGATATCACATTTGGGAATACCAAATAGAATTCCATTGCAATAATCCAGATGCGAGATGACAAGTGATAACACCAGAATTTCAGTTGCTTCTTTGGTAAGGTATTTTCTAATATTTTTTATTCTGAGAAAATTGAACATTGCGGTTTGACATTTTCGTTTGATGTGATCTTTAAAACTGAGATTCTCGTCTAAATATGCACCAAGATACCTTATACAGCTCACAGATATGATCTTGTCACTAGCAACGTTAAGTTCTGTTACTGAGCATTTTTTGAGTTGATGTCTGCTCCCAAATAAGATGAATTCAGTTTTTGATGAGTTCATTTTGAGTTTGTTTTGCTTCATCCAGTTATCGATGTTTAAAGCACAATTTTCAAGTTCTTGGATAGCTTGTATTTCATTATCCTCAGATGTTGGTTTAAACATTTTGTTTGCTATGTGATCATCTGCAAATCCATATAATGAAATTGACTGAGGGATTACACTGAACAATGTTCCGGCGTAAGTCAAGTAGAGCCAGGGCCCTAAACAGCTACCCTGGGGGACGCTACACTGTAGTGGACGTGGGGTTGATACGGCGGAGTCGACAGTGACACTACAGCTGCGTGGTCTTAGATAAGAGTCGATCCAATGAATAGCTGCACCACTAAGTCCATACTGTGATTTCAGCACTTGCACTAGAATATCGTTGTCAACGGTGTCAAACGCGGCGCACTGACTTCTTGGTGTTCCATGCCATTTAGTAGATCACTCGCTAACCTGAGTAGTGCAGTTTCACATGAGTGATAGCGTCTATACGCAGACTGGTTCTTCGGCAGAAGGTTGTTTTTACTGACATGATCGTTTAATCTAAACAAGGCTGCCTTTTCTGTGAGTTTAGATAGAAATGTTAAGTTGCTCACAGGATGATAATTGGACAGTACAAGATCAAGTCCCGCCTTTTTTAATAGTGGTCGAACTATTGCATGTTTCCACTTTGCAGGGAAAATTCCTTGCCTAAGAGACAAATTCACCAAGTTGGTAATTAAAGGAAGTAATTCCTCAAGATGCATTTTCAACAGTCTGGTTGGCAATTGATCAAGTTCACATGATTTTGTCTGAAGCCCCATTATAAGCTTTTTTACTTCTTCGCTATCAAGATCTTGGAATGTTTCTATAGATGGAGTGTCTCTTTCTGCTGGTACATAACGTTCGTAGTTTTTAAGGGATTCACGGATTTTGCCAATTTTATCCATGAAGAAATCAGCAAATTTTTCAGCCAATGAAATGTTGCTTTCCTCGGATGGCATCGGATTTTCAGATTTTGTCCCTGTTAATTCAGAAACCAACTTGTACAGTTGTTTGGAATCGCCCTTAGAGTTTTCCACCTTCTCACTTGAGACGAAGCTGTTTCACTGTCTGAAGCTGATCAGGTCGTCTGTATTTCCTCCACACTCATTCTGCCTTACGTAGCAATTGTTTTAGATGGAGTATATCAGCCGTAAACCATGGTTTAGGTGATCTGCATATAACATTTTTCTTTGTCAGTGGTGCATGTTTATCCAGTACTGACTAGTGCTATTTCAAACTGATTTACGAAGGAATCTATGTCATCGCATTCCACTACAATATCAGCAAGGTCTGTTGAAAGATCGTCATGGTCAATTTGCTTAAAATTCCGGAATTCCACAGTTTTGCTTGTCATGGTTTCTTTTTGAACGTTTAAGATTGATTTTACCACACAGTGATCTGACACAAGAGATCCAGGCTTGCAAGATAGAATTTCGATGCCATTTGCAGCCTCCGTGATAACGAGATCCAAATAATGACCAGCGGTTTGAGTTGTAAAGTTAACATGCTGACTCAGACCCATCGCAAATAGTGAATTTTTGAATTCTACAATTGTAGCATTGTTTTCATCAACATGAAGATTGAAATCACTCATTACTAATATATTGTTGTACTTGGTGAGTATGTCTTCCATGAAATCAAAGAAATCAGGCACAAACTGAGCAGGAGTGGAAACAGAGGGAGATCTGTATATGCCAACTAGATGGATAGTAATGTTTTTGAGAATGAGTTCCCAAATGCCAAATTCAAATGTATGTGAAGTCCCCATGGACAATCTACGAATATTCACTGTTGTACGACATGTAACTGCTACGCCACCGCCACCTCTGTTCTTTCTATTAGCCACACTGAGTTTGTACCTGTTCTGGTTTGACCACGGCTATAGATCAAAGTGCATGTAAGTCATAATGTTATGCAAGCATGATGATTTTTGCTATACAGCAGAGTAATAACATTTGGGTTCAAAGGTTTTAATGCTAATTACCGACTAATGTCGGCATGACAACAGTTTGACAGGAAGCAGCCAGTTCGAAATACACAGGGCGGTGTCTTAGGAACCTGTTGATATCAAAGGATGTGTGTTGTAGCCTCATGGAATGGCTAATGTTGCCAGCTAAACAGAGGTTAATAAACCCATGTGGGTGGAGTCTTTAATCAGAAAGTCCAATTGATTTAGGAAATTGATTTAATCAACTTAGGTTGCCACACCCTTTTCCATGCACTATTAACTATTAAATAAACAAATATAGTCGAATATAATAATTATTCTCCAAAACCTGCATGTCCAATATTTACACCTCCATATCTAAGTAAATACTAAAAAGTTTCTTTTAAAAATTATATCCCCCCAGCTGGGCAGGGGTTAGAATATCCCAGCTGTCGCACTACAGAGGGGTACAACCCCCCCAAATGTGCCTGCCTGTTTGCCGTGGGCGGAGACCTGTGTCGCCTGATGAGAGGATCCTGGTGGTTGAGTAGAATCAGTGTTGGCAAATAATATCCTGTTTCCACAACACACCACTTCGGCCTTAAGTTGGGTTAAACGGGAGGTCAGGAAAGCCCGTCCTTGATCAATTGGCTGGTCATGCCGAGCCCTAGGGCATCGTTAATCTTAAACATATATTTTTTAAAATTTGTCTTGAAAACAAATATTGATTCTCTAAATATTTATACTCTTTCATTGTCTTCTTTTTGATGCCCTAGAAGGCGGTGGCTCATGGGCTAATTGGGTGAAAGTTTGAAGTTTGATTGACTTTTGTAACCTCCCAAGGATAGTCTAAACTTGGTAGGACCTTCTGTGGGAATACACTTGTCCAGTCTAGTCCTTTCATTCTGAGTATATCATTGATGTATCCCTGTCATGATCTGTGATGGATTTCCCCAGATCATGTCCCCTTGTTGGGCTCTGAGACGGGTGGGGAGCATTGACGATGAACTATATATTACTATTATGAGTTCCACTCAAAAAAAAGCCAAGCGTGCACTAAGTGAATCCGATGATGATCCTGTTGATCAACAGAGAGTGAACTTCCCTCGCTTCATTCTCATTGAGGCTGTAGACAGTTCAAAAACCTATCACAAAAATTTCCCCTTTCGTCATTGAAAAGCAAATGAAATCTATCCTAGGTACACCTAAATCTGTTAAAAGTCTTCGAAATGGAAGTATTTTGGTTGAAATTACTTCAAAAGCTCAATCTCAGAATTTATTATCAACGAACACCTTCTTTGGACATTCTGTGAAGGTCAGTCCCCACAAATCTTTGAACTCATCCAAAGGTGTCATCAGGTGCAGGGAATTATCTTCCTGCTCTTTGGATGAGATCAAAGAAGGTTTGTCAAGTCAAGGGATCATTGACGTGAAGAGAATATCAATAAAACGTAACAACGAAATAAAAACAACAAACACATATAATTACATGTGACACACCAGTCATCCCGTCGCGTATCAAAGTCGGCTACCAGATTGTCACCCGTCGACATATATGTACCTAACCCTCTTAGATGCTTTAAATGCCAGAAGTATGGTCATCATGAGGATAGGTGTCGGAACGAGTCTGTATGCTCCAAGTGTGCTGAGACTGCTCCACAACATCAAGAGAACAACTGCCCCAACACAAATAAATGCGCCAATTGTGGCGCAGATCATATTTCCAATTATAAAGACTGTGTCTCCTGGAAAAAAGAAAAAGAAATTGTTAAGATCAAATATTCGGAAAACATTTCATTCCAGGATGCAAGAAAAATTTATGAATCTCGGTACAAATCCGAAAATCAGCCAAGCTATGCAAGTGTTGCTAAAACTGTTGAATGCAAAACTTGCAAAAACTTGTTGACCAAACTTTGCCAAATATTTCCAGACAAAAATACAGAAATAATGCAGTTATTCCCTGGTTCTGATAGTTCTTCTCATATTGACCAGCTTACAAATCAAAATACACCACAAACACATAAACCTACGCTTACAAATCAAAATACACCACAAACACCTAAACCTACAGCAGACAAACAAAAACAAGCAAAAACAAACATACACAAGAATCCAACAACAAAAAACACTCGAAACAACAATACACAAGAAAAACACATTCAACCAAAAACAACATCAACTTCATCAAAACCATTACCTACTAAAAAAGAATCTACAGCTCAACAAGCATCAACTTCAACAAAAAAGCAATCTGCTGTCACTTCCAGACAGCAGAAAAATAAACATATACAATCAGATAAACAATCAGATAAACACACAGTGTCCAGTCCAGTGTCTACAAGCAATAGATACTCGGATTTGGACACGGACGATGGCAATCTGGAGGGCGAGGCATCAGACTCGGACAAGTCCGAGTCTATGACCTGGCAAGATGGCGAGGGTGGCTGGAACAAGAACCTCCAGTCGTTGCAGGATGCCACTTAATATATTTTTAACTTTATATTTTATCTATGTATAATAATTATGTAAATATCGGTATAGTATTTTTAATAATTAATCTCTCCATAATGGCCAATGGAATTATCCAGTGGAATTGTCGAGGTCTAAAATCTAATTTTGCAGAGCTTTCTCTTTTAGTACAAGAACATAAACCTGCTGCGTTATGCCTTCAAGAAACATTTTTGAAACAAAATGATACAATTTCTATAAAACATCACACCATTTTCAATAAAATATACAGTGAAGGTGATAAAGCCCAGGGTGGGGTATCTATCATCGTCAATAATAGTGTTCCACATAAGGACTTACTGTTAAATACAAACTTACAAGCTGTTGCTGTAAGACTGTCATTACATAGCACTATCACACTGTGTTCACTATATCTTCCCCCAAGTAAACCAATTGAAGAACATAGGCTGAATGATTTTATAATACAATTACCCACTCCATATATTCTAATAGGTGATTTCAATGCACATAACATCATCTGGGGTTGTAATAATACAAATCAAAGAGGTATCCAGATAGAGAATTTCCTCTCTGATAATTCTCTTTCTTACATGAACGATCCATCTTCCAAAACATATTTACACCCAGGAACAGGATCCTATTCTGCAATAGATCTTACACTATGTAGCCCAGTCATACTTCCAGATTTCTCATGGAAAGTCGATGATGATCTCCACGGAAGCGACCACTTCCCCATTCTCATATCTGAAAATCAGCCAACAGCTTATAGTCAACCCAGAAGATGGAAACTTTCTAAAGCAAATTGGACTAAATTCCAACAACTTTGTGAACAAACAATTTCATATGAAACATTCAAGGATTGTCGTGATAAAACACAGCTATTCACTACATTACTAATAAAAGCAGCAGAACAATCCATACCTCAGACTTCACCTAATCCAAAGAGACCATACAAACCCTGGTATGATGATGATTGTAAGAAAGCCATCCAAAATAGGAAATCGGCCATAAGAAAATTCAATTTGAGACCTACCACAGAAAATTTAAACAACATTCGCATATATAGAGCAAAAGCACGACGTACAATACAAAGCAGCAAACGCAAATGTTGGAAACAATACATCTCAAGACTAAATAACAGAACAACAACTAAGAAAACGTGGGACATGATAAGAAAAATTAATGGCAAAGGTACTTCACCAATTAAGCCACCTCACTGCAAACAACAAACAAATCACTACACCTCTGGAAATTTCAAACACCTTAGCAGAAACATTTGCACAAAAATCATCAGCAAATAATTATTCACAAAAATTTCAGAAATTCAAAGACACTAATGAAAAGAAAAAACTAAACTTCAATTCAAAGAACAAAGAACATTACAACAAACTATTTAATCTTAAAGAATTAAAGTCTGCTTTGTCAAAAGCACATGATACATCCCCAGGTCCAGATAAAATCCACTATCAATTCTTAAAACATCTACCTAGCTCCTCCCTCTTTATCTTATTGGACATGTTTAATTCTATATGGCAAACTGGTGAGTTTCCTACATCTTGGAGGGAGGCTTTAGTCATCCCAATACCAAAACCAGATAAGGATAAAAAGGATCCAAACAACTATAGACCCATAGCGTTAACGAGTTGTATATGTAAAACTATGGAAAGAATGGTAAATAACCGGCTTGTATGGTTTCTCGAATCAAATCATTTAATTGTTAATGTCCAGAGTGGCTTTTGTCAGCAGCGAAGCACACTGGATCATCTAGTTCGTTTCGAAACATTTATAAGAGAGGGCTTTGTCAATAAACAACATGTTGCTTCAGTATTTTTCGACCTTGAGAGTGCTTATGACACAACCTGGAAATATGGCATTTTAAAAGATCTTCACGACTTTGACCTCAGGACGCCTTCCATTATTTATTTCTGCATTTTTAAATGAAAGACTTTTTCGTGTTCGTGTTTGTAATACCCTATCAGATGCTCGGGAACAGCAGATGGGTGTACCACAGGGTTGTATTTTGTCCGTTACTTTGTTTAGTATTAAGATAAACAATATTGTTAAATCAATAAATCCAGGGGTTGAGTGCTCCCTTTATGTAGATGATTTTGTTATTTGCTTCAGGTCTAGTAATATGAACATAATAGAACGCCAACTCCAGCAATGTCTGAATAAACTTCAGACTTGGTCGGATGAATATGGTTTTTAATTTTCTAAATCAAAAACTAAATGTATGCATTTTTGTAATCTACGTGGACTTCATCCAGACCCAGAAATGTACCTGGATGGCTCACGTGTAGAAGTAGTCTCAGAATACAAATTTTTAGGTGTTATCTTTGATAAAAAACTCTCATTCATTCCTCATATCAATAATTTAAAAAAGAAATGTCAAAAAGCTCTAAATATTTTAAAGGTTGTGGCACATTCCGATTGGGGAGCTGATAGAAAGGTACTTCTACGGCTCTATCGGTCATTGGTTCGCTCTAAGCTGGATTATGGTTCGATAATTTACGGATCTGCACGAAAATCGTACCTGAAAATACTCGATCCTATACATAATCACGGTCTACGATTAGTCCTTAGTCAGAACTTCCCCTGTTAAAAGTCTTTATGCTGAAGCAAATGAACCCTCTCTGTATGCTAGACGACAGAAGCTAGCTCTTCAATACCTACTGAAACTCAAGTCAAATCCTCTAAACCCAGCTCACAAAGTGGTCTTTCAACCCCAATTTAAAGTGTTTAAAAACCGAGAGCTATTGCCCCACTAGGTATACGCATGGAACAATGTCTAGATGACCTACATATTGACATGAAATCTATTGCACAGTATAAAATCCCAGATTCTCCTCCTTGGACCCTTAAAACTGCCGCGTTTCGCTTTGATCTCACTTCTGATAAAAAGTCTATTACAGACAGGAGCCAGTTTCAAACAAAATATCATGAAATCAGGGAATTTTATTCTGACTTCAAAGCCATATACACAGATGGTTCAAAAGCTGGTGACACTCTTGCGTCAGCAGCAATCTTTGGGAATAAAAATCGGAAATGTAGACTTCCAAACAAGTCCTCAATTTTCTCTGCCGAACTGAAGGCCATAGATCTCGCTCTAGATCTTGCAGTGGAATCACACTATGTTCAATATATCATTTTCTCTGATTCCTTGTCTGTTTTACAGGCTTTGTATTATGAAAAGTTTGAAAATCCTATTGCTTGTACTTTGCTTGAAAGGATTTCTTCCCTTTCAGAAACAAATACATTTGTGTTCTGCTGGCTTCCGAGTCATATGGGAATAAAAGGTAATGAAATGGCTGACCAGAATGCAAAGCTGGCTTTGTCATTATCAATTTCTAGGATTAAAGTGTGTTATACTGATTTTAAATCTACAATTCTTACCTTAATTCAATCCTCTTGGTAGGCCCAATGGGATGGTGAAATTTTTAACAAACTTCATTCGGTTAAACCAACACTTGGCGAATGGTGCCCAATTTACAGCCTATTCGTCGAGAAGAAGTCATTCTTGCCCGTCTCAGGATTGGTCATTCTCGAATATCACATTCATGGCTGTTGTCACGAGATGATGCACCAGAATGTATCCCATGCAATACTCTATACACGGTGGAGCATATCTTAATACACTGTGTTGACCTTCAACCAATCCGGTTGCAGTACTACAATGTGGACAACATTAAAAAACTCTTCGACTCTATCAGAGTAGAGTCCATCATATCATTTATCAAGGCAATAGGAATTTATAATAAGCTGTGATATCAATTGTTAATCATGCCTTTGTAGTAATCATTCATTCATATATTACCTGTAATTAATCTTACGTCTTTATAACTTCTTAGTATTAATTTTTACGTAATGCATATACTTATATAGAATTTTATTTCATACACTCTACAATAAACATAACTTTAATGCGCGCTACATGACCTTAGATGTCGATGCGCCGTAAAACACCATTCATTCATTCATTCATATATGGGGCTAGCGTACATGCATAGAATGGTGTATATATGGGGCTAGCGTACATGCATAGAATGGTGTATATATGGGGCTAGCGTACATGCATAGAATGGTGTATATATGGGGCTAACGTACATGCATAGAATGGTGTATATATGGGGCTAGCTTACATGCATAGAATGGCATATATATGGGGCTAGCGTACATGCATAGAATGGTGTATATATGGGGCTAGCGTACATGCGTATTATGGTGTATATATGGGGCTACCATACATGCGTATTATGGTGTATATATGGGGCTAGCGTACATGCATAGAATGGTGTATATATGGGGCTATCATACATGCGTAGAATGGCGTATATATGGATCTAGCGTACATGCGTAGAATGGCGTATATATGGAGCTAGCGTATATGCGTAGAATGGCATATATATGGGGCTAGCGTACATGCATAGAATGGTGTATATATGGGGCTAGCGTACATGCATAGAATGGTGTATATATAGGGCTAGCGTACATGCATAGAATGGTGTATATATGGGCTAGCATACATGCATAGAATGGTGTATATATGGGGCTAGCGTACATACATAGAATGGTGTATATATGGGGCTAGCATACATGCATAGAATGGTGTATATATGGGGCTAGCGTACATACATAGAATGGTGTATATATGGGGCTAGCATACATGCATAGAATGGTGTATATATGGGGCTAGCGTACATGCATAGAATGTGTTATATGGGCTAGCGTACATGCATAGAATGGTGTATTATGGGGCTACGTACATGCATAAATGTTTTAATGGGGTTGCGTACATGCATAGAATGGTGTATATATGGGGCTAGCGTACATGCATAGAATGGTGTATATATGGGGCTAGCGTACATGCATAGAATGGTGTATATATGGGGCTAGCGTACATCTATATATGGGGCTAGCGTACATGCATAGAATGGTGTATATATGGGGCTAGCGTACATGCATAGAATGGTGTATATATGGGGCTAGCGTACATGCATAGAATGGTGTATATATGGGGCTAGCGTACATGCATAGAATGGTGTATATATGGGGCTAGCGTACATGCATAGAATGGTGTATATATGGGGCTAGCGTACATGCGTAGAATGGTGTATATATGGGGCTACGTACATGCGTAGAATGGTGTATATATGGGGCTAGCGTACATGCATAGAATGGTGTATATATGGGGCTAGCGTACATGCATAGAATGGTGTATATATGGGGCTAGCGTACATGCGTATTATGGTGTATATATGGGGCTAGCGTACATGCGTAGAATGGTGTATATATGGGGCTAGCGTACATGCATAGAATGGTGTATATATGGGGCTAGCGTACATGCATAGAATGGTGTATATATGGGGCTAACGTACATGCGTATTATGGTGTATATATGGGGCTAGCGTACATGCATAGAATGGTGTATATATGGGGCTAGCGTACATGCGTATTATGGTGTATATATGGGGCTAACGTACATGCGTATTATGGTGTATATATGGGGCTAGTGTACATGCATAGAATGGTGTATATATGGGGCTAGCGTACATGCATAGAATGGTGTATATATGGGGCTAGCGTACATGCATAGAATGGTGTATATATGGGGCTAGCGTACATGCGTATTATGGTGTATATATGGGGCTAGCGTACATGCGTAGAATGGTGTATATATGGGGCTAGCGTACATGCATAGAATGGTGTATATATGGGGCTAGCGTACATGCATAGAATGGTGTATATATGGGGCTAGCGTACATGCATAGAATGGTGTATATATGGGGCTAGCGTACATGCATAGAATGGTGTATATATGGGGCTAGCGTACATGCATAGAATGGTGTATATATGGGGCTAACGTACATGCATAGAATGGTGTATATATGGGGCTAGCGTACATGCATAGAATGGTGTATATATGGGGCTAGCGTACATGCATAGAATGGTGTATATATGGGGCTAGCGTACATGCATAGAATGGTGTATATATGGGGCTAACGTACATGCATTGAATGGTGTATATATGGGGCTAGCGTACATGCGTAGAATGGTGTATATATGGGGCTAGCGTACATGCATAGAATGGTGTATATATGGGGCTAACGTACATGCATAGAATGGTGTATATATGGGGCTAACGTACATGCGTAGAATGGTGTATATATGGGGCTAACGTACATGCATAGAATGGTGTATATATGGGGCTAGCGTACATGCATAGAATGGTGTATATATGGGGCTAGCGTACATGCATAGAATGGTGTATATATGGGGCTAGCGTACATGCATAGAATGGTGTATATATGGGGCTAGCGTACATGCATAGAATGGTGTATATATGGGGCTAGCGTACATGCGTAGAATGGTGTATATATGGGGCTAGCGTACATGCATAGAATGGTGTATATATGGGGCTAGCGTACATGCATAGAATGGTGTATATATGGGGCTAGTGTACATGCATAGAATGGTGTATATATGGGGCTAGCGTACATGCATAGAATGGTGTATATATGGGGCTAGCGTACATGCATAGAATGGTGTATATATGGGGCTAGCGTACATGCATAGAATGGTGTATATATGGGGCTAGCATACATGCATAGAATGGTGTATATATGGGGCTAACGTACATGCATAGAATGGTGTATATATGGGGCTAGCGTACATGCATAGAATGGTGTATATATGGGGCTAGCGTACATGCATAGAATGGTGTATATATGGGGCTAGCGTACATGCATAGAATGTGTATATATGGGGCTAGCGTACATGCATAGAATGGTGTATATATGGGGCTAGCGTACATGCATAGAATGGTGTATATATGGGGCTAGCGTACATGCATAGAATGGTGTATATATGGGGCTAGCGTACATGCATAGAATGGTGTATATATGGGGCTAGCGTACATGCATAGAATGGTGTATATATGGGACTAGCGTACATGCATAGAATGGTGTATATATGGGGCTAGCGTACATGCATAGAATGGTGTATATATGGGGCTAGCATACATGCATAGAATGGTGTATATATGGGGCTAGCGTACATGCATAGAATGGTGTATATATGGGGCTAGCGTACATGCATAGAATGGTGTATATATGGGGCTAGCGTACATGCGTATATATGAGGCTAGCGTACATGCATAGAATGGTGTATATATGGGGCTAGCATACATGCATAGAATGGTGTATTTATGGGGCTAGCGGATATGCATAGAATGGTGTATATATGGGGCTAGCGTACATGCATAGAATGGTGTATTTATGGGTCTAGCGTACATGCGTAGAATGGTGTATATATGGGGCTAGCGTACATGCATAGAATGGTGTATATATGGGGCTAACGTACATGCATAGAATGGTGTATATATGGGGCTAGCATACATGCATGGAATGGTGTATATATGGGGCTAGCGTACATGCATAGAATGGTGTATATATGGGGCTAGCGTACATGCGTAGAATGGTGTATATATGGGGCTAGCGTACATAAAAATGGTGTATATATGGGGCTAGCGTACATGCATAGAATGGTGTATATATGGGGCTAGTGTACATGCATAGAATGGTGTATATATGGGGCTAACGTACATGCGTATTATGGTGTATATATGGGGCTAGCGTACATGCATAGAATGGTGTATATATGGGGCTAGCGTACATGCGTATTATGGTGTATATATGGGGCTAACGTACATGCGTATTATGGTGTATATATGGGGCTAGTGTACATGCATAGAATGGTGTATATATGGGGCTAGCGTACATGCATAGAATGGTGTATATATGAGGCTAGCGTACATGCGTATTATGGTGTATATATGGGGCTAGCGTACATGCGTATTATGGTGTATATATGGGGCTAGCGTACATGCATATAATGGTGTATATATGGGGCTAGCGTACATGCATAGAATGGTGTATATATGGGGCTAACGTACATGCGTATTATGGTGTATATATGGGGCTAGCGTACATGCATAGAATGGTGTATATATGGGGCTAGCGTACATGCGTATTATGGTGTATATATGGGGCTAACGTACATGCGTATTATGGTGTATATATGGGGCTAGTGTACATGCATAGAATGGTGTATATATGGGGCTAGCGTACATGCATAGAATGGTGTATATATGGGGCTAGCGTACATGCATAGAATGGTGTATATATGGGGCTAGCGTACATGCGTATTATGGTGTATATATGGGGCTAGCGTACATGCATAGAATGGTGTATATATGGGGCTAGCGTACATGCATAGAATGGTGTATATATGGGGCTAGCGTACATGCATAGAATGGTGTATATATGGGGCTAGCGTACATGCATAGAATGGTGTATATATGGGGCTAGCGTACATGCATAGAATGGTGTATATATGGGGCTAGCGTACATGCATAGAATGGTGTATATATGGGGCTAGCGTACATGCATAGAATGGTGTATATATGGGGCTAGCGTACATAAAATGGTGTATATATGGGGCTAGCGTACATGCATAGAATGGTGTATATATGGGGCTAGCGTACATGCATAGAATGGTGTATATATGGGGCTAGCGTACATGCGTAGAATGGTGTATATATGGGGCTAGCGTACATGCATAGAATGGTGTATATATGGGGCTAGCGTACATGCATAATGTAGAATGGTGTATATATGGGGCTAGCGTACATGCATAGAATGGTGTATATATGGGGCTAGCGTACATGCATAGAATGGTGTATATATGGGGCTAGCGTACATGCATAGAATGGTGTATATATGGGGCTAGCGTACATGCATAGAATGGTGTATATATGGGGCTAGCGTACATGCATAGAATGGTGTATATATGGGGCTAGCGTACATGCATAGAATGGTGTATATATGGGGCTAGCGTACATGCATAGAATGGTGTATATATGGGGCTAGCGTACATGCATAGAATGGTGTATATATGGGGCTAGCGTACATGCATAGAATGGTGTATATATGGGGCTAGCGTACATGCATAGAATGGTGTATATATGGGGCTAGCGTACATGCGTAGAATGGTGTATATATGGGGCTAGCGTACATGCGTATAATGGTGTATATATGGGGCTAGCGTACATGCGTATAATGGTGTATATATGGGGCTAGCGTACATGCATAGAATGGTGTATATATGGGGCTAGCGTACATGCGTATTATGGTGTATATATGGGGCTAGCGTACATGCGTAGAATGGTGTATATATGGGGCTAGCGTACATGCATAGAATGGTGTATATATGGGGCTAGCGTACATGCGTAGAATGGTGTATATATGGGGCTAGCGTACATGCGTAGAATGGTGTATATATGGGGCTAGCGTACATGCATAGAATGGTGTATATATGGGGCTAGCGTACATGCATAGAATGGTGTATATATGGGGCTAGCGTACATGCGTATATATGGGGCTAGCGTACATGCATAGAATGGTGTATATATGGGGCTAGCGTACATGCATAGAATGGTGTATATATGGGGCTAGCGTACATGCATAGAATGGTGTATATATGGGGCTAGCGTACATGCATAGAATGGTGTATATATGGGGCTAGCGTACATGCATAGAATGGTGTATATATGGGGCTAGCGTACATGCATAGAATGGTGTATATATGGGGCTAGCGTACATGCATAGAATGGTGTATATATGGGGCTAGCGTACATGCATAGAATGGTGTATATATGGGGCTAGCGTACATGCATAGAATGGTGTATATATGGGGCTAGCGTACATGCATAGAATGGTGTATATATGGGGCTAGCGTACATGCATAGAATGGTGTATATATGGGGCTAGCGTACATGCGTAGAATGGTGTATATATGGGGCTAACGTACATGCATAGAATGGTGTATATATGGGGCTAGCGTACATGCATAGAATGGTGTATATATGGGGCTAGCGTACATGCATAGAATGGTGTATATATGGGGCTAGCGTACATGCATAGAATGGTGTATATATGGGGCTAGCGTACATGCATAGAATGGCGTATATATGGGGCTAGCGTACATGCATAGAATGGTGTATATATGGGGCTAGCGTACATGCATAGAATGGTGTATATATGAGGCTAGCGTACATGCGTATTATGGTGTATATATGGGGCTAGCGTACATGCGTATTATTGTGTATATATGGGGCTAGCGTACATGCGTATTATGGTGTATATATGGGGCTAGCGTACATGCATAGAATGGCGTATATATGGGGCTAACGTACATGCGTAAAATGGTGTATATATGGGGCTAGCGTACATGCATAGAATGGTGTATATATGGGGCTAGCGTACATGCATAGAATGGTGTATATATGGGGCTAGCATACATGCATAGAATGGTGTATATATGGGGCTAGCATACATGCATAGAATGGTGTATATATGGGGCTAGCGTACATGCGTATTATGGTGTATATATGAGGCTAGCGTACATGCGTAGAATGGCGTATATATGGGGCTATCGTACATGCGTATTATGGTGTATATATGGGGCTAGCGTACATGCATAGAATGGTGTATATATTGGGCTAGCGTACATGCATAGAATGGTGTATATATGGAGTATTCAATACGCTCGTAATTAGGCGTATATATGGAGAGCGGAGGGAGGCATAGAAAGGCGTATATGGAGCATAGAGTTAACTAATAAAAAACATTTATGTTCTTTAGGGAGAAATGGGGCCCCATGGGGGTGAAGTGAGCGTCCCTAGGGTGACTATTTCGCCCATGTCACCCTCTAGAATGAGCCCTCAATACATGTATACCTAATCACTAATCCCTACCTGTGAAACCTCATGTTTGATGTTCATGTATAAGTCTTCTTCATGTCATTCATTAACACGCTGGACTGCAAATCTAGAGATCGCAGGTTTGATCCCCCTGCCTGACGCTAATTATATTAAGTGTTTCAGATGGGACTATAAACCTAGGTCTCGAGTATCGGTGCTATACAACCAAGGATGCTTCTGCAATTGGAACGTCTCTTGTATCTTCTATCCTCTAAAATATAAAATGATTAATATACAATGCACTTCTGCAGGCTTCACCTCAATTAACCGGGAGCAGGGTTCATTCTAGAGGGTGACTGGTGTAAAATAGTCACCCTAGGGATGGTGACTTAGCCCTCTTGGTGACTTCATTTCTCCCAAAAAAAAATATAATTAAATTTTTTATTTTATTTTACAATTTTCATAAAAATATTGTCCAGTAAGATACACTGGCCCAATATAACGCACTCCTATTCAAACTTGTCATATTGTGACTTTTAACGCTATTTTGTTGAAATTTATTAAATAACACAATTTAAGGGTTTCCCAAAAATGAATACCAATGAGCCCTGAGGGGCAACAATAAATAAACGTCTCCAACAAACATATATTCTCTACATGCACCCCAGCACCAGAAATGAAGGACACGGTCCGCTACATGTCCATGGAAGCAGCTATGAAGGACACGGTCCGCTACATGTCCATGGAAGCAGCTATGAAGGACACGGTCCACTACATGTCCCTGGAAACAGTGATGAAGGACACGGTCCACTACATGTCCATGGAAGCAGCTATGAAGGACACGGTCCGCTACATGTCCCTGGAAGCAGTGATGAAGGACACGGTCCACTACATGTCCATGGAAGCAGCTATGAAGGACACGGTCCGCTACATGTCCATGGAAGCAGCTATGAAGGACACGGTCCGCTACATGTCCATGGAAGCAGCTATGAAGGACACGGTCCGCTACATGTCCCTGGAAGCAGTGATGAAGGACACGGTCCACTACATGTCCATGGAAGCAGCTATGAAGGACACGGTCCGCTACATGTCCCTGGAAGCAGTGATGAAGGACACGGTCCACTACATGTCCATGGAAGCAGCTATGAAGGACACGGTCCACTACATGTCCCTGGAAGCAGTGATGAAGGACACAGTTCGATACATGTCCCTGGAAGCAGTGATGAAGGACACGGTACACTACATGTCCCTGGAAGCAGTGATGAAGGACACGGTTCGCTACATGTCCCTGGAAGCAGCTATGAAGGACATGGTCCACTACATGTCCATGGAAGCAGTGATGAAGGACACGGTCCACTACATGTCCCTGGAAGCAGTGATGAAGGACACGGTCCACTACATGTCCCTGGAAGCAGCTATGAAGGACACGGTCCACTACATGTTCATGGAAGCAGTGATGAAGGACACGATCCACTACATGTCCCTGGAAGCAGCGATGAATGACACGGTCTGTTACATGTTGTTGGAAGGCCTTCAGAGATTTGATCATCATGCATTCATACCGAGTGTTGGATGCATGGTCCTACGCACATGTTTGAATCGTCACTGGACTTCATCTCTAGGTTTTTTGTCAGGGGGGTTACCTCACTATTAGGTCTTGGCTGTGTGACCTACCCTGGAAATACAGGAAGGATCTTCATAGGAGGATACCACTCATGCTTTTGAGCCATAGTTGTGGTGTGTTCATGGGCTGTAGATTTTGCATGCTGCAGACCTCCAAATTTATGAATGTCTGCCCGTTCGTAAGCACTCGCCTGTTGAGGCTTATATAAAAAAAATTAAAAAAAAGAAAAAAGGGCAGCGTGGGGCATACCGATCTAGAAAAACACATTTATGCATTTTGTTTCTGTTTCACCGAAGGCTAGCCAATTTATGGAGGTGGTTTGAAAGCAGACGGTAAATTTACAGTAAGTGCGGGTATAAATTACCAAAAAGTGGGCAAAATTATGAATGTCAGTGGTTTTCATATTGCTCAATGTAATACACTACATGCAATAGTTTCAACAATAGTTTGCTAACACTGTCTTCAAATACTTCGCAACATAGTTGCCAGTACACCAAGCACCTAGTAGGCATAGATTATATCACATTTAAAGCCGAAACCAAAAGCGTAATTTCGCCACCGAAATCGCGAATACATAAGTTGTTTTGTTATCAGTGTTTCGAGTGGTTATGTTCTTCTGAAATCGGGAAGAAAATCATACTTTGTGGCATGGGAAATAACGGACTCAAATTAATATTTTGGCCTTATTAATTTAGCAACATTTTCTATGGTATAGCCCCCAAATACCATCTCACACACCTACCCTACCCCCTTCGCAGCTCAAAATGCACCCTGCCTATTTTATGACTCATTTTTTCCACTCTAGAATAAGCCCTATTGGAATTTCTACAGCCAAGTCTTGAATCTCTTCAGTTTCTGCACACAGACCGTCTCCGTTGTCGAGTGGTTACGGTCGCTGACTTGTATACCACTGTAACCTAGCATCACTTATGGTCACTGGTTCGAGCCCCTCTCAGACCGTGTCTCTTTAAATGAAAATGTTGGCAGTTTCTTACAGCGGTTGGTGCACCAAGTACTGGTTAACCGCGCTTGAGCCTGCCCAGGAAAGGTGTTGTTAGGTAAATTGCCTGTTGCTCAAATGGACAACCTGTAAACTTATATAAGAAAGAAAAGACAATTTTCTCCACTGAGATTTGATTTGGTGTATGTATTGTAGATTATGAATACATAACATAACTATCCCCATCATTGTAGCCTATAACAGGCCCTAAATGGTATATATGTAATACCTGAGTGATTTTTAATAGCAAATATAGATATGTTCATGCTGGTTTTTACTCTGAAATATTAGGTTTCTATCATAAACTTTAAGGTAGTAAATTACCTATATGTAAACAGCCATGAACTAGATATTCCCTGGCATGACCAAATATCCCTTCATTACTCCATCATATCTTATGCCTCATTTTTCCTTATTTAAAAATAAGAGATGTTTTCATGTTGAATATATGAGAATATAGGCCATTTGCAAACATCTACCATGTTATTTACCTTCTCAGCATTTCTCAGTGGTTCTACCCTGGTGCTCAAATGATTCAAAGGACCCGGCGTCTTCCTCCATCAATAATAGCTGGAGAGTTGCCGTATGACTTAAGCTGTTGGTGCAACTTTATAACTCTTAAAACAAATAAAATAACCATCTGTCATTGCATTGGGGGATTTTTTTAGGTTTATTAAGAACAAATGAGAGACAAGAGATAACGCAGCCCATTTCAAAGACATTTCTGTCTTTCATATGTATGGGGTTGCTTCACATGAGATCGTGTTGTAGATATTCAGTGGCAGGACCAAGCACACCTATATCATGTTGCATTTATTATTATCTAGGAAGATTTCAGTAACCCTTAAAATGCTATAATCTCAACTATAGTTGTATTTGCAAACAGCATAAAGCCAGAATACTGTGTCATCTGATCAGGCTCTATGCTGTTTGCTATTCAGATAGTTGAGCTTGTCTAGAATAGCAAACAACATAGATGTTGATCTGGATCTATGTTGTTTACATATTCCTTCCAATTTATTCAGCATTTTATGTGTTCCCAAATCCTGTGTGAGGGTCTATGACGCCCCATGATTCAAAGCTGAAAATAGGTCCCACTTCATGGCTATTTGATGGGACACCAGTATAAGTTCTTCTTCAAAATAGTGCCTAGTTTTACTAGTATAGTTTACTATACGTTCAGATGTTTGTCTGTAACCCTACATGTGATTCCGGTATACTTTCAGATGTTTGTCTGTAGCCCTACATGTGGTTCCTGTATACTTTCAGATGTTTGTCTGTAGCCCTACATGTGGTTCCTGTATACTTTCAGATGTTTGTATGTAGCCCTACATGTGGTTCCTGTATACTTTCAGATGTTTGTCTGTAGCCCTACATGTGGTTCCTGTATACTTTCAGATGTTTGTCTGTAGCCCTACATGTGGTTCCCGTATACTTTCAGATGTTTGTCTGTAGCCCTACATGTGGTTCCTGTATACTTTCAGATGTTTGTCTGTAGCCCTACATGTGGTTCCTGTATACTTTCAGATGTTTGTCTGTAGCCCTACATGTTGTTCCCCATATACTTTCAGATGTGTGTCTGTAGCCCTACATGTGGTTCCCCATATACTTCAGATGTTTGTCTGTAGCCCTACATGTGGTTCCTGTATACTTTCAGATGTTTGTCTGTAGCCCTACATGTGGTTCCTGTATACTTTCAGATGTTTGTCTGTAGCCCTACATGTGGTTCCTGTATACTTTCAGATGTTTGTCTGTAGTCCTACATGTGGTTCCCCTATATTTCAGATGTTTGTCTGTAGCCTACATGTGGTTCCCGTATACTTTCAGATGTTTGTCTGTAGCCCTACATGTGGTTCCTGTATACTTTCAGATGTTTGTCTGTAGCCCTACATGTGGTTCCCCATATACTTTCAGATGTTTGTCTGTAGCCCTACATGTGGTTCCTGTATACTTTCAGATGTTTTGTCTGTAGCCCTACATGTGGTTCCCCATATACTTTCAGATGTTTGTCTGTAGTCCTACATGTGGTTCCTGTATACTTTCAGATGTTTGTCTGTAGTCCTACATGTGGTTCCCCATATACTTTCAGATGTTTGTCTGTAGTCCTACATGTGGTTCCCGTATACTTTCAGATGTTTGTCTGTAGCCCTACATGTGGTTCCTGTATACTTTCAGATGTTTGTCTGTAGCCCTACATGTGGTTCCCCATATACTTTCAGATGTTTGTCTGTAGCCCTACATGTGGTTCCTGTATACTTTCAGATGTTTGTCTGTAGCCCTACATGTGGTTCCCCATATACTTCAGATGTTTGTCTGTAGCCCTACATGTGGTTCCCGTATACTTTCAGATGTTTGTCTGTAGCCCTACATGTGGTTCCTGTATACTTTCAGATGTTTGTCTGTAGCCCTACATGTGGTTCCTGTATACTTTCAGATGTTTGTCTGTAGTCCCCCACGTGGTTCCTGTATACTTTCAGATGTTTGTCTGTAGCCCTACATGTGGTTCCCCATATACTTCAGATGTTTGTCTGTAGCCCTACATGTGGTTCCTGTATACTTTCAGATGTTTGTCTGTAGTCCTACATGTGGTTCCTGTATACTTTCAGATGTTTGTCTGTAGCCCTACATGTGGTTCCTGTATACTTTCAGATGTTTGTCTGTAGCCATACATGTTGTTCCTGTATACTTTCAGATGTTTGTCTGTAGCCCTACATGTGGTTCCTGTATACTTTCAGATGTTTGTCTGTAGCCCTACACTTGGTTCCTGTATACTTTCAGATGTTTGTCTGTAGCCCTACATGTGGTTCCCGTATACTTTCAGATGTTTGTCTGTAGTCCCCCACGTGGTTCCTGTATACTTTCAGATGTTTGTCTGTAGCCCTACATGTTGTTCCCCATATACTTTCAGATGTTTGTCTGTAGCCCTACATGTGGTTCCCCATATACTTCAGATGTTTGTCTGTAGCCCTACATGTGGTTCCTGTATACTTTCAGATTTTTGTCTGTAGTCCTACATGTGGTTCCTGTATACTTTCAGATGTTTGTCTGTAGCCCTACATGTGGTTCCTGTATACTTTCAGATGTTTGTCTGTAGCCCTACATGTGGTTTCCGTATACTTTCAGATGTTTGTCTGTAGTCCTACATGTGGTTCCTGTATACTTTCAGATGTTTGTCTGTAGCCCTACAATTGGTTCCTGTATACTTTCAGATGTTTGTCTGTAGCCCTACATGTGGTTCCAGTATACTTTCAGATGTTTGTCTGTAGTCCTACATGTGGTTCCCCATATACTTTCAGATGTTTGTCTGTAGTCCTACATGTGGTTCCTGTATACTTTCAGATGTTTGTCTGTAGCCCTACATGTGGTTTCCGTATACTTTCAGATGTTTGTCTGTAGTCCTACATGTGGTTCCTGTATACTTTCAGATGTTTGTCTGTAGCCCTACAATTGGTTCCTGTATACTTTCAGATGTTTGTCTGTAGCCCTACATGTGGTTCCAGTATACTTTCAGATGTTTGTCTGTAGTCCTACATGTGGTTCCCCATATACTTTCAGATGTTTGTCTGTAGTCCTACATGTGGTTCCTGTATACTTTCAGATGTTTTGTCTGTAGCCCTACATGTGGTTCCCCATATTCTTTCAGATGTTTGTCTGTAGTCCTACATGTGGTTCCTGTATACTTTCAGATGTTTGTCTGTAGCCCTACATGTGGTTCCCCATATACTTTCAGATGTTTGTCTGTAGCCATACATGTGGTTCCTGTATACTTTCAGATGTTTGTCTGTAGTCCTACATGTGGTTCCTGTATACTTTCAGATGTTTGTCTGTAGTCCTACATGTGGTTCCCCATATTCTTTAAGATGTTTGTCTGTAGTCCTACATGTGGTTCCCGTATACTTTCAGATGTTTGTCTGTAGCCCTACATGTGGTTCCTGTATACTTTCAGATGTTTGTCTGTAGTCCTACATGTGGTTCCTGTATACTTTCAGATGTTTGTCTGTAGCCCTACATGTGGTTCCCGTATACTTTCAGATGTTTGTCTGTAGTCCTACATGTGGTTCCTGTATACTTTCAGATGTTTGTCTGTAGCCCTACATGTTGTTCCCCATATACTTTCAGATGTGTGTCTGTAGCCCTACATGTGGTTCCCCATATACTTCAGATGTTTGTCTGTAGCCCTACATGTGGTTCCTGTATACTTTCAGATGTTTGTCTGTAGCCCTACATGTGGTTCCCGTATACTTTCAGATGTTTGTCTGTAGCCCTACATGTGGTTCCTGTATACTTTCAGATGTTTGTCTGTAGCCCTACATGTGGTTCCTGTATACTTTCAGATGTTTGTCTGTAGCCCTACATGTGGTTCCCGTATACTTTCAGATGTTTGTCTGTAGTCCTACATGTGGTTCCTGTATACTTTCAGATGTTTGTCTGTAGCCCTACATGTTGTTCCCCATATACTTTCAGATGTTTGTCTGTAGCCCTACATGTGGTTCCCCATATACTTCAGATGTTTGTCTGTAGCCCTACATGTGGTTCCTGTATACTTTCAGATGTTTGTCTGTAGTCCTACATGTGGTTCCTGTATACTTTCAGATGTTTGTCTGTAGCCCTACATGTGGTTCCTGTATACTTTCAGATGTTTGTCTGTAGCCCTACATGTGGTTCCTGTATACTTTCAGATGTTTGTCTGTAGTCCTACATGTGGTTCCTGTATACTTTCAGATGTTTGTCTGTAGCCCTACATGTGGTTCCCCTATACTTTCAGATGTTTGTCTGTAGCCCTACATGTGGTTCCCCATATACTTTCAGATGTTTGTCTGTAGCCCTACATGTGGTTCCTGTATACTTTCAGATGTTTGTCTGTAGCCCTACATGTGGTTCCTGTATACTTTCAGATGTTTGTCTGTAGCCCTACATGTGGTTCCTGTATACTTTCAGATGTTTGTCTGTAGCCCTACATGTGGTTCCTGTATACTTTCAGATGTTTGTCTGTAGTCCTACATGTGGTTCCTGTATACTTTCAGATGTTTGTCTGTAGCCCTACATGTGGTTCCCCATATACTTTCAGATGTTTGTCTGTAGCCCTACATGTGGTTCCCCATATACTTCAGATGTTTGTCTGTAGCCCTACATGTGGTTCCTGTATACTTTCAGATGTTTGTCTGTAGTCCTACATGTGGTTCCTGTATACTTTCAGATGTTTGTCTGTAGCCCTACATGTGGTTCCTGTATACTTTCAGATGTTTGTCTGTAGCCCTACATGTGGTTCCTGTATACTTTCAGATGTTTGTCTGTAGCCCTACATGTGGTTCCTGTATACTTTCAGATGTTTGTCTGTAGCCCTACATGTGGTTCCTGTATACTTTCAGATGTTTGTCTGTAGCCCTACATGTGGTTCCCCATATACTTTCAGATGTTTGTCTGTAGTCCTACATGTGGTTCCTGTATACTTTCAGATGTTTGTCTGTAGCCCTACATGTGGTTCCCCTATACTTTCAGATGTTTGTCTGTAGTCCTACATGTGGTTCCTGTATACTTTCAGATGTTTGTCTGTAGCCCTACATGTGGTTCCCCATATACTTTCAGATGTTTGTCTGTAGCCCTACATGTGGTTCCTGTATACTTTCAGATGTTTGTCTGTAGTCCTACATGTGGTTCCTGTATACTTTCAGATGTTTGTCTGTAGTCCTACATGTGGTTCCCCATATCTTTCAGATGTTTGTCTGTAGTCCTACATGTGGTTCCCGTATACTTTCAGATGTTTGTCTGTAGTCCTACATGTGGTTCCTGTATACTTTCAGATGTTTGTCTGTAGCCCTACATGTGGTTCCCCATATACTTTCAGATGTTTGTCTGTAGTCCTACATGTGGTTCCTGTATACTTTCAGATGTTTGTCTGTAGCCCTACATGTGGTTCCTGTATACTTTCAGATGTTTGTCTGTAGCCCTACATGTGGTTCCCCATATACTTTCAGATGTTTGTCTGTAGCCCTACATGTGGTTCCTGTATACTATCAGATGTTTGTCTGTAGCCCTACATGTGGTTCCCCATATACTTTCAGATGTTTGTCTGTAGTCCTACATGTGGTTCCTGTATACTTTCAGATGTTTGTCTGTAGTCCTACATGTGGTTCCCCATATAATTTCAGATGTTTGTCTGTAGTCCTACATGTGGTTCCCGTATACTTTCAGATGTTTGTCTGTAGCCCTACATGTGGTTCCTGTATACTTTCAGATGTTTGTCTGTAGCCCTACATGTGGTTCCCCATATACTTTCAGATGTTTGTCTGTAGCCCTACATGTGGTTCCTGTATACTATCAGATGTTTTGTCTGTAGCCCTACATGTGGTTCCCCATATACTTTCAGATGTTTGTCTGTAGTCCTACATGTGGTTCCTGTATACTTTCAGATGTTTGTCTGTAGTCCTACATGTGGTTCCCCATATAATTTCAGATGTTTGTCTGTAGTCCTACATGTGGTTCCCATATACTTTCAGATGTTTGTCTGTAGCCCTACATGTGGTTCCTGTATACTTTCAGATGTTTGTCTGTAGCCCTACATGTGGTTCCTGTATACTTTCAGATGTATGTCTGTAGCCCTACATGTGGTTCCTGTATACTTTCAGATGTTTGTCTGTAGCCCTACATGTGGTTCCCGTATACTTTCAGATGTTTGTCTGTAGTCCTACATGTGGTTCCTGTATACTTTCAGATGTTTGTCTGTAGCGCTAAATGTTGTTCCCCATATACTTTCAGATGTGTGTCTGTAGCCCTACATGTGGTTCCCCATATACTTCAGATATTTGTCTGTAGCCCTACATGTGGTTCCTGTATACTTTCAGATGTTTGTCTGTAGTCCTACATGTGGTTCCTGTATACTTTCAGATGTTTGTCTGTAGCCCTACATGTGGTTCCTGTATACTTTCAGATGTTTGTCTGTAGCCCTACATGTGGTTCCTGTATACTTTCAGATGTTTGTCTGTAGTCCTATAATTGGTTCCCCATATACTTTCAGATGTTTGTCTGTAGCCCTACATTTGGTTCCTGTATACTTTCAGATGTTTGTCTGTAGTCCTACATGTGGTTCCTGTATACTTTCAGATGTTTGTCTGTAGTCCTACATGTGGTTCCTGTATACTTTCAGATGTTTGTCTGTAGTCCTACATGTGGTTCCTGTATACTTTCAGATTTGTGTCTGTAGCCCTACATGTGGTTCCCGTATACGTTCAGATGTTTGTCTGTAGCCCTACATGTTGTACCCCATATACTTTCAGATGTTTGTCTGTAGCCCTACATGTGGTTCCCCATATACTTCAGATGTTTGTCTGTAGCCCTACATGTGGTTCCTGTATACTTTCAGATGTTTGTCTGTAGTCCTACATGTGGTTCCTGTATACTTTCAGATGTTTGTCTGTAGCCCTACATGTGGTTCCTGTATAATTTCAGATGTTTGTCTGTAGCCATACATGTTGTTCCTGTATACTTTCAGATGTTTGTCTGTAGCCCTACATGTGGTTCCTGTATACTTTCAGATGTTTGTCTGTAGCCCTACATGTGGTTCCTGTATACTTTCAGATGTTTGTCTGTAGTCCCCCATGTGGTTCCTGTATACTTTCAGATGTTTGTCTGTAGCCCTACATGTGGTTCCTGTATACTTTCAGATGTTTGTCTGTAGCCCTACATGTGGTTCCCGTATACTTTCAGATGTTTGTCTGTAGTCCCCCACGTGGTTCCTGTATACTTTCAGATGTTTGTCTGTAGCCCTACATGTTGTTCCCCATATACTTTCAGATGTTTGTCTGTAGCCCTACATGTGGTTCCCTATATACTTCAGATGTTTGTCTGTAGCCCTACATGTGGTTCCTGTATACTTTCAGATTTTTGTCTGTAGTCCTACATGTGGTTCCTGTATACTTTCAGATGTTTGTCTGTAGCCCTACATGTGGTTCCTGTATACTTTCAGATGTTTGTCTGTAGCCCTACATGTTGTTCCTGTATACTTTCAGATGTTTGTCTGTAGCCCTACATGTGGTTCCTGTATACTTTCAGATGTTTGTAGCCCTACAATTGGTTCCTGTATACTGTCAGATGTTTGTCTGTAGCCCTACATGTGGTTCCTGTATACTTTCAGATGTTTGTCTGTAGCCCTACATGTGGTTCCTGTATACTTTCAGATGTTTGTCTGTAGTCCTATAATTGGTTCCCCATATACTTTCAGATGTTTGTCTGTAGCCCTACATTTGGTTCCTGTATACTTTCAGATGTTTGTCTGTAGTCCTACATGTGGTTCCTGTATACTTTCAGATGTTTGTCTGTAGTCCTACATGTGGTTCCTGTATACTTTCAGATGTTTGTCTGTAGTCCTACATGTGGTTCCTGTATACTTTCAGATTTGTGTCTGTAGCCCTACATGTGGTTCCCGTATACGTTCAGATGTTTGTCTGTAGCCCTACATGTTGTACCCCATATACTTTCAGATGTTTGTCTGTAGCCCTACATGTGGTTCCCCATATACTTCAGATGTTTGTCTGTAGCCCTACATGTGGTTCCTGTATACTTTCAGATGTTTGTCTGTAGTCCTACATGTGGTTCCTGTATACTTTCAGATGTTTGTCTGTAGCCCTACATGTGGTTCCTGTATAATTTCAGATGTTTGTCTGTAGCCATACATGTTGTTCCTGTATACTTTCAGATGTTTGTCTGTAGCCCTACATGTGGTTCCTGTATACTTTCAGATGTTTGTCTGTAGCCCTACATGTGGTTCCTGTATACTTTCAGATGTTTGTCTGTAGTCCCCCACGTGGTTCCTGTATACTTTCAGATGTTTGTCTGTAGCCCTACATGTGGTTCCTGTATACTTTCAGATGTTTGTCTGTAGCCCTACATGTGGTTCCCGTATACTTTCAGATGTTTGTCTGTAGTCCCCCACGTGGTTCCTGTATACTTTCAGATGTTTGTCTGTAGCCCTACATGTTGTTCCCCATATACTTTCAGATGTTTGTCTATAGCCCTACATGTGGTTCCCTATATACTTCAGATGTTTGTCTGTAGCCCTACATGTGGTTCCTGTATACTTTCAGATTTTTGTCTGTAGTCCTACATGTGGTTCCTGTATACTTTCAGATGTTTGTCTGTAGCCCTACATGTGGTTCCTGTATACTTTCAGATGTTTGTCTGTAGCCCTACATGTTGTTCCTGTATACTTTCAGATGTTTGTCTGTAGCCCTACATGTGGTTCCTGTATACTTTCAGATGTTTGTAGCCCTACAATTGGTTCCTGTATACTGTCAGATGTTTGTCTGTAGCCCTACATGTGGTTCCAGTATACTTTCAGATGTTTGTCTGTAGCCCTACATGTGGTTTCCGTATACTTTCAGATGTTTGTCTGTAGTCCTACATGTGGTTCCTGTATACTTTCAGATGTTTGTCTGTAGCCCTACAATTGGTTCCTGTATACTTTCAGATGTTTGTCTGTAGCCCTACATGTGGTTCCAGTATACTTTCAGATGTTTGTCTGTAGTCCTACATGTGGTTCCCCATATACTTTCAGATGTTTGTCTGTAGTCCTACATGTGGTTCCTGTATACTTTCAGATGTTTGTCTGTAGCCCTACATGTGGTTCCCCATATTCTTTCAGATGTTTGTCTGTAGTCCTACATGTGGTTCCTGTATACTTTCAGATGTTTGTCTGTAGCCCTACATGTGGTTCCCCATATACTTTCAGATGTTTGTCTGTAGCCATACATGTGGTTCCTGTATACTTTCAGATGTTTGTCTGTAGTCCTACATGTGGTTCCTGTATACTTTCAGATGTTTGTCTGTAGTCCTACATGTGGTTCCCCATATTCTTTCAGATGTTTGTCTGTAGTCCTACATGTGGTTCCCGTATACTTTCAGATGTTTGTCTGTAGCCCTACATGTGGTTCCTGTATACTTTCAGATGTTTGTCTGTAGCCCTACATGTGGTTCCTGTATACTTTCAGATGTTTGTCTGTAGCCCTACATGTGGTTCCCCTATACTTTCAGATGTTTGTCTGTAGCCCTACATGTGGTTCCTGTATACTTTCAGATGTTTGTCTGTAGTCCTACATGTGGTTCCTGTATACTTTCAGATGTTTGTCTGTAGTCCTACATGTGGTTCCCCATATACTTTCAGATGTTTGTCTGTAGTCCTACATGTGGTTCCTGTATACTTTCAGATGTTTGTCTGTAGCCCTACATGTGGTTCCTGTATACTTTCAGATGTTTGTCTGTAGCCCTACATGTGGTTCCTGTATACTTTCAGATGTTTGTCTGTAGCCCTACATGTGGTTCCTGTATACTTTCAGATGTTTGTCTGTAGCCCTACATGTGGTTCCTGTATACTTTCAGATGTTTGTCTGTAGCCCTACATGTGGTTCCTGTATACTTTCAGATGTTTGTCTGTAGCCCTACATGTGGTTCCCCATATACTTTCAGATGTTTGTCTGTAGCCCTACATGTGGTTCCTGTATACTTTCAGATGTTTGTCTGTAGTCCTACATGTGGTTCCCCATATACTTTCAGATGTTTGTCTGTAGTCCTACATGTGGTTCCTGTATACTTTCAGATGTTTGTCTGTAGCCCTACATGTGGTTCCTGTATACTTTCAGATGTTTGTCTGTAGTCCTACATGTGGTTCCTGTATACTTTCAGATGTTTGTCTGTAGCCCTACATGTGGTTCCTGTATACTTTCAGATGTTTGTCTGTAGCCCTACATGTGGTTCCTGTATACTTTCAGATGTTTGTCTGTAGCCCTACATGTGGTTCCTGTATACTTTCAGATGTTTGTCTGTAGCCCTACATGTGGTTCCCCATATACTTTCAGATGTTTGTCTGTAGCCCTACATGTGGTTCCGTATACTTTCAGATGTTTGTCTGTAGCCCTACATGTGGTTCCTGTATACTTTCAGATGTTTGTCTGTAGCCCTACATGTGGTTCCTGTATACTTTCAGATGTTTGTCTGTAGCCCTACATGTGGTTCCTGTATACTTTCAGATGTTTGTCTGTAGCCCTACATGTGGTTCCTGTATACTTTCAGATGTTTGTCTGTAGTCCTACATGTGGTTCCCCATATACTTTCAGATGTTTGTCTGTAGTCCTACATGTGGTTCCTGTATACTTTCAGATGTTTTGTCTGTAGCCCTACATGTGGTTCCCCATATTCTTTCAGATGTTTGTCTGTAGTCCTACATGTGGTTCCTGTATACTTTCAGATGTTTGTCTGTAGCCCTACATGTGGTTCCCCATATACTTTCAGATGTTTGTCTGTAGCCCTACATGTGGTTCCTGTATACTTTCAGATGTTTGTCTGTAGTCCTACATGTGGTTCCTGTATACTTTCAGATGTTTGTCTGTAGTCCTACATGTGGTTCCTGTATACTTTCAGATGTTTGTCTGTAGCCCTACATGTGGTTCCCCATATACTTTCAGATGTTTGTCTGTAGCCATACATGTGGTTCCTGTATACTTTCAGATGTTTGTCTGTAGTCCTACATGTGGTTCCTGTATACTTTCAGATGTTTGTCTGTAGTCCTACATGTGGTTCCCCATATTCTTTCAGATGTTTGTCTGTAGTCCTACATGTGGTTCCCGTATACTTTCAGATGTTTGTCTGTAGCCCTACATGTGGTTCCTGTATACTTTCAGATGTTTGTCTGTAGCCCTACATGTGGTTCCTGTATACTTTCAGATGTTTGTCTGTAGCCCTACATGTGGTTCCCGTATACTTTCAGATGTTTGTCTGTAGTCCTACATGTGGTTCCTGTATACTTTCAGATGTTTGTCTGTAGCCCTACATGTGGTTCCCCATATACTTTCAGATGTTTGTCTGTAGCCCTACATGTGGTTCCCCATATACTTTCAGATGTTTGTCTGTAGTCCTACATGTGGTTCCTGTATACTTTCAGATGTTTGTCTGTAGCCCTACATGTGGTTCCTGTATACTTTCAGATGTTTGTCTGTAGCCCTACATGTGGTTCCTGTATACTTTCAGATGTTTGTCTGTAGCCCTACATGTGGTTCCTGTATACTTTCAGATGTTTGTCTGTAGCCCTACATGTGGTTCCCCATATACTTTCAGATGTTTGTCTGTAGCCCTACATGTGGTTCCTGTATACTTTCAGATGTTTGTCTGTAGTCCTACATGTGGTTCCCCATATACTTTCAGATGTTTGTCTGTAGCCCTACATTTGGTTCCTGTATACTTTCAGATGTTTGTCTGTAGCCCTACATGTGGTTCCTGTATACTTTCAGATGTTTGTCTGTAGCCCTACATGTGGTTCCTGTATACTTTCAGATGTTTGTCTGTAGTCCTACATGTGGTTCCTGTATACTTTCAGATGTTTGTCTGTAGCCCTACATGTGGTTCCTGTATACTTTCAGATGTTTGTCTGTAGCCCTACATGTGGTTCCTGTATACTTTCAGATGTTTGTCTGTAGCCCTACATGTGGTTCCTGTATACTTTCAGATGTTTGTCTGTAGCCCTACATGTGGTTCCTGTATACTTTCAGATGTTTGTCTGTAGCCCTACATGTGGTTCCTGTATACTTTCAGATGTTTGTCTGTAGTCCTACATGTGGTTCCTGTATACTTTCAGATGTTTGTCTGTAGTCCTACATGTGGTTCCTGTATACTTTCAGATGTTTGTCTGTAGCCCTACATGTGGTTCCTGTATACTTTCAGATGTTTGTCTGTAGCCTACATGTGGTTCCCGTATACTTTCAGATGTTTGTCTGTAGCCCTACATGTGGTTCCCCATATACTTTCAGATGTTTGTCTGTAGCCCTACATGTGGTTCCTGTATACTTTCAGATGTTTGTCTGTAGCCCTACATGTGGTTCCTGTATACTTTCAGATGTTTGTCTGTAGCCCTACATGTGGTTCCTGTATACTTTCAGATGTTTGTCTGTAGCCTACATGTGGTTCCTGTATACTTTCAGATGTTTGTCTGTAGCCCTACATGTGGTTCCTGTATACTTTCAGATGTTTGTCTGTAGCCTACATGTGGTTCCTGTATACTTTCAGATGTTTGTCTGTAGCCCTACATGTGGTTCCCGTATACTTTCAGATGTTTGTCTGTAGCCCTACATGTGGTTCCTGTATACTTTCAGATGTTTGTCTGTAGTCCTACATGTGGTTCCTGTATACTTTCAGATGTTTGTCTGTAGTCCTACATGTGGTTCCTGTATACTTTCAGATGTTTGTCTGTAGCCCTACATGTGGTTCCTGTATACTTTCAGATGTTTGTCTGTAGCCCTACATGTGGTTCCTGTATACTTTCAGATGTTTGTCTGTAGCCCTACATGTGGTTCCGGTATACTTTCAGATGTTTGTCTGTAGTCCTACATGTGGTTCCTGTATACTTTCAGATGTTTGTCTGTAGCCCTACATGTGGTTCCTGTATACTTTCAGATGTTTGTCTGTAGTCCTACATGTGGTTCCTGTATACTTTCAGATGTTTGTCTGTAGCCCTACATGTGGTTCCTGTATACTTTCAGATGTTTGTCTGTAGCCCTACATGTGGTTCCTGTATACTTTCAGATGTTTGTCTGTAGCCCTACATGTGGTTCCTGTATACTTTCAGATGTTTGTCTGTAGCCCTACATGTGGTTCCTGTATACTTTCAGATGTTTGTCTGTAGCCCTACATGTGGTTCCTGTATACTTTCAGATGTTTGTCTGTAGCCCTACATGTGGTTCCTGTATACTTTCAGATGTTTGTCTGTAGCCCTACATGTGGTTCCCCATATACTTTCAGATGTTTGTCTGTAGCCCTACATGTGGTTCCTGTATACTTTCAGATGTTTGTCTGTAGTCCTATATGTGGTTCCCCATATACTTTCAGATGTTTGTCTGTAGCCCTACATTTGGTTCCTGTATACTTTCAGATGTTTGTCTGTAGCCCTACATGTGGTTCCCCATATACTTTCAGATGTTTGTCTGTAGTCCTACATGTGGTTCCTGTATACTTTCAGATGTTTGTCTGTAGCCCTACATGTGGTTCCTGTATACTTTCAGATGTTTGTCTGTAGCCCTACATTTGGTTCCTGTATACTTTCAGATGTTTGTCTGTAGCCCTACATGTGGTTCCCGTATACTTTCAGATGTTTGTCTGTAGTCCCCCATGTGGTTCCTGTATACTTTCAGATGTTTGTCTGTAGCCCTACATGTTGTTCCCCATATACTTTCAGATGTTTGTCTGTAGCCCTACATGTGGTTCCCCATATACTTCAGATGTTTGTCTGTAGCCCTACATGTGGTTCCTGTATACTTTCAGATGTTTGTCTGTAGCCCTACATGTGGTTCCTGTATACTTTCAGATGTTTGTCTGTAGCCCTACATGTGGTTCCTGTATACTTTCAGATGTTTGTCTGTAGCCCTACATGTGGTTCCCGTATACTTTCAGATGTTTGTCTGTAGTCCTACATGTGGTTCCTGTATACTTTCAGATGTTTGTCTGTAGCCCTACATGTGGTTCCCCATATACTTTCAGATGTTTGTCTGTAGCCCTACATGTGGTTCCCCTATACTTCAGATGTTTGTCTGTAGCCCTACATGTGGTTCCTGTATACTTTCAGATGTTTGTCTGTAGCCCTACATGTGGTTCCTGTATACTTTCAGATGTTTGTCTGTAGCCCTACATGTGGTTCCCATATACTTTCAGATGTTTGTCTGTAGCCCTACATGTGGTTCCTGTATACTTTCAGATGTTTGTCTGTAGTCCTACATGTGGTTCCTGTATACTTTCAGATGTTTGTCTGTAGTCCTACATGTGGTTCCTGTATACTTTCAGATGTTTGTCTGTAGTCCTACATGTGGTTCCCGTATACTTTCAGATGTTTGTCTGTAGCCCTACATGTGGTTCCTGTATACTTTCAGATGTTTGTCTGTAGCCCTACATGTGGTTCCTGTATACTTTCAGATGTTTGTCTGTAGCCCTACATGTGGTTCCTGTATACTTTCAGATGTTTGTCTGTAGCCCTACATGTGGTTCCTGTATACTTTCAGATGTTTGTCTGTAGCCCTACATGTGGTTCCCGTATACTTTCAGATGTTTGTCTGTAGTCCTACATGTGGTTCCTGTATACTTTCAGATGTTTGTCTGTAGCCCTACATGTGGTTCCCGATACTTTCAGATGTTTGTCTGTAGCCCTACATGTGGTTCCTGTATACTTTCAGATGTTTGTCTGTAGCCCTACATGTGGTTCCTGTATACTTTCAGATGTTTGTCTGTAGTCCTAC
This sequence comes from Archivesica marissinica, assembly GCA_014843695.1. NCBI lineage: Eukaryota > Metazoa > Mollusca > Bivalvia > Venerida > Vesicomyidae > Archivesica > Archivesica marissinica. The sequence goes on along the minus strand of CM026404.1, from coordinate 36,099,506 downwards.
ATGTGGTTCCTGTATACTTTCAGATGTTTGTCTGTAGCCCTACATGTGGTTCCTGTATACTTTCAGATGTTTGTCTGTAGCCCTACATGTGGTTCCTGTATACTTTCAGATGTTTGTCTGTAGCCCTACATGTGGTTCCTGTATACTTTCAGATGTTTGTCTGTAGCCCTACATGTAGTTCCAGTATTCTTTCAGATGTTTGTCTGTAGTCCTACATGTGGTTCCCCATATACTTTCAGTTGTTTGTCTGTAGTCCTACATGTGGTTCCCCATATTCTTTCAGATGTTTGTCTGTAGTCCTACATGTGGTTCCTGTATACTTTCAGATGTTTGTCTGTAGCCCTACATGTGGTTCCCCATATACTTTCAGATGTTTGTCTGTAGCCATACATGTGGTTCCTGTATACTTTCAGATGTTTGTCTGTAGTCCTACATGTGGTTCCTGTATACTTTCAGATGTTTGTCTGTAGTCCTACATGTGGTTCCCCATATTCTTTCAGATGTTTGTCTGTAGTCCTACATGTGGTTCCCGTATACTTTCAGATGTTTGTCTGTAGCCCTACATGTGGTTCCTGTATACTTTCAGATGTTTGTCTGTAGCCCTACATGTGGTTCCTGTATACTTTCAGATGTTTGTCTGTAGCCCTACATGTGGTTCCCCATATACTTTCAGATGTTTGTCTGTAGCCATACATGTGGTTCCTGTATACTTTCAGATGTTTGTCTGTAGTCCTACATGTGGTTCCTGTATACTTTCAGATGTTTGTCTGTAGTCCTACATGTGGTTCCCCATATTCTTTCAGATGTTTGTCTGTAGTCCTACATGTGGTTCCCGTATACTTTCAGATGTTTGTCTGTAGCCCTACATGTGGTTCCTGTATACTTTCAGATGTTTGTCTGTAGCCCTACATGTGGTTCCTGTATACTTTCAGATGTTTGTCTGTAGCCCTACATGTGGTTCCCGTATACTTTCAGATGTTTGTCTGTAGTCCTACATGTGGTTCCTGTATACTTTCAGATGTTTGTCTGTAGCCCTACATGTTGTTCCCCATATACTTTCAGATGTTTGTCTGTAGCCCTACATGTGGTTCCCCATATACTTTCAGATGTTTGTCTGTAGTCCTACATGTGGTTCCTGTATACTTTCAGATGTTTGTCTGTAGCCCTACATGTGGTTCCTGTATACTTTCAGATGTTTGTCTGTAGCCCTACATGTGGTTCCTGTATACTTTCAGATGTTTGTCTGTAGCCCTACATGTGGTTCCTGTATACTTTCAGATGTTTGTCTGTAGCCCTACATGTGGTTCCCGTATACTTTCAGATGTTTGTCTGTAGCCCTACATGTGGTTCCTGTATACTTTCAGATGTTTGTCTGTAGCCCTACATGTGGTTCCCCATATACTTTCAGATGTTTGTCTGTAGCCCTACATGTGGTTCCCCATATACTTTCAGATGTTTGTCTGTAGCCCTACATGTGGTTCCTGTATACTTTCAGATGTTTGTCTGTAGTCCTACATGTGGTTCCTGTATACTTTCAGATGTTTGTCTGTAGCCCTACATGTGGTTCCTGTATACTTTCAGATGTTTGTCTGTAGCCCTACATGTGGTTCCTGTATACTTTCAGATGTTTGTCTGTAGTCCTACATGTGGTTCCTGTATACTTTCAGATGTTTGTCTGTAGCCCTACATGTGGTTCCTGTATACTTTCAGATGTTTGTCTGTAGTCCTACATGTGGTTCCTGTATACTTTCAGATGTTTGTCTGTAGCCCTACATGTGGTTCCTGTATACTTTCAGATGTTTGTCTGTAGTCCTACATGTGGTTCCTGTATACTTTCAGATGTTTGTCTGTAGCCCTACATGTGGTTCCTGTATACTTTCAGATGTTTGTCTGTAGCCCTACATGTGGTTCCTGTATACTTTCAGATGTTTGTCTGTAGTCCTACATGTGGTTCCTGTATACTTTCAGATGTTTGTCTGTAGCCCTACATGTGGTTCCCCATATACTTTCAGATGTTTGTCTGTAGCCCTACATGTGGTTCCTGTATACTTTCAGATGTTTGTCTGTAGTCCTACATGTGGTTCCTGTATACTTTCAGATGTTTGTCTGTAGTCCTACATGTGGTTCCTGTATACTTTCAGATGTTTGTCTGTAGTCCTACATGTGGTTCCTGTATACTTTCAGATGTTTGTCTGTAGTCCTACATGTGGTTCCTGTATACTTTTGTTTGTTGTGTTGTGGTTTGTTTTTTTTGTTGTGTTGTGGTTGTTTTCAGATGTTTGTCTGTAGCCCTACATGTGGTTCCTGTATACTTTCAGATGTTTGTCTGTAGTCCTATATTTGGTTCCCCATATACTTTCAGATGTTTGTCTGTAGCCCTACATTTGGTTCCTGTATACTTTCAGATGTTTGTCTGTAGTCCTACATGTGGTTCCTGTATACTTTCAGATGTTTGTCTGTAGCCCTACATGTGGTTCCTGTATACTTTCAGATGTTTGTCTGTAGTCCTACATGTGGTTCCTGTATACTTTCAGATGTTTGTCTGTAGTCCTACATGTGGTTCCTGTATACTTTCAGATGTTTGTCTGTAGCCCTACATGTGGTTCCTGTATACTTTCAGATGTTTGTCTGTAGCCCTACATGTGGTTCCTGTATACTTTCAGATGTTTGTCTGTAGTCCTATAATTGGTTCCCCATATACTTTCAGATGTTTGTCTGTAGCCCTACATTTGGTTCCTGTATACTTTCAGATGTTTGTCTGTAGTCCTACATGTGGTTCCTGTATACTTTCAGATGTTTGTCTGTAGCCCTACATGTTGTACCCCATATACTTTCAGATGTTTGTCTGTAGCCCTACATGTGGTTCCTGTATACTTTCAGATGTTTGTCTGTAGCCTACATGTGGTTCCTGTATTTGTGTTTGTTGTGTTGTGGTTTTACTTTCAGATGTTTGTCTTTAGTCCTATGTGGTTCCTGTATACTTTCAGATGTTTGTCTGTAGCCCTACATGTGGTTCCTGTATACTTTCAGATGTTTGTCTGTAGCCCTACATGTGGTTCGTATACTTTCAGATGTTTGTCTGTAGCCCTACATGTGGTTCCTGTATACTTTCAGATGTTTGTCTGTAGCCCTACATGTGGTTCCCCTATACTTTCAGATGTTTGTCTGTAGCCCTACATGTGGTTCCTGTATACTTTCAGATGTTTGTCTGTAGCCCTACATGTGGTTCCTGTATACTTTCAGATGTTTGTCTGTAGCCCTACATGTGGTTCCTGTATACTTTCAGATGTTTTGTCTGTAGCCCTACATGTGGTTCCCGTATACTTTCAGATGTTTGTCTGTAGTCCTACATGTGGTTCCTGTATACTTTCAGATGTTTGTCTGTAGTCCTACATGTGGTTCCCCATATAATTTCAGATGTTTGTCTGTAGTCCTACATGTGGTTCCCGTATACTTTCAGATGTTTGTCTGTAGCCCTACATGTGGTTCCTGTATACTTTCAGATGTTTGTCTGTAGCCCTACATGTGGTTCCCCATATACTTTCAGATGTTTGTCTGTAGCCCTACATGTGGTTCCTGTATACTTTCAGATGTTTTGTCTGTAGCCCTACATGTGGTTCCCCATATACTTTCAGATGTTTGTCTGTAGTCCTACATGTGGTTCCTGTATACTTTCAGATGTTTGTCTGTAGTCCTACATGTGGTTCCCCATATAATTTCAGATGTTTGTCTGTAGTCCTACATGTGGTTCCCGTATACTTTCAGATGTTTGTCTGTAGCCCTACATGTGGTTCCTGTATACTTTCAGATGTTTGTCTGTAGCCCTACATGTGGTTCCTGTATACTTTCAGATGTTTGTCTGTAGCCCTACATGTGGTTCCTGTATACTTTCAGATGTTTGTCTGTAGCCCTACATGTGGTTCCCGTATACTTTCAGATGTTTGTCTGTAGTCCTACATGTGGTTCCTGTATACTTTCAG